>CAJQUW010015973.1:0-504035 GCA_907163375.1 Prostheceraeus crozeri | reverse complement strand
CTCTGGACCAATCAGAGAGCGTAGAAGCAGTGAAGGTTACCCTTGAGCCTTCTAGAATAAGACTTTCAGTTTCATTAAGTGTGCTCGTCCTGTTCAGACAGCGAGCAGACCGGTTGTGATTTATAGTTTGAGTTATATTTAGTTTCAAGTGTATGCACGGGTAGAGTATTCCCGTAGCAGTTATTACGGCTCTAGCTATTGTCACTCTCACAGAAGGGAGAGTGATAATAGGACATTTTAGTTTCTTGAGTTATATACGTCAGTATATTTGGGGTAAGCATTTAATCCGCGCGCGGGTGGGGCTTGCCATACTAGTAATAGAGCCAGAGACACTCTGAGTGGAGATTATTGACATAATAGCGCAGAACGCCAGTGAAGCGATTGCTAGGGAGAATTCCCCTTAAATGGGGAAATATCCAGCAGTAACATCATCGAGGCAGATAACGCAGGAACCGTGCGGGTACGCTACCGAAGTCTTCCCTTCTCTGAATCGGAGCAAAGGCGAGGAAGAAGGTGAGTTTTCCCTTTCCCCATTCTTCCTGTGGGTTATAATTATATTGTCTAGTTGGTTGAACGCTACTGTGATCTCGGTGAGGACTAGGGCTCAGGGCCAGGTCTTACAACTGGTGGCAACGGAAAGGATTTAAATTAAATCCAGGGGCTCCGGTAGGCAATTAGCCAGAAGTAAAACGCTACTGAGAAATCAACTAAAGAATGCCGGGAAAAAGGCAAAGGTCACCGGAAGGGGTAGACCAAATGTTGGACCAACTAGAAAATTTCAACCCGTCACGTACGGCGTGGAGAATTTGGAGCAGTAAATTTAAACTGCTAGCCAAAAACCTGCCTGAGGAAATCAAGAGGACAGTTCTAATTTTGAAGTTGCAGGGAGAAGCTGCAGAAACGTTGACTCAGGCAGAAGAAGAAGATACATTTGAGGATCTATGGCAGAAAGTGGATGAGGAGTTCAGAGAGAGAGAAATAGCGCTAGAAGAAGCAGGAAGAGAAGAAATGGAATCAGCTTTGAAGCTGATTAGAGTTTTTAAAGGAGAAAAAGAAGACTGGCCATGCTGGTCCCAGCTCTTCTTGAATATAGTAACAAAATTGACACCAGGTCAAAAATTGAAAGTGCTGATGGCTCGGCTAGAAGGCAAAGTAGCCCAGCAAGTGGCCGAGGAAGGAACTCCTTGGGAATTCGAAGAAGTATGGACTCTCTTAGTCCGTAGATATGAAGTGAAATTAGATAGACATGACTATCTCGCGTTGTTCGACCGGCGCCGCAGAAAAGAAGGAGAGGATTTGCGTACATATGTGTACGACCTAGTGCGCCTGGCGAAGCGGGCTGCTCCATTGAGCCCAGCATCTGAAGAGGAAAAGAGAACGGTGGGGTTATTGGTCACAAGGGAGGAGGATCTTAACGTTAAGAACCACCTCATGACTATCCGTCCGGAAACGGCGGAAGAATATCTCCAGTATAAGGAGATGGTCGAGAAAAACAAGGCAGCTCACAAGGAGCAGATTTTAGAGAAAAGAATGAACAAACCCTCAAAAGGGGAGCCAAAGTCCCCCCGTAAGAAGCCGTACCGTCGAGAGAAAAGTAACATAAAATGTTACCGGTGCGGAAAGTTAGGCCATATGAAGAAAGACTGCTATGTCAAGATTGAAGGGCCAGTCTCCGAAAAGGAGAAGGAGTTGAAGGAAACAATCCCAAAGACTAAGTTGGGAAACGAAGAACGGACGCCGCGCGACCCTCCGCAGTCGTCCGGCAATTGACGAAGAGGGTCAAGACAGTGAACACCATCAAAGCAGAAATAGGGGGAAAAGTGATCACTGGAGTGGTTGATTTTGGGGCAGACACATCAGTTCTCCACCCGAAATTCATAGAGGCGGAAGCCCTCACGCCCTCCACGCGGATGCCGATGGCAGGAAATGCCACCCCGTATGAATTGATGGGTGAAGCAACGGTTAACGTAACCATTGCAGGAATTACTTACCCGATGGAAGTAATTGTTCCCCTTGACATGCGCAGTGTACCGATCGACTTCGTCTTTAATCGGCGGCGCGAGATATCATTAATGAAATCGCCGCTCTCTCGATAATTGAACACATGACAGGGACTATGAGGACGCACGGATGGTTGGGCAGTGGCGTTTTTTGCCACGAAGGCTAATCGGAGTAGTTCGGAGGGTTCACTAAAAGAACGTAGACCTGTCAGGCTGGGAGGTAAATGGGGTAAGGCAACGACAAAATGAACGGTTGTGCAAAGACGGAGTGGGCTGTGGGCTCGAGGCATACTTAGCTCGCGGATTGCTGCGGGTCGGTTGCAGATAGCGCTGACAGTGGACAGCAGGGTAAATTTTCGATAGGAGTCTAACTTACGGAGGACGTGCAGATACTTATCTCGAGGAGCCTGCGGTAGGGGAGTATTGAATACGCCCAGTGGGAGCTGGATATGCAACCGGATGAAAAAGATTGAGAGTAACCACAGAGCGTAGGTCGCGGTAAGCAAAGATCAAGACAAGCTTAGCAGATGGTTACTCGAAGTCTACGAAGAATAGATGAGGGAATGCGGCGACCGTTGCGAGTCCAGTTGGTGGAACACAGATATACGGGGAAATGTTATTCCGTCAAGCGCGCATCTCGTAGATTACCCCCTTCTAAAAGGCAAGCGGGTATCGTAACGCTCAGTGCAAGAAATGTGGAGCAGGCCATTATTTGCCGAATCGGATAGCCTTGGGCTGCGCCCATTGTGCTGGTTGACCAAGAAGGACGGGGGTACGAGGCCTATGTGTGGATTACCGCAAGTTAAATGCGGTCACAAGAAAATGCGCTTACCGTTACCTCGGGCTCAAAACAGTGATGGAAAGCCATGAACAGGAAGCTCCAAATACTTTCTTTTTTTTTTCGGTCATTGACTTGAAAAAAAGCGGGTACTGGCAATATCCTCAGTTAGCCCGGGAGGATCAGGAGAAGACGATGCTTTTGTATAGTCCTGAGGGCCTTTTTGAGCTCATGGTTATGCCCTTTGGGTTGCGTCATCGGCCCCGGCCACCTTCCAGACATCTTGGATAAGGTGTTGGCAGCAGCAGAAACTGATGGCAAATGTTGTTGGGCTTACTTGGATTGATATCATAGATGTACAGCCGGATTTGGCCAAAGCATTCTGAAAGACATTGGGAAAGGTGTTGCAGAAGATGGAGAGGACAGCAAAACTGCAGATAAATCCAGGAGAAATGTTCAGGTGGGCATTGGAGGAGGTCCGATGATTTGGGACATATCGTATCGAGACATGGAGTTAAAAGACGGACCCTCACGAAGGTAGTAGCGATTCAAGGAGTGGCCTTACTCCACCGAAAACGGCCCTGGAAGGTACGCTTCCTTCCTGGGGGTTGGCGTCCTACTAAACGGAAATTCATCAAAGATTTTGCGAAGATCGCTAGACCATGAATGTCTTGACGCAGAAACAAGCAAATCATTTGATCTGGACCCAAAGTGTCAAGAAGGCGTTTTTGAACTTTTGAAACAGAAGCTATGTAGCGCTCCTATTTTAACCATGCAGATTTTTCGGAAACTGGAGGAAGATTTATCTTGGACTGCGCACGCTAGCTTGGACGCGATAGGTGCAGTACTATCACCAGATACAGGCCAGACGGGTCGGCCTCAAAGCCAATTATTATACGCCAGCCATTGTTTGAATTAAAGGCTCAACGAAATTATGAAGCACACCAAAGAGATGTCTGTTGGCCCTAGTGGTGTTTCGCGCGGGGAAGTTGCGACACTACTTGTTGGGCAGGAAATTCATGGTCTCGTTGTGGCAATTATATAATTTTATAGGGGCGATTGATTTGGCTGAGAGTTTTAACGAGCCCCAAGGATTGGTATGACCACGATGGATTAACATTCTCGAAGAATTCGACTTGATAGGTTTATAGACGGGCGGGCCCACATAAATGCGACGGAATGTCAAGAGTGAAAGAATTATGACCAGCGAGGTCCGCTCACCAGAACTGGTTGCACGGAGTTGTGAGGTCGAGACCTTCTCACAGCGGACTTGAGAAACCAGCTTGATCGAAAGAGACGAGGCAAGATTAAGACCATCAGTCAGCTTAAATCCTGGCTCCCGATCATTGGCCGGAAATACCGCACCTAGCGATTGAAAAAATAAGTCGAACGAGCTAAAACGACTTTGCAAGGAATGGGATCTCTGTCGGCGGATGGAGGATTTTTAGTTTATTTGACACCGGGGTCACCTAAGCGTATTGTGATGCCAATGGCAGTCAGAGAACAGTACATTCTATGAGATTGCATGCGGAGTAGGTGCTTCCACGAAGGGGGGACAGAAAATTTTGATCGCGTGAAGGATCGATTTTGGTGGCGGCGTATGCGAGCCGATGGGTGAGTGTATTCCTGAGTGACTGCGTGGATGTGTGCACAGGTCAAGGACCTAACCCACGGCCATCGGTCGAGGTTGAACTCAATTTTGACGGGAAACCGATTGGAATGTATAAGCGGTGGATAATTGGTCGCTAGCGCCAACGCAGAGAGGAAATCGGTTTATTCTAACTATCATGATTGTTCACAAATATGCGGAAGCAGTTCCCTTGGACTATTCATTGTGCCACGACAGTGGCTTCCAGCTATAGTGAATGAAGTGGATTCACCACGGGCGATGGAATCCGAATAGAACTTACACTCGGGATAAGGGTTCTGTTTTTAAGATTAGAATTGATCGAACGTTTTGCCGACAGCTGGGAATACACAAGACGTTTACGACTCCATATTGGCACAGGATTATGGACAAAATGAGCGGTTCAACGAACCCTAAAGACAGTTTGAGTACGCTGCGGAGACAGAGCGAGATAATAGGGCACGGCTATTAGCTGCCTCTTATGCCTACGAAACAGTAAGCATAAGTCTACAGATTCACTCCGGCTGAGGCTCTGGTATGGTACGTTAAATTAAAGTACCGCTGGACTTCGAATGGGACGTAGGAAAGAGGCACGTAGAAGGAGTTCATCAGCTATGTCGAGGGATTGACCCAAACGATGTGAAAAAGACTTGGGAAATCATAGATGTTAACGAAGGAGGAAGCTGCGCGGCAGCAACGAAAGTATTACGACCAAAAGGTAGCTGGCCCGGCACCTTACAAGGCGGAGATCTGGTTATGTAATGTATAGCAGGTAGGACAACAGGAAGTTGACGCGACCCTGGTGGGCCGTTTGAAGTGGCAAAAAGAGTCCCCCATGGGGGTGTACCTGGTTCGTTGCAGGCAAAACAGGTGAGTGCGCCATTCAATCACTGGCTGGATCGACTGAAAACCATACCGAGCCCGAGAAGAGCGGTTATCCGATCAGCCACCCGTTCAAACACAGAGGTCGAGGAGGTGCGACCAGAGCTCAGTTCCTCCGGTCGCTCAGGAGGTCACAGTAAGAGTAATGACTGACAATCCAAAATTAAAACCGTAGTTGTAAATTTCCTTTTCCATCCCAGGAGTTGACCGTATACGGAAGATATCGTGAGCAAGATGGATGGATTCCTAATGGAATGGGGTAGACATGACTCCAAATGTGCGAGAATTGTTCTTCCATAATACTGAGAGAGCACGTCCAACTCAGACGGGACTGTAGCTACGGAAGCGGGTGTATCTCACAGTATTTTGAGGAGGTGGGTGGCATTAGGCCAGTGCAGAGGACAAAGATTGCGAGGGCTCTCGGAGTTCAGACGGATAGTGGGGCTGCGGCATATTAACATAGAGGCAGCCACAAACAGAGACAAATCCCCCAATTGTGCCACGGGAAGGTCAGGTCTAAAGGGTCCGCCAGAAACGGTGGGCAAGGTTTCGACGCACACGCCATAAAGAGGTTATGAAGACATCGTTAAAGATATCAACAAGACGTCTCGCGAGAAATCTCCGTGCAAGGCGAAAGGAAATCGGAAGAGGTCATGGAAACGGGAAAAGACCCTTTAAATGTGATTCTGGAAGAACCACAGGCGGGAGACAGCTTCACCAGTAGACTGGGAGATACTTTCAAACGGATGCGGGGAGCTCAATCGAGTCGTGCTATGACCCCTTCCGCGGAAGTCGGAGGAGGCCGAGATCGGACCGATCCGCTCCAGAAACGCTAGTGAGCCATTTCGCCAGTTAGATAACTATGGGCGGCGAAGAAGCAAGGCACAATGCGCCTATCATGCGCCAAAAGCTGTAAGAAAGGCGTCGGAGGCCTGTGGACTGGGGATTATGATCGTAGAGTAGGCGGGCCATCTATTGATTTATTTATTAGCTGCGATCCTCCGAGAGGGGGTAAGGGCCCGAATTTGAGGGCAAATTCTTTAAAAAAAGGGGGTGGTAATGTTAGGACTCTGGACAATCCAGAGAGCGACAGAAGCAGTGAAGGTTACCCTCGATCCTTTCTAGGGAACTAAGACTTTCAGTTTCATGAGTTGGCTCGTTCCTGTCCAGACAGCGAGCAAACCGGTTGTGACTTACAATTTGAGTTGATTGAGTTTCAAGTGTATGCACGGGTTAAGAGTATTCCGCAGCAGTTATTACGGCCTCGAAGCTATTGTCACTCTCAACAGAAGGGAGAGTGATAATAGGACATTTTAGTTTCTTGAGTTAATTATACGACAGTATATTTTGGGGTAAGCATCTATTCGCAAGAGCGGGTGGGGCTTGCCATACTAGTAATCAGAGCCAGAGACACTCTAGAGTGAAGATTATTGACTTAATAGCGCAGAACGCCAGTGAAGCGATTGTTAGGGAGAATTCCCCTTAAATAGGGAATATCCGGCAGTAACATTATCGAGGCAGATAACACAGGAACCGTACGGGTACGCTACCGAAGTCTTCCCTACCCTGAATCGGAGCAAAGGCGAGGAAGAAGGTGAGTCTTCCCTTTTCCCATCCTTCCTGTGGGTTATATGTATATCGTCTAGTTGGTTGAACGCTACTGTGATCTCGGTGAGGACTAGGGCTCAGGGCATCAGGGGCTCAGGGGTCTTACATCATGTAGGGCTCTGGACCAATCAGAGAGTGGGAAAGGAGTGAAGGTTACCCTTGATCCTTCTAGAACAGGACTTTCAGTTTCGTGAGTTGGCTCGTCCTGTGCAGACAGCGAGCAAACCGGTTGTGACTTACAATTTGAGTTAGATTGAGTTTCAAGTATATACGGGTAGAGTATTCCCGCAGCAGTTATTTCGGCTCTAGCTATTGTCACTCTCACAGGAGGGAGAGTGATAATAGGACATTTTAGTTTCTTGAGTTATATACGATAGTATATTTGGGTAAGCATCTATTCCGCGCGCGGGTGGGGCTTGCCATACCAGTAATAGAGCCAGAGACACTCTGAGTGAAGATTATTGACTCAATAGCGCCGAACGCCAGTGAAGCTATTGTTAGGGAGAATTCCCCTTAAATAGGGAATATCCGGCAGTGACATTATCGAGGCAGATAATACAGGAACCGTACGGGTACGTGTTGTGACTTCCTCACAAATAATTATATTTTCATTGATTCTTGCGCTAAATGTATATTAAAAGATTTTATGTCGATTTTGTTAATATGCATTAATATTCTAATTTGACTTAAAATCATATGGTCACTAAGGTATTATAACTTTCGGTGTACTACGAATTTGTAAGTTCTCTCTTGAGGTACTGTTCTGGATTTATGCATGACTTTTATTACAATCTACTTGATATGATTTACTCGGGATATTTTATATTTTAATTACAAAAGGATACAACATTTTGGCGACTTGGAAAAACTGATGAACCTACTTTTGCACATTTAGCCTAAACTTAACAACGGATTTTCTGTCGGTGATAAGTATTATACTTACATTTTGGATTAATAATTTTTCTAGAGCATATTTACTAAATATTACGATAGTATGACTGACACAGCACCTGTACAAATTAAGATGGCGGCACCTGTTCAACGTATAGAGCCTTTTTGCAAGCAATGCGATTTTAGCATCTGGTACAAGAAATTTCAAATGTTATGTAGAATGACTAAAATTGATGAGGACTCGAAAGTTGACTTTCTGCTTACGAATGTAGATATGTCCAATTTTTCAAGCTGTTGTCACTACATTCCCAAATGACATGGTGTATGTTGACATAATCGATTTTTTGAAAGAACGTTATTCTACTCAGGATACTTACTTGAATCGGTTGGAATTTTTCACTACTACATATTCAGGATCATTCGACGAATATGCTTCAAAATTACAAATGCTCTACGAAAATTTTGATCGTACAAATACTCGTGAACAAATGCTTATTGCCAAGTTTATGTCCACATTACCGAAAAGTCTCAGCTCAGAACTTTGCATACGGAGACCCAGGACTTTGAATGAATGCGTACAAATTTGCAACTCCTTGAGTATTTCAAAGTCTTCTTTGTCTACTTCGGCTATTTCACATTCAAACAAGAAAAAGTCATATTCTAACAAATCCAGTAACAGGTCTACCAACAATACAAATTCTAAGAGAAAATGTTACCGTTGTGGTTCGAATTCCCACCTGGCTTCCGATCCAAATTGTCCTGCTAGAAATGCAACATGCAATGCATGCCAAAAAGTTGGACATTTTTCTTCAGTTTGCTCTAGTCTTGGTAACAGTTCGGGCCCTGCAAATAACGCGTCGAATTCTACAAGCCAGGCTAATTCGAAAAAGCATTTTTCAGTCAATTCATGCAATTTGATTAAGGATGCTGACCACAATGCCGATCGTGACACAGATTGTCATACTGATCGTACAATTGAATACGTTGCTGATACACGTAGAACCATCTCACTTCACTCGAGATAAATCTTCAGTTGGTGTAATTGGTAAGCCAGTGAGAAAGCCATTTGCGGTGATAAATTTGCAAACTGACTCCAATAGTGTTTCACTGTCATTCTTGGTTGATACCGGCTCTGATGTTTGTATTTTGCCATTTTCATATTATGACAAACATTTCAATGTGCCTCTGATTCCATTTCGTAATTCAAAATTGACCAATTATGACAAAACGGACATTGAAGTGATCGGTATCATGTCAAATGTACATTGCACCTTCAGAGGACGTGAAGCTTTTCTTGACTTCCTGATCTGTGACCATGATGAATCTTTGATCGGAGTTGATGCTATTGCAAGACTTTGTATGACTATCTCTGGAAGATATTCCGTTCTTCGCACTTACTCAATCAATCGTACATCTGGTCATCCTATTGATTCTCATGATCGTGGGTTAGATTGTCGAAGTGCTACTGATTGTGCGTCTCGTCCAGTTAGCTCTTCCTTACCGAAGCTGTCAGGATACGAGTTTTTCATAAAATTAAAAGATGATGCTCAGGATCTCTCGTTCAAAAACAACGCAGAATACCGTTTTCGCTACGTACTGCCGTTGAATCTGAAATTCAGAAACTACTCATGTATGATATAATTGAGGAAATCGATTCTTCACCATACATTTCTCCAATTGTGGTCGTGCCAAAACAGGATGGTGAAATACGCTTGTGCGTAGACTACAAGAAGATCAACCAACACATCGTTGTTGATCAACACCCTCTTCCGACCGTGGATGAAATTTTTACCATGTTGGCTGGCGCTCAGTACTTCACAAAACTTGATCTGAGATCTGCCTATCACCAGCTAGAGATAAGAGAAGAATCGCGTGACCTCACTGCATTCACTTCTCATGTTGGTCTCTTTCGATACAAGAGGTTGCCTTTCGGCTTGGCCAATGCACCCAGTGCGTACATGAAAGTGATATTCAATATTCTCCGTAGCTGTACAAATACCGTCTCTTACCTAGATGACATTCTGATCTTTGGGAAGAATTTGCAAGAGCACGATGAATGCCTCCACAAAGCTCTGGACCAGTTGTCGGCTCACGGAATGACATTGAATGAGAAGAAATGTATGTATAGGTAGAGGTCAGTTCAGTTTCTTGGAAGAATGATCAGTTCTGAAGGCGTTTCACCCTTACCTACAACTCTCGATGCAATTACTAATGCTCCAGTCCCTCATGACAAACAGTCATTGCGTTCTTTCCTGGGATTAGCAAACTTCTACCGTGGTTTTGTACCCAATGCTGCTGCTTTGTCTGCTTCAATGTACGAGCTTCTCAAGGAGAATGTGCGTTTTCAATGGTCTGATCAAAACCAGAGAGATTTTGATTCAGTGAAAACTAGCTTGTCGAACTACATACCTCTTGCGTTTTTTGATTCAGACTTGGCCACAGCTACGTTTTTGACAACTGACGCTTCTGGATATGGAATCTCAGCCATTCTCTCGCAAATCGATAGAAAGACAGGAGAGGAACGCCCGGTATATTTCTTGAGTCGTAAACTTTCGGACATGGAAAGGAAATACTCGATCTCAGAAAAGGAGTTCCTCGCAGTTCTTTGGGGTGTGGAGAGGTTACACCAATTTCTTTATGGCAGACACTTGACAGTTCGAACCGATCACCAGTGCTTGAGGCAGTTACTGATCAATGGTGTTGAAGGCGGAGCAGCCCCATGCCGTGTCATTCGCTGGGCTACCAAGTTGCTACAGTACAACTTCAAGGTTCAATATACACCAGGCAAGCAGAACCCTGTGGCAGATGCTCTCTCTCGCGTACCACACCAGGACAAGAATTCTACTGTGGAACTCTTCGCTGTTTCACTAAGTGAAAATGACGAACTCCGACCCTTGACTCTGTGTCAACTGCGACAAGAGACAGGAAAGGATGAGACGTTACAAGAAGTCAAAGGATTCATTCACAAAGGTTGGCCTACACGTGCGACTTCAATTACCAGCTCAGGCAAAGAATACTGGAATTTCCCGAAATGAACTTACGGACATCGATGGAGTGATCTGTCGCAATGACAAATTTGTTGTTCCGGCGTCCCTGCAAGAAGCAGTTGTGACATTCGCTCACGAAGGACATATGGGAATATCCAAATGCAAGTCTCGCATTCGAGAGTACTACTGGTGGCCGAACCTGAATGCTAGCGTCGAGACCAGAGTGAAAAGTTGTGGATGCTGTCAAGACGTCGCAAGAGAATCACCCGTCCAAGTGCCGTCGTACGTGAACAAACCGTGGCACAAGATAGCAATTGATTTCAAGGGTCCAGTACACGACGACTCTCATCGCCAACATTACATTATGGTTTTGGTGGACTGCTACTCGAAGTTGATGATGACTCGAGTTGTTTCTTCCCCAACATCTGTTAAGGTGATTGAATTCCTGAACTCCGCATTCTCTGTTTTTGGCCATTGTACGATTCTGCTCTCAGACAATGGACCACAATTTATTTCCGCAGAATTTGGAGCTTACCTTCGTGCCAAAGGCATTATTCATCGACGCTCTTCAGTGTACAATCCTCAGAGCAATGGCGTTGTCGAGCGCATGAACCGAAACATTATTGAGGTGATCGAAGCTTCAGAAATAAAGAATGCTTCACAACTACAGGACGTGTTGGAGAAATACTCGTTGAATTATAATACAACCAAGCACTCAACTACAGAACTGTCCCCATGTGACATTATGTTGAAGTTTAAGGCCAAATCCAGTCTCTCAATGATCTCACTGGATGATAACCAGAGTACCGACATCGGGAAAAGGATCACCAAACGTGGAGAACTTTCTGCTGATTATACAAACCAAAGAAGAAGGCCCGAAACAAAAGTCAAATATGAGGTGGGGGATACAGTCATTACAAAGAAGGGGCAAAAGAGAAAGATAGTGAATCAGAGTGGACCTTACACCTTCCTACTGGACAATGGCTTCAAAATAAATTGCAGAAACATTCGTGGAAAGGTTCCGGAGGAAGATGAGACTTGGTATCTCGAAGTCACAGGAGAAAGTGAATGCAGAAGAAATACTCCTGCGCTGGAAGATCAATCGACTGATTTGGTTGTTCTGCCTAACATTGTGTCTGTTAGTTCTTCCCCTGGAAATGCACCAATGGAGGAAAGACCTACAAGAAATAGAAGACGACCATCGTATTTACAAGATTATGTGACTGATTAAGAGTTTTACTTTAATCTTGATATTGATAAGCGTAACATTACGTTCAAATTTACATTTCAGTGATTTGGAATGAATACTGATTTTCTAATGTTATCGGTGTTTTAGTATCCATGCATACATCATTTCGACATTGATACTTATGTGTACATAATGACATTGTGCTTATTCTTAGAGTACATAGTATTTGATTCTCATTGAACCTAATCGTTTAGTGATGAACATTCTTCCTTTGAAACGGGGGAAATGTTGTGACTTCCTCACAAATAATTATATTTTCATTGATTCTTGCGCTAAATGTATATTAAAAGATTTTATGTCGATTTTGTTAATATGCATTAATATTCTAATTTGACTTAAAATCATATGGTCACTAAGGTATTATAACTTTCGGTGTACTACGAATTTGTAAGTTCTCTCTTGAGGTACTGTTCTGGATTTATGCATGACTTTTATTACAATCTACTTGATATGATTTACTCGGGATATTTTATATTTTAATTACAAAAGGATACAAGGGTGGCTTCACTTATTTTCCGTCCAAGATTGCATCAAATTTGTAAAAATTTACCTTCTAATTGTTAATAAACAAGCAGCTTCATGCACTTATCACCACAACTACCGTAGAGGTGGTGTCTAGAATTACAGTTAAGTGATTTTCGACTGATTTTCATCGGCTATCGTAACTTTCGAGAATTTGCCACCGAAAAATATATAGTTGAGTGAAATTTTTCCATGAATCCTAGAATTCGGCTAAACTAGTGTAGTGTTGGCATGAGTGCACAACTCCTTGATTATCTGCGGGTACAAGAAGTTTAGGCATCGAGGTATTTGCCTGAATGGCAGATCCAAAAACCTGAAATTGAATTTCTCAGTTGAGTGAAATGCATTCGAGAGGAGCGAAGGTGATACGTCGGAGGGTGTACACAGTCAACACGAAATTGTACAAGAAACTAACAGTAGGAGAAATGAGAAGAATACCGGAATCCTGACTTGTAGATAATCGTTCTCAGTAGATCTATGTTCTTTACATTTGACAAATTTCTGAAGAATTTGGGATGAAATTGAAATGATCAAAAAAAGAACAATTGCAGTATTTTACAAATGAGTAAATGCTCGATAGGATTTCAAGAGCCAACTGTGTGCTTAGAAATAGCATAGAACATGTAAACTGAGGATGCAAATCATGTCTGTTAGGCGGTTGACTATCACTGCTACAACGGCTGAGTCGGTCCCATTTCGTTCTCGTGAATATCACAGCGACTGAGAAGGTGGTATTGATCGTATCACAAGAGAAAAGTAGAAAACATCTACACCAAATTGTGCACAAAAATATCAACCACAGAATAAGATTCTGGAAAAAAATAAGAATTGATCACAAACAGGGTCTCTTTTAGTGTTTTGGAGTAGTTCAAAACTATAGGAAATATGCTTCCCACGAATGGGGTCACAAAATTCCTCTAAGGCTGAAGGCGAGACAAGATAGAATCAGGACACATCACTGTACATATTTCTTGCTACATTAAGTCACTTGGAGTCTTTAACAGCTGGGAAATACGAGGTGGGACAACAGACATGGTGTAGTGTTGTAAAAGCTCAGCCGGTGCAATAGCCAAAACCGAAGTTGTATCGGCCCAGCCGGTGTAATAGCCGCTGCCTTGAACTGACTACATCATCTAATCACCAACCTTCACTTAAATTTTCAGCAATAACCCTATGACATTACCCATTGCAGCAAAGCACGTGGCTTTATTAAACAACTAAATCATAACTCCTAGAAAACCTTGTGTCAAAAATAATTCTCGCACGAAATTAGCACAAGTAAAAACCGCCACAAACGTTCCAAATGATAACTAGGTTGATAATTCAAATACCTGAACCAAAAAGAAATCGTGCCCTCGCAAAACACTGGAGATAACTGCAAAAATGCAATTAGACCCCTGTTTTCACTCAAAACTTGTTAACGATTTTTATAGTTCTGACTTGAACGACAACTAATCATTTATGCGCCACATTATTTCTCGCGTTATTTGTGAAAAGAAAAACCGCGAGATCGTGATTCGCGTGAAACCCATTCAGAGCAGTTTGCAAAAAAGCAGTATTGTCCTTATGCTCGTAATGCTTTTTTGCCAGTCTAATTAGGCAACGAGAGAGGTGCCACAATGATTGAATTATGTCCAATCTAGCTCCATATAAACAAGTGGTGTTAAATATCTTTGCTCAATATATTCAAATGCAATTAATACAAAGTATCTGCAGCTTAAGGCAGGATCATAATTCATCATTTTTCCTTATTTGCATCAGACCGGTCACTAACTAACAATCAATCATTCAAGTGATCTAGCGATACTTTAGTGATCATTTTAGTAAATCGAAATCTAAAACTGATCAATGAATGCATGCACAACTGGTTATCAAGAAAAAAATGAAGTATTTGTAGATTCGAGACAAAGATTGCAATATATTCAGTGGGCAAAAGTTGGCAAATGCATTAATATAAGAAAATAATCATATAACGCCCACATCAATGCGTAGATAAAAGAGTGGTTTACAGTCGTCTATTAAGTACCTTGACAATCAATTGATTTCTATGTCAAATCAACTCTGACTTTTTAACCATAGAAATGGACCTTCATCTATAAATGGACTTCTATAATATAATTCCTTCTATAATTTCTTCTATAATAGAAGTCCATGATCTATATTTTTGTCTTCCAAACGTCTACGGATAGCTATGCAATTTGTCGCTGATTCCATAGAAATTCCATTCTAGTGTGCTATTATCTACTTCTATGGCTGATTCATAGTTTTGACATAGCTATTCAGTCCCTTCCATTTAATATTTAAGTATTCTTCTGTTATCGATTGAGATATCATATAAAACTGCTTATAAGAGCTGGCGAAAAAGTAATATCATAGATGTCCCCACAAATCATGCTTTGATTGCATACTTCTCTTATGGCCTATACTTACTTTGAGTACAACTGTAGGGCATCGTACACAATGTGCTGTCAGTAACATATAACCTCAGATCAAGCTACCATTTAATAAGGATGGACATTTCATTTGGCTTCAAATCATAGCCAACGCCAGCAGAAGGATTAGCACGTAGCCAATATGAGCTGGTTGGAGACGTCAAACAGCGCATCCTTGCCTGGTCAGACATTCACGATGTTAACATGAGATTATCAAAATCGTTTTTGTCAATAATTTGAGACAGAAGTTCTGCTTAGGAATACTATTTCACAGTTTTTCGAAATCAACTTTGTGGCGAGGCGGAAGATAGTCATTAAAGATCTTAATTGCGTCAGATAGAATTTATCTTCGAGGAGTTCTACAATTCAGAACAGAACTTATAGTCCGGGAGCTAGCGTGAAGTTGTGCAGGGAACGAGGTAGTACATAAAACTTTCACATAGCATAGTACACCTCTAACCTACTGCAAAACTTCGCGTCTGCCGGATCAGATCATTTGCTTTTCAGAAATAGAGAGGATAACACAATCCTATGTATTTCCAATGGTAAAATTGTGACATTTAAGGTGTTGACTCCATTTTTTCGAATTTTTGCTCATAAAAGTTACACAAATTGGTATTTTGTTGAACTGATTATTATAGAAATCATCTACAGATCATGATCTTTCAAATGAGTTATCATTCAGTGACAGAGGATGAAGTAAAGTGTACAAACAGACACTTTTCGTTGAAGTATATCAACAATTTTCCTGAAATTTCTATGGTAAAATTTGCAGTTACACCAACGAAAAGTGTCTGTTTGTACACTTTACTTCATCCTGTCAATAACTTAGATAAACAATATCTAAGCGCAAAATGAAGCAATTTCTCCACTGTTTCATCTGTAAAACCATACCATTCAGAAATGACACGTCCATCAGCAAAATTGGCATGAAATATGAGAAGCCTGATGAATTTTGGGTAGGAATCAATTGGAAAATTGAGTTGTTGCCAAAAATTTTAGCCACAATAACTTTTTGAAATTGGTAAATGTGAATTTCTGAAAATCATCTTGGCGAAAAAAGATGGCGGACATGTCGCCAAAAAAATACATTAGAGCAATGAGTTGATTGCACACTTAACATATTTAAACACTTTGGAATAAAGCACAAGAGCAAAAAGAAATGGACCTATCGGATCTCCTTGCTTAACTCCACATATTGACTTCAATTTACTCATCGGATGAAAGAAGATAGGGTGCTGTGAATAGCAGAAAGTTGTCTAAGGTATTAACTCCGGAAAGAATTCACAGCACTGGTATAGCTTGCCTGTATACACTATTGAAAGCGCTTTGCATATCAACTTTACAAATGACGAAGTCTTGATTTATCCAATGCTGTGACACGACGTTGCACAATCTATGGACAATTTTTCAGTCCCTGCTGGACAAGCAACTCCAAATTGAATTGGGTTAAAGAAATTCATCATCTTATTAAGCACATTTACTGGCTAGTCGCCGAATGATTTCACCAACAGCTATAGGATGTATATCCTTCTCATTTTTCTGAAGTGCGATAAGATTAGCGCCGGTAATTATGGGAGTCAAAGTCAAAGGAGCCTTTCCGGCCAAAAGAACGCTGATAACATATCGGAGAGAAGTAGCAGGGAATCCTAGTTGGTCGCTGCGCTCCTCAGGAAGTGACATGCCTGACAGCCGTTTACACACGCGGGCCAGTTTCCCTGTATTTTCCTCTCTGTCATTCCCTCAGTCAGCACACGAAAGAGACGTGAATTTAGGCTTCCCTTAGGCTATACCCAGTTAAACTCTGCGTATCCGATTGTTTATATTATTATAACACCAACTTTTTAATTTAGTGAAATGTGTTCAGATAACTCAAAATATGACAATAAGATATCACAGTTAAGGAAAGCATGATACATGTAGCTATAACTATAACTGAATGGGAATCAGACCACTAATTTTTCTGTGTATTTTGCTTATTTCCTCCTTTTCCTTTATAAAGTTCTTAAGATTTATAACAAAACAATATCAAGTCAGAAAATATTTAATTTCAAATTAAGGTCATGACGCATGCAATAACCTCCTATCGCAATTCAGTTAGCCTACACTGCTGAGGACAATTTCAACTTTTTTCTTTGTAGCTGTTCAAAATCTCTTGAGCTGCGATCATTCTGCTCTTTCATAAAATTTTTTAAGAAGGTATTGAATACAGGACGCAGTATTCTCATAATGAGTTCATGAGTGGAATGATTCAAGTTACACGAAATTTTTAACAAATGATTCAAGTCCGGTGACTGTAAAATTGTTTCAATGCAAAATTGAGACAAAGGCGTTACAACTGTGGACGAATAAAATAATCGATTATGAACCGATTCAGTATTCTTTATGATTGCGAAAACATAATATGCAATTGCAACAACAGAAAAGGCTAAGAAACTTGGTTTTTTCAGACCACCGCGGTTTCTCAGCTCCAACAAGTCAAAATCACTCTCCTCAAATCCTTCGTAAGTGTCACAGATCTGTAAATTTGTATTACTACTGTCAATGAACAAGGATTTACATTCACTACAGGTATTACTTGGAGATTTTATCAACAGATGACAACAATATCCGCTTAAAAAAGTTATCATATTCCGGTCATTTGAGTCAAGCGAATCAATGTCTGAACTTCGTATTCGTGGAATGCTCATTCCTAACGAAGTGTTATCGTCATCACTGGCGAATCGTTTTAGATCACGGAGACTGAACCCGTGATACTTCAGCAGAGAAGAAATTCGAAGTTTCTTTTCAGCTTCAAATATCTGACGCACAGATACGAAGAAATTTCCCCCGTGGAATTGCCGATAGACTCCAAAGCGTCTTTCAATCCAGTCACTGACGAAGCGGCCTAAGAGAATAGTTTTGAAGTCGTATTGTGTAAAAAGAAATTCAGATAGCTCTGCCAAGACTTTACAGCAACTGGAAACTGCAAGAAAAGTCTGTTTGCTTAAGCCTGGCGACTTTGCTTCACGCCAGTTCTCAAAGAAAGTAGCAAACTCTCGAAGTCTTGATAGTCGTCTGTCATTTGGTTGAATTGGATTGGCTTCTGGCATGCGTTTATGGTAGCCTTTGGTACAAGATCTAATGTTCCATATATTCCATAACTCAGTGATTAATTCGAGAAAAATAATAAGTCCACCAGAGAGCTGATAAAATTTGCTTGCAGATACTGTAGTTTCGTCGAATATACTACAAGCAAGTGACACATTAGTCTTTTCTAAGTTCGAGGGACACAATACTTTCTGATTTAGTTTGAAGGCAATGTGAGTAGGATTACCGACTTCAGTAGTGTAGAGGTCAATAAGGTCTGAAAAATCGGCTGTGTGAAGTTTCGAGTTATCATGCATATCAGGAAATTTGAAAACACCTCTAGTGCACCAATTGTTGTAAATGTTTTTGAAATTATGAACGGGACCAAAAAGAAGAAACAGTTTCTCACCATTGACGGGATTAACAATGTGCGTTTTTAACTCACCATCACACAAAATTGTTTCAAATAGGCTTCTGTTAACAGTATGGTTGTCAACTGAAATAACAACTGGTATAAAGCCGCTGTTGTGTAGAAGTCTGAGCGATTTCATTAATAGGTTATGTAGTTTGCTTGTGTCTAATTTTTGAGATGGCTCCATCATGATAACCTCCTGATGCTTTGTACAGATTGACTTAATCAAAACAGTACAAACTGTTCTGGCAATGGCATTGGAGTGACATTCAATTCCAAAGCATTGGCCACCACTGAACTCAAGTTTCTTTGAGGAGTGAATTTCGTCAATGTTAACGATTACTAACTTTTCTTTCGTGGTAAGCTGGTCACTTTTCAATTTCAAATATGAAATAAGGGAATCATCACACATACTTGCACTCATATTCGACGATAATCTTTGAAGATGTCGTGCAGATGGAAGAGTCAAACAATCACTATCTTGTACAAATCGATACGCACTTGCACTATGGTTGAATAGGAGGTAAGATAAGGATAGGAGTTCTGAGGAGTAATTCGGCTTTCTCACAGTAATGAGGTGAAATTGTTTCAAAAGGAAACTGAGTTTGGAATAAACTTTCTCATTATCACTCTGTTCGGCAGCATATATGGCTTGATCTATATGAGGGATCACTTTCATTATGTGATGTTGATGATCATGTTCAAGGTCACCCTGCACATTCCTCAACCGTGAAAGAAGATTCTCCAACTGATTAAAAGAGTCCAATTTCGATAAACGAATAATATCTTCCGTAATGGATGGTTGAATGACACCGTCATACACAGCTGACACATTAAGATCCATACCAATGCAGAGAGATTTCACAATTTGAGGTATACCATCAGAAGAAATTGCAATGTCATGAAAATAGCAATTATCATCCTTCATTACTTTCACATAGTGACTCAAATGATTTGGAAGAACATATTCTTTCATATCGGCGATCGATGCTATTTTATCTTTATCAAAAAAATAATTCACCGAAGTATCCAAAATGTTTTGTTCAGCAGCAAGGCGAGACGACATCGAACTCGAAGTACCCCTCGTAGGCATCTCGGATTCACTCAAATACGACGGAAGATTCGGAAATATCGTCGGAATCGCCGAGGACGAAAGCTTTTTCAGAGACAGAGGGTTAGATGATGAGGCTCTCTTTTTCTTTCGCGTTGAGTTTGTATCATTAGATTCTGAAATAATACACGTAGAATCAAAGTGAAGTGCGCACACACGATAGCTGTTGCCAGATCTGTTCAAACCGCTGATGTCTTGATCGGACCACGATCGGGGAATTTTGCGGATCCATTTTTGCAGCCGTTCTTGATCAGAATCAGGATTTGGGAATTTGTATAAGGCGATTTTATCGTCGGATGAGTTGTTTCTATAGTTAGTTCGACAGCCAGTTACACTGCACTTGTAAGGCATGGAGCAAATTCTGCGAGAAATAGATGCACACCGAATTGTCGAAAATGGGAAGAATGACTTAACATCGCAGAAGCAATGAATTAGGAACCGACAGTGCAAGTAATCGATATCATCTATTAAACAACCTGTGTACAGATATCAAGACCAAGTAGGATTCCCTGTAAAGATCTCTTTGGCAGGAGATTTCTCCTTAGGGAGAAACGAAAATAAACTGAGATGAATAACTATACATGCGCCAACAGTGGCCCGTGTATGTAAAGCTCTTGTCAGAATCTGCAAGGGTGTCACTTCCTGAGGAGCGCAGCGACCAACTAGGATTCCCTGGAAGTAGTCACTGGCGTCTGAAGAGCTTCATTTGATGCATCAATTAGGTGTTGGACTCTTAGTCCTGAAGGCCCACAAGCAGTATCCTTCGGAAATGTGCGTAAAATCTTGATCATATCAAAGTCTGCATTCAACTGTAATGGAGGTTCGTCAGAATTCTTGACCATTGGTACATCTGATAATGGATGCTTTTCTTTGAGCGATGTCCATGTAGCTGAAGGATTGGGTGCTAATCCTTTTGACGTTAAAACTCGACTGGCTTTTCCATAGAGTCCTTCTTTTGAAAAATTGACTGCTGCCTCTCTGCGTAGACGACGCTTCTCCTCTGGATTACAAGAAGTCACCGTTGCTTGCTTGCTGTTGATTCAGCCTCAGACCAAAGCTTCGCGTATTCCCCGTTAGACCATCGCTCGCAAAATGATTAACAGCCGACAATTTATGACGTTTTCCAGCAACCTTAACTGAAGGCAAAACGCATTTTGGGAGCATGAGAAGTTTTATCCATGCTTCTTCTGAATTGATGCAGTAAGCGTCTTTGAGAGCATCAGAAAGAATCCTTGCAAATGAATATCTGGCGGAGCGTGGTACAAACTTAAGGGTTGGCCTTTTCAAAGTGAAAACTTCCTCCACTGACGGTAGAGATTGCGTAGTGGCATCAATGAGGTTGCTGGAGATACAACATACATTTTCAGTATTCTCAACTGACTAAGTAGAGCAACATTAAATGTGCCAATTACGACGTGATTCTGATACAGTTCGCTTGTGGTTCGCTTACACTGACAAATGAATTTGCTGTGCTGCACCAGCCACTCTTCTGGCACAAGACCAGGAAAAATTCTTTGACAATGTCGCGTCAAATGTGATACCATTTGACTGGATGCCGGCTGCTGACGACATTCTGAAACAGGATATTCGAATGAAATTTTCTTTCTGTCCTTACTAAGAAAGCTTTTATTGCTATTTTTGCTATTGTCATCATTTGTCCAGGTTCGGGATTCATCAATTACTTTATTGAAAATTTCTTCCAAATGTGTCATCGTGGTCATTTACTAGTTTGAACACCTGATTATTAGCAGGACTTTCATGACTCATAGCTCGATCGTATCAGGCTGAAGGTTAATCAAGCACAAGGTTAATCCATTGAAATCTATAACTAGCATGTTATAGAAGTCTAGGAGTCCATGATCAAAGCAATCTTAGTAATGGATAGAGGATGGCTATGCGATTCCCTGGGATATAGATAGGGAAATTATTTGATGAAATCCCGAGGGCTTTAGTCCGAGGAATCGAGGAATATGCACTAATCCCAAAAATGTGTGTCACCTTTTAATATAACCAAATGTATACATATCAAAACCTCTTACCATGCTGTAATAAATGTTTCTAAGATTGCATAGGCTAAGAAAAGTAATTAAGCTGATGATAAACAGTGATTTTTCATAAAATGTTGGTAACGAGACCACCTGATGAATTCATTGCAGTTCTTATTCTTTGAAGTTTGAATATTTGAATGTATTTTTCATTAAGTTATCAATTGCGCTCTGAGGAATGGTCATCCATCCTGATGAGGATGATTTTGCTTACAAAAAATCTAGTATAGAATAACTATGCACAATGCTTCCACGAAAACAAGCGAACTCCATCCGTCGTTGCATTAATAGTAAGAGCAGCGATTGGCTTAACGTGCTACCCTTGAGCATTCACAATTTCAACCTTTCAAGAACTGAATTCCGTGATGTTCTGGCGTTTCGTTTTGGACGTCCTATAAGTGAGCTACCTGCCGTTTGTGACGGATGCGGTGAAATGTTTTCCGTAAACCATGGGCTAAATTGTAAGAAAGGAGGACTGATAATTCAGCGGCATAATGAGATGAGAGATCTGATCGGAGACTTAGCCGCAATGGCATATGGAGAACGAAATGTCACCAAAGAACCAATCATCCGAGAAACTTCGGAACTCGACAGTGAAGAGGAAGGATTGCGTTGTTCCGGCGTTGTTCGATATACAGGTTGTCAACCTTGACGCCGAATCGTACGATGGCCGCACTGCAACTCAAATTTTGACTAATGCTGAAAAACGAAAAGAAGTGAAATATAATGATCCATGTACTCACCGCAGAAGTGATTTTAACCCGCTGATCATCTCCTGTGAAGGATTATATGGAAATCAGGCCAAGTCTTTCTTCAAGACTCTGTCCCATAAACTTCATGCCAAATGGGAGCATATCATGGTTGATCGACCAACAACTTCCTTTGTGCATACAAGCATCATGTTTACACTAATAAGGGCAACAAGCCACTGCATGAGAGGTTCACACAGGTAATGGAGGACCGGACTAGGCTTCGATGATGCGGCTGGAATCTCGAGTGAATTTTATTGACGACTTACCTCTACCTTTCCTTTCCCTGACCTTCTTCGTACCAACTCTTACCTTATGCTGTCATGTTTTTGTAATCTAAATGTATTTGTTCGTACAAATGCATGTTATACGAGTATATGGTCATCCATCTCTTCGGGATTGTAAGTCATTCAAACAGCTAATGCCACCTCTTTTTGATACTTTCCTTTTCGCCAGATCTCATCACAATTGTTCGGTAAGCGCAAGATCTGGTGATCTTGATGTCCATCCTTCGCGTGTTCAACAAGATCTAACTTAATCAGCCTATGATGATTTATGTTTCATGAAAGATGGAATCCGACAGTCGGCAAACGATGTATGAAAAAACTGGTCTAAATATCAGCGTGCGTATTCTCGCTTTTCGAATTTCACGAAAGAATTCAGAATTTGCAACTCATTAAGATCAAGTGTCCTATCGATCCTGGAACATCAATTGAACTAACCTTCTACACTTTGCATGCCTCATCTGGAATTCTCAGTTTTCATTCGCTATGGACTTGCAGCCACCTGTCATTTCTTAATCTTCAAAACTTGCTGTCGTTTGCAAACATTACCTTCCTCCTTGCACAGACCGCTTATAAGACAATCGCTTATTCCACATCTTTAGAAACTCTAGTGTGGATGAAAATATGTTATTCAGGGCATATCTAAGCAGTGGGCAGTTGCATCGTTCGATGGATTTTCTTTTCTAACGGTAGAACATATTTCTTGCACTAAATCTCTCTTTGTGTCTCAGTATCGACCTTAAAATTGTTCTTCTGCTAAAATTCATAAGTTGAACAATTTCAGCTGTTGTCATCTTCATTACTGAAAAGTCAGAAGTCTCTACTGTAATCCATATTTTCTTTAGTTTCTTTATTACTTATCCATGCCATATAGAGTGGCAAATGTCTTCATAGATATATTTAGATTGGCAATTTCATAACGATGTCACCTATTAACATTAGAAAACAATTCAAAAGGTGACACATTTTGGGATAAGTGTATCCATGGACTACTAGCTTATCGCAGGAACGTAAAGCGCTTTAGCAAAGATATGGTTTTCGATCCATCGAACGAATTGGGTCTCCTCAAATCGAACAAAAACTCCTAGATATATAACACCTGGACTGAAAGCTGAAATTCGTTTACCTATACGCAAGACGACTGATTTTATTCTGATCGTAGATGGAGAAAAATGTTAGTTATCAAATGAAAGTGAGATGATTTGAGAAAAAGAAGCAGGAATTTCTGGAAATCAGAGGAGCATGGGATTGCAACCAACTGATCATCTATGACCGATTCGTGCCCTATATAGGTGTGGAAATAGTTCGAAATGTCAATTTAAATAGATGGCTCTACAAATATCAGCGAGGAACCAATAAGTGGAAAATAGGAAGCACTGTGATTCCTACAGTCTTCAAATTCTTCGTCTGGTTTTCTTGGAGCAACGAAAGCCAAAATGTTGAAATCTGTCACGCCAAGATGCGACTACAAGATGGGTTCTGCTGATTTTCTTGAAGTGCAAAATGGCAAAATGTTAGAAATTTATAATGTTGCATCTTTAGAAGACGTAAAAATGATGCTTGCCTCAGAACGTTGCAATAGTAATGGGCAAAAGACCGTTCCAGGACACCATAAAATTCAAAAAAATAGTATCTTTAAAAACGACATAAATTCATGAATTTGAACCCTTTTTCAGGTTATTAAGACTTAAATACATGAATTTAGTCCATTCAAAAAGTACCATTTTTTCAAAAAATTGCATTTTTAAAAACGACTAAATTCATGAATTTTGGTCAATTTCTCAGGTTATGAAGACCTAAATTCATGAATTTATGACGTTTTTAAAAATACCCAATTTTCAAATTTTTCAAAATCTCAAATTTGTGATTATGACATTTTCCTCCCAAAATCATGACCGTTCCAGGACACCAAAAATCATAAAAGTTGAGAATTTCAAATTTGTGATTATGACATTTTTTATTGCTTAAATCATGACCGTTCCAGGACACCGAAAATCATAAAAGTTGAGAATTTTAAATTCATGAATTTTATCCATCTTTCAGGTTTTCAAAATATATCATGTGACTAAAAATATTTCTTTAAAAATGGAAGAAACAAAAGTGGAAGAAACCGCAAGAATATATCCTTCGTTATCATATGAACGTAGTTCTACTTTAATGGACATTGAAAAGATTAACATTGAAAAAATGAATAAAGAAAAACACAAAGATAGAGTTAGGTATATGAAAGATAAGGAATCTCAATTATTATTAAGATTAGAGCATTATAAAAAATTAAGAAAGAGATGGAGTAAAGTTAAGAATGTAACACAAGGAATTGGCATATTCTTAACAATAAGTTTAGGTGCTTTAACAATTGTTATATCTTCAGGTGTTTTAGTAATTCCAGTAGTTGCTACAGCTTTAACAGGTACGGGTGTTTTTGCAACTTCACTTGTTACAATGTTAGATAAATCTTTAATAACTAAGAAACGAAAATCATTAAAAACTAAGCATTTACATATTAAAGAAGTTTATGGCAAATTACACTACTACTTTCAAAGAGTATGTGATGATAATGTTATTACGTTAGATGAGATTGAAAAATTTGATCAAATAGCTAATGAAGTAAATCAAACCTTTCAATTACAGTCCGAAAAAGTTGATGATAAGAATAGACAGGATGGCAAAATTTCTAGTGATGGTAAAATTTCTAATGAAGAAAATGACAAAATTTTTTTAGAAGAGCTAAAAACTTTAAGCGAAAATTTAAGCAAAACTTTATTAAACAAAACTTTATTGAACAAAAATTAAAACGAGAAAACTTTAAACGAAAAGATGTCAAACAACAAAGCAATAAAAAAATAATTTGTTCAGTAAAATGTTTTTTCTGTATTCCAATGTTACCACAAAATTCAAATATTATATTTTAAAAATGGATAAAATCAGAGCTGATAATTTTAAAAGAATAAAACAATTAGAAGAGTTAATAAAACAAAGAAATATTATGAAAGAAAATCATCTTCAACATAGAATGATAAAAGCTGGTATTCAATCTGATATGTTTGAAAAAATGCAGCAAACCGAGCAAGTAAAAACTGATTTTGAAAAAACTATGAAACCATTTAAAACTCTTGAAAAAGAAAGTACAAATAATGATAAACAAATTGATATAACAGATCCAGAGCACAAAACTATATTAGATGACTATGGATTACTAGAATCAAACATTAATAAGAAATTACCAAAATCTATGCAATTTGAACATTCTATTTCATTTATAGATGGAAAAACAATACCTAGATTTTATCTCGGACAAAAAGAAATATTTCCACAACCTTTTCGAGGTATAATTTTTTCACCAGATAAATCTCCTTTTAATTTAGATAGAAATTTTGTTAATCTTTTAAGAGGAGCAGATTTAAATAATTATGCTGTAGAAGATCTCATAAAATATAAAGCTATGTTAGATAGAGTTGGTGCAGTAAAATCTCTTAGACGTTATAAACAATTAGAAAATTTATTATCAACGGGAGTTAAAGTAGGAAAAGGTTTATCTGAAAAACAGAAAACAGAAACAACCATATTTTTACCAGATGATCCACAAGAATTACTAAATAGATTAAATATTTTAATATCTGCAATAAAAGAAGGACATAATTCTAGTTTCAATGAAATTCATGCTATATTGAAAAGACTGTTAGAAAAGAAGATTCTAAATGAAGAGGATTATAAAAGTGTAGCTGAAATATGTTGTTTCTAATTTTTTTATAAAAAAATATTTATTCAAAATTTAAACTAAAAAATGTGTGCAGCAGATTTTGACAAAATTAATAATCATTTAGAAAATTTGACAGAGATTTTGGGTTCATCAAAATTTAGTACGACGTTAAAAATTATAACAACTACTTCATCACACACTTGTAATTTAGAACCCATTCTACATTTGGAACAAAATAAAAATTATCAAATTGCATTGACTAGTTTCTCTACATTTAACACTATTCAAAATGTTATCAAAGATGTGAATGATCAATTTAGATATTCTACTGATAAAGGCAAAACGTGGAAAGTACTAACTTTTCTTCCTGGTTCTTACGAAGTTGAATCAATATCAAATGAAATTAAGAGACATTTAGGTATACCATTTAAAGATAAGAAACAATTACATTTTGCAGTTGAACCGGCAGTTAATAAATTTTCTCTTACTTTAGACGAAAATCATCAAGTTGATTTTAATCATGATAGATCATTGTCAAAGCTATTAGGATTTAATAAACAAACCTATAGTCAAGGTTATCATTTAGGTGAGAAGATTCCAAAAATAACTGAAATAAATTCAATTGTTGTACATTGTGACATTATTGAAGGAGGATATATAAATGGTAAATTGTCAAATTTAATATTCAGTTTTCCAGCTTTTACTGTACCCATTGGTTATAGACTAAATGTAATTCCACAAACATTAATATATTTCCCTATTACAAGAAAAACTATTAACAACATTAACATTAGAATCACTGATGAAAAAGGAAAAGAAATAAATTTTGGAGGTGAAGAGATTATGATAGATCTTTTGGATCGGGAGGTATAAACTCCCGTATGAGAGGTATAAACTCCTACGCGAAGCTAGAGAAGTTTAATTTTCTTCTTCTTCTTTAGAAACAAAAAATAAAGAAAAATAAAAATAAAATTTTTTTAGTAAAAAATGAGTGAACTACCTCCATTTAATAAAAAAAAACTTAAATTTAATCATCATCCAAATTTATCTAATAAAGTTTTGTCAGTTATTTGTGGAAGATCAGGATGTGGAAAAACGTATCTTTTATTTAAAATTTTAACGACTCCAAATTTTTTGGATTATAACAATCTTATAATTTATACAACAACGGCAGAACAACCCGTCTATCAATTTTTAAAATATTGATTTGAAAATAATCTTAAAAAAACAGCAATTGCTTCAATGAAAAATCTGAAGATGAAGAAGAAATAAGTTCTTGGTGTGAAGAAGCAGCAAAAAATAATCAGTTAGTTGAAACCAATAAAAATAAGCATATAAAGATACAATTAATAGATGATAGTGGTAATATGCAAGATCCTAGTAAACTAGATAAAACAATGAAACATTGTGTAATTTTTGATGATTGTGTTAATGATAGAAATCAGTCAGTTCAGAGAAATTATTTCACAAGAGGTAGACATAATAACTGTAGTGTTTTTTATTTAACACAAAGTATGTATTCATTAGACGGAAGTGTTATTAGAAAGAATGCAAATATATTTATACTATTTGAAATAAATGCAAGAAACTTAAGTGATTTGTTAAGAGATTTATGCGTAAGAAATAAAGATGAATTTAAACAATCGTGTAACAATGCTTGGTCAAAAGATCATGGATTCATTACAATTAATATTGATAAAAAAATTCATGATAGAGTTATAGAACATTTGTTTACCGAGTGATAAAAAATATACAAATATAGTGTTATAATATTTTTTTTATTTTATATATATATATCAAATTTGTCTATCTTAGAAATTAGAAATTAGAAAATTAAAAAGGTGAAGCAGTTATTCCATCAGGTAAAATTTTTCTTTTATCATCAAATGGATCTAATGCTAATTTATGTTCCTCTTTTAAATACATTTTTTTTTAATTAAGTCTATAATTACATGCTGTTTTTATTTCATTATTAAATAATACATTTTTATAATCTTGAAATGTTATTTGATTAGCCACTGATGCCTTTGAAATTCCTTTTAATGTTTTATGTGTTTTAATATTATTAGTTGTATCATAACAGTAACATTTAGATTTTAAAAATATAGCTTCTGTTATGAAATCTTCATTTCCTTCTAATTCATCTTTTACTTTACATAAATCAGAAGGATGAATGATATCTTTTATTTTATTAATTTCTTCATCAAGTGAAGAATTATACGGTATTGTTAATTATAAGAAAACAGAATCGGTATCTGTAAAGTGTAATTTATAGTTTTTGCCATAAGCAGGTGCTAAATAATCATATATAAATCTATACATAAATAGTTTAGCTAATTCTAATATAGTGAAACCAATGAAATTAAACTTATCATGTTTTACGCTAATTCGACGTAAATGTACAGCACATAGTTCATCACTAAATCTAGTAGTTCTTTTATATGTAGGTTTCCTTGTTAAATTTTGAAACCTATCTTTATCATAAACTATTTCAATATTTTGTCTATTACGCACATTTTCTAAAGTCTTCCCATGAAATGCATTATTCATTAATTTGAAGAACACGTTTCCAAAATCATCTTTATTTCTTTTAGCTATTTTACGTTTTTCAATATTGAACTCTATATAATTTTTTAACCACCTAGATTTTTGATAAAATAGTTTCCGGTGAATTTTTGTGAGAATCATTCCATGATCTAAATACCAAAATCTAGCATTCTTCCTTCAACAACATACTTTCCTTTATTACTTTGTGTTAACATAAGTTTTTTTGTTGGTCTGTATTTTTTAGGAATTAAAGATTTTTGATAATCTGAAAAATCTTCCATATTAGGAATTTTGTTTTCGGGACAGAAAGGAAAATATTTTGTTTTATCTTTTATTTCATCAGGATATACTAAATCAACTTCATATATATAACCATGATTATAATTTCCATCATATGTTTTTTGATAATCTAGAACGGGCGAAGCCCTAGTAGACATCTCTGATGTCGTACGAATATTACACCATTCCATCTCACCTGTTGGTAATTCTTGTATCATGCAAGAAGAATATAAGCTATTAAAATCATAATATAACAAATAGTTTTCTCTCATGATTTCATCAACTGCTGCTTGACTATCTTCATTTGATATAAGTCCTTCTATATTTTGATTAAACAATTTTATAAACTGATCGCTTTCTTCTGGAGATAAAGGTTTCATTATTTCATAATCATCAGGATTTACTTTTTTATTGTAACACTGTACATAACGATTACCTAAAACTGATGAAACTCCACCTCTAATTCCAGATACAAAAAATAATAATTTATCATATGTATTTTCTTTATAATGTTTAAGTTTAACATTTGTATGTTTTAATCCTGCTAGCCATGTTAAACCTGGTGTAGAATAACAATAACATGGAACTATTCCGTAATATTCTAAACACATATCACGAAAGTTTTCGAAAAGATCAGCTAGTATTAATACATCTATCTGTAGATATTTCATTGTATAATCATACATTGTTTTACAATTTAACTCTCTCCAATTTTTTTCAGCTTCTGCATAGTCTTCGTCAGATAATTGTGATTGTTTTAATGTTGATTTAAATTTATTTATTGGAGGAAGTTGTTTTTCTTCCATAATTTTATTCACAGAATTAAAATCAGTCTTCGACTGTGAACCGCAGGTTTTATCTCCAGTTATATCAGTCTTCGACTGTGAGCCGCAGGCTATATACTCATACGGAAATATTCCTTTTAAAGGTTTTAAATTATATTTATTTAATATTTTGCATTGTTCAGATTTCAAAGTTTTTCCCATAACATCTAATGAATAAGGAGTAAAAAATCTAAATGCATCTAAAATTCTAATACAACCTAATTGCATTGAAAAATATTCTTCTTCTGTTTTACATAGTACATTTATTTGTTGTTGTTGTAATTTTTCAGATGAAAATAAATCTTTCATTACTAGATGGAAATCATATTTAGAACCATTATAGAAATATAGAGGAACAAAGTTATATTTAAATTTATTAGCATTAAGATTACAAGAATTATGTGCTGCACCTCTATATAATCCATTTAGATGATCATGATCTTTTACCTTATCAAGATATCTACCTTTGCCATTTTTATAATTTTTTGTAAATTCTTTTCCACAGTAATAACATTTTGTTTCATTAATAAAATTTAATTTTTCTTTTTCTGTTAATGGCATCATTGGAATATTTGTTTCAAGCAATTGTGAAAAACGTCTTGTAATTCTTCTACTTTCTTTGTAAACATTTCTGAACTATCTTCACCATAGTATTGATAATATTCTGATTTAAATAACTCAGGATAATTTGAATGAATGTACATTCCCCAACATAAAGGTTTTTGTTCAAATAAATATTTTTCTTTACTTTGTTCAGCTGCACTTTTTTCAGAATTAAAAACCGAAGGTTCTAGGGCTTGGCCCGTACAATTTTCAGAATCGGGTGAAGCCCTGGAAGACATCTCCGATGTCCCGTGATTTTGTGTCATATTAACATTATATGCTTGAAAATCACAATAAATAGTAAAGGATACTTTATTTTTAAAATACCATTTATTATATTCTAAATAATCATCTTTAGGAAATGTGTTTCTGACTGCTTCATTTTGTTGGCAATTCTCCAAATGTCTATTCATTTCTTCTTTAGTTCTAAAACTTGTCATACATTGGAGACAAGGAAAATTGGCATTATCTGAAGTTTTTGTGAATATAGAAAGATCTTTACACAATATAAAATGACCCTGATAATATAATATATTCGCTTGTGCTGGTTGTTTTGACTGTTCTAGTGTTTCAAATTTATCTTTATATATTTCATGTGTTTCATCAATTTCTTTTGCAAGATTAAATGTATTTCGATGAAAATTTTGATTTAATATTTGTAGCTGATAACTATATTCTTTATCATATTGTTCTTTATATTGTTGTAGACATTTTTTTAAAGATTCATTTATTTTTTCATTGGTTTCATTTTCTTCATTATTTAATTCTTTATTGTCTTCATTTAATTTTTGAATCGTTTCTATCTTATTTTGATAATTATGACGATATTCTTGTACTAATATTTTTGTTTGTTGTTGATAATCTGTTTTACATTTTTGTAAAATTTCATTTAAATTTTGTAATTTTTGTTGATATTCTAAAGATAAAGATAAATAATCGGAATCATAATCATAATTATAATTACGTCCTTTATAATTATTATGATTAATCATTATTGGTGATAGTGTTTTAACAATTTCAAATTTTTCAGTACATATTATATTTCCTTGGTAAAAAATATTATGATGCATGTAATTTCCCCTATCATTATAGGCTATTTCTGATTGTCATAAATTTTTATTATTCAAATAAAATTTTTTTGAATCTGAGTAAAGTGGAGTAATTTTACCAATAGAAACATAATTCACATTTAATTCAAAAACATTTACTTCTATTAAGTTTCTATTCTTTTTATGAAACTTTATTAACCTATTATAATCATATGGAAATTCATGTAAGCCATCAGAAAGATCAAATTCATTTATGTATTCTTCTTTATTATAATGACTTAGTCTTTCTTTATGATATTCTGCAGGATGTAAATATGTTATAATACTCCACAGAAAACAATAATCATCTTCATTTTTTATGTTGATTATTTGTGGTGAACTGAAAGGTAAAGGAACATAACTACCACCAGTATTATTTTTATATTTATCAATTACTATTTTCTTAGATAGTATTTTAACAAATCTCCAACCAGATTCACGTAACTGGGCTTCAATTATACAATTTTCTAATTTAAGTATCATCGATTCAAGTATGGGTTGTATATCATTTACATTATGAATTTCTTGTGAATTTGTAAAATGTCCTTGTATTATTTCTTCAGGAATTCCATCAGGTCCATTTTTTGTATAAAGTACTTCTACATTCATATAACATTTGAAAGATTTCTTAAATATATTATAAAAGTTTGTTAATACATTATAAAAAGTTTCATCGGTTTCATTATGTTCAACGGGCGAAGCCCTGGAACCTTCGGTTCGAACCGATTCATTAAATAAATATCTTATATCTGTTACTGGCGAAGCCCTAGAACCTTCGGTTCGTTCCGCTTCATCGGTTCGTTCAGCTTCATCAAATTCATCAGTATCGCTAAATAAATATCTTCCATCTGGTAGGGTCTCATCTTCACTATTAAAAACTTTTTTATATTCCGAATGTGAATAATCATCAAACATTTTTTTAACTTTTATATCAGTAGGCAATGTTTCTAGATAGTTTTTATAACTATTTAATTGTAATATATTTCCTTCATCAACTCGATCTACATTTTGTAAATGCAATTTACTATTTAAATGAGATTGATAACTTCTTTTTGTTTGCAACTTTTTTTTACATGAGACACAATAAAACTTGGTATTTCCCATTTTTCATTTTTTAAAGAAAAATTTGTGTTTTAATTTTAGATATAAACATTCTAATATCAAGGACTTGAGAGTTATCATATATATTATTATATATTTCACATTCTTAAGTTATTTTATTTTCTTTATCACATTAAGTTTTATCATATTAAGTTTTATCATATTAAGTTTCATCATATAATGTTTTATCAAAAGATAATTTAAATTTATTTTCACTAACTATTGATTCTTCATCATCATCATCAATTGATTCTTCATCATCATCATAAATTGTTTCTTCAACATCATAAATTACACTTTTTGGTATAGGATGCCATTCCCTGATAGGATACTATTCTCTTATTGGAATATCTAACTCTAAATTACATTTTTTATCTGATAATAATATAATAGAGAAAAATATTGGTCTTTGATCTCTTTTGGAAAATTTAATAACACCACCATAATCTGAATCACTTTTAGTTTTTATTAAAGATGATAAAATTTTAAATTGATTAGACGTAAATCCTAATTTAAATTTTGTAGACCCGACACATAGTTGTCTAACAGTATCTTCAACTATACCATCATTATTATTTTCAATTGTAAGAAAATGAAATTTAGATAAATTTTGATTATATGTAGTATTAATATCATGTACATCAGTATGAGATATAAATTTTTCTTCACTTAAATTTTTATAATCTTTTTTACCATTTACACCTTTTTCAGATGTTACAGAATCATCATTATTATCATAAGATTCTTTAAGATCGGGCAAAGCCCTAGAACCTTCAGTTCGTTTATTATGATTATGATTATGGTCATTGTTAATAGTATAAGGTGTAGTCCACATATAAATTTTCTCTTGTTGAGATAAACCATTTATATAAGATTTTAACAAATTAATATTTAAGTTTGAATATAATCCTACATAAGTATCATCATCATATCTTTGCGGCATTTCTAATGTTTCTTGTTTATAAATTGTATCTCTATAATAAACTTGGCATAATAATTCTTCATTATGTTTTTTACTCTCTATGTGAATGTTATATTGATTTTGATCGTCAACAAATAATCTAATTTTTTCTTTGGAAAAAGATTTTAATTTTTTAACTAATTCTTTAATATTGATATAATTGATAATTTTAGTTTCTATCCAATGAGTATTACTAATCGGCAAAACTTCTCTAATAAATCCATAAACATTATTATGACCAATAATAACCATATTTTCTTTATTTAATTCCACATAAGCTACATCATTATATTTACTAACAATATCCATAAATTTAATAAATGGATCCCCCGGAAATAAACAAGAATTAGTTTCTATAGAAGGTAAACCTTTAGTCTGTTCTCTAAATATTTCGGCTTGTAATTCAAACAAAATATTAACATCTATACATGGATTATTATTATTATTATTATCAAAACATTTATTTTCAAATCCCGTTGATCTTGTCGAATAAGAAGAACAGGATGATGCGGACGAATATAATTTTTTTAAATTTGGTTTTTCCATTTTTTTATTTTTATTAGAAAAAATTTTATTTTTTTATTTTTATTAGAAAAAATTTTATTTTTTTATTGTTAAAAAATGATGTTACCAAATGTTGGTGGAGGTGCATATATCCCGAATAATCGTGAATTAGAAATAGAAATAGAAAATTATATTATGAAAACTGGAGACGTTTTATCTGGTCCATTGCATCTTTCTATTCTTCCGCAACAAAATACAGAGTTGACAAATAAACAATATGTTGTTACACAAATCAATGATTTAAAAGAAAAATATACAAACGATGTTTTGGTTCCACTGATGAATGAATTAAAGTTGCTAAAACTTAATGACAAATCATTAAACGAAAAATTATTAAAACTTGATAAAAAGGATAGAGAGCTAGAAGCAGATATAGCAAAACTTTTTAAAAAGATTTCTGAACAATCAAAAATTTTAATATTACTTTCTATAAATTTAAAATCTGCAGTCATTAAAAATAAACATCAGATAAAAATGTTAAAAGAACAATTAGAAGATGAAATAGAAAAACTACCTGAAAGAATTTAAAAAAATTTAGAGCAGTTACAAACTACATTCCAAAAAAGTGTTGATGAATTGATTTCTAAAATTACTCAACAAATGAAAAAGATGAATAGAATAATAAATGAAGTAAACTCACTTAATCAAAAAGTTGATAAAATGAAAACTCTTAAAATCAATTTAGAAAATGAATTAAAGAAAAATTTACAAGAATACTCTAAAGAAAATAAAGAACAGTTAGATTCTGTTAAAAGACAATTAGATGTTCTTAAAATTAAGTTAAATGCTCTTAAAACGGCGTTGAAGATTAATCAGCAGAAAATGCAAGTTAATAGAAAAGAAATTAAAGTACATCACACGCTGCTTGACGCAATAGATAAAGTGCAACAGTCAATTAATAAAGTTATCTCGAAGTTGTTGTCCATTCACAAACGTAAATATTAACGTAAATATTTTTTCCTAAAAGTCAAATTCAATCCTAAAAAATGCCTATAATTTATAAACACAATCTTAAAAATTTTGCTTCTAATCAAAGAATTGCTCATGAACCACGTATGAATCCTGTTTATCATTATGATAATAGAGAAACAGTTCACACGGAAGGAGCTGGGATCTTCTCTGGTATTGGAAGTATCGTTAACTTAATTAAAAATAATAAAGATTTGATTACATCTGCTGCAAAAGGAGCAGCTGCTATAGGTAGTTCAGCTAGTGCAATATCAAATGCTGTCAAGTCTCAAAACGAATTAAAACAACTAGAAGCTATTCGTAAACTTAGGAATGATTCCGAAGAACTAAAAAATTTAAAAAAACTTTCAGAGGAAACAAAAAATAAAATTGCTAACATAGCTGTAGGGGGTGAAAACTTGAGGAGCGGAGCTCCGTCTGATAGCAAACATAAGAAGAAATCAGGCGTAGCCATAAAACGTTCAATTGAACCTACGGTTCGTTCATTTGAAGAAATAAGAGGTAATGGTATTAATAGCAACCTTCGGTTTAACCAGCAAAGCTGTAGCGGAGCTGGTCTAGCAAAATTCTAAAATTATGTTTTTTAGTAAAAATTTTTTAGCAAAATTTTCTTAGCAAAATTTTTTTAGTAAAATTTTTTTAGTAAAATTATTTTAGCAGAATTTTTTCTGTGTGTGAGAAAAACAAAAAGTCAAATTATTTTTTATAAAAATGTCTTCGCTTATCGAAAATAAATTTGAATTAGATAAAACACCAGGTGTTAGTTATAATCAAAAAAAGAATGACTATATAAGAATTGCTATGAATCCCTGATCTTCCAGTAGAGTAAATACCGGAGGTGATTTAATTTTTGAAGTTGATAATCAGCAGAGTTATATATATATCTACCTGATTCATTTTTACACTGTGAATATTCTTTGTATAGTGATACCAATTTTACAACACCATTACCAGAAACCGATAATATTGCACTAGAGAATAATTTTTTTCCAAGATTATTTACACAAATGCGTTTAGATGTTGCAACTCAAAATATAGAAACAATAAGTGATTCTCCAGGTGTAATTGATACAATGCTTAGATTTGTAATAATTGGTGAAAATAATAAAAAGTATGAAATCGAAGGTTGGTTTCCTGATACTAATGATGGTATAATTGTTGATGATTTAACTCACGCTGGAACAGATGCAGCAGGAATTGCGAAAGATGTAGAAAATATTGCAAAACATTTAAATAAAACAAATAATGATGCATATAAAGAAAGACGTGGATTTAACAAGAAAAGTAAACAGACAGTAAATTGGTCATTGTCTCCATTATTCGGATATTTAGATTATGATAAAATATCATATCAATTAAAATTTAAATTAATAATTCATCGTACAGCAAATAATGAATTAATCTTTTTTGGTAAGAGTGGAAAAAAAGCATATTTAAAAATTGATAGACTTGAATGGTGGATTAAGCATATTACTCCTAGTTTAGAGATTGAAACAGCTATTGCAACAAGATTTAATACTAACAAACCAATTCCAGTAAATTTTCTAAAGCGTACTGCTAGTTCAGTAACTTTTTCCGAACAAAGATTTAACTGGCATTTTACTAGAACTGCGAATACTCCAAGATATTTATTACTAACTTTTCAAAGAAATAATTCTCCAAGTTTTGATAAGAACAACAATCTTTTTCATATTAATACAATTCGAAGTTTACAAGTTTCATTAAATCAAACCCAATATCCAATTGATCCATTAAGATTCGATGATACCAATAATCAATTTATGGAAGGATATGATTCTTATCGAAATCTTTGTATAGAATTTGGAGTTGAACCACAATTAACTCCTGGAGATTGGAGACATTTATATCCCGTTTTCTGTTTCGATTTAAGTGCACAATCTGAAGATATTATCAAGACTGGTTGTGATGTAACAATTAATATTGAAAAAAAAGATTCCACGACTTCATTGATGGCTTATGGTTTATTGCTAGAAGATGTAAAATATTCTATTGAAATTCTTAATGGAAAGATGGCAAGGATAAGTTAATTAAAATTTTTGATAACTTAAAATTTTTTCATAACTAGAATAGATTAAAATTTTTTCATAACTAGAATAGATTAAAATTTTTGATAACTTAAAATTTTTTTATTAAAAATGTCGCAAGCGAAAAGTAATAATAATAAAACTGTTGAATTAAAATTACGTAATATTGTTGACAAAAATACCCCTAAAACTATTACGATTAACAAAAAAATGTATTACATAAGTAAACCAATGATAGAGAATATTCAATTACAAGAAGAAAAGAATGTTGGAATTCTCCCATTAATTCCACTAATAATAGGAGGCATAGCAGCAGCAGGAAGTGTTGCAGGTGGGACAGCTGGTATTGTCCAAGCAGTAAATAAAAATAAATCAGAGAAGGCAGCATTAGAAGAACAAAAACGTCATAATAGAGAGTTAGAGAAAGTTGCTAGGGGTGACGGAATAGTAGATAATTTTATTAGTAAATTAAAATTAGTTGATGAAGGAAAACGAGTTCTTAAAAATATTCTTCACAATGTTGATGATTTAATTGAAATTAAGGAAACTAAAGATGGTTCTGGAATATATCTAAGTCCTAGTATGATTCGGTAATAACCTCAGGACCTTTGGTCCATAAGGTAAACATTTATTTTATCTTTTAAATTTTTTTTATCTTTTAAAATGAATTCTAAAAATTCCGAAAATTTAATTAAATTAAAAATTTCTAATTTAGATTTATTGAATTATCTCTTAAAAGTACATAAAAACTCAAATTGTAAAATTTATGAAGGTAACGACGACAAACAAAGTTTGGCTACTACCTACGGTGGTGACATACAAAAAACATTAGAAAACTTTCCTGGATTTATTTGGAGTAAATATTCGAAAGAAAAACATCTTCCTGGTCATTCATATACCGGTCCAGGAACTCGATTAGATATCAGACTAGATGAGAATAATAATCCGAAACCAGGTGAAGAACCAATAAATAGAGTAGATGCCGCCGCTTATAGACATGATTTAGCTTATCGAAATCATGATCTAAGTTCTCGACATGCAGCTGATAAGAAAATGATTCAAGAATTAGATAGTATTCAGAATCCTACATTTAGAGAAAAAATTGAAAGAATGTTTGTTAAGAAAGCTTTACAAGCTAAAATATTATTCGGTCAGGGTTTAAATGAAACGACAGCAAAGCTGTCTGAGAGCAACGCTCGAACCTACGCGTCTGAAATGTCGAATGACCTAGGACGCTATGCGTCTGAAATTCATAGGGAATACAGAAAGCCGAAATATTTATTGAAAGTGAAAGTATTTAATAAAGATGATATTTGGAGTGCTGATCTTATTCATATGCCGAATGAAAGGGACTACAAATACGCATTGACCGTTATAGATTTATATACACGGTACGCTTGGGTAAAGCCTTTAAAAAATAAAAGTGGTCTATCAGTTAAATATGCGTTTGAAGAAATCTTTAAAGAAAGTAAGAGAAAGCCAAAAAAATTGTTTGTTGATAAAGGGTCGGAATTTTATAACCGAAACGTTCAGCCACTATTTGAAACTGTTTATTCAACTGAAAATGCAGGGAAGGCCGTAGTGATAGAAAGATTCAATCGGACGTTAAAAAATAAATTATTCAAGAAATTTGCTGAGCAAAGAAATCAGAAATGGTTGAAGATATTACCAGGAATTGTAGAAGAGTACAATAATAAAGTTCATTCTGGTATTGAAGAAACTCCAAAGAATGCTTCTGACGACCCTGATTTGATAAGAAAAAAATATTCGAGAATAATTATTCGAATGAGAGTAATCCGAATTTGCAGAAACTTAAGCCGAAATTTAAAATTGGAGATAGAGTTAGAATATTTAAATATAAGAATAAATTTGAAAAAGGCTTTGTTGGATACTGGACGAAAGAGATATTTGAAGTTTGTAAAATAAATCAAACTTATCCGATTACTTATGAAATTAAAGATTTAGATAATGAGGATATCAGAGGCCGTTTTTATCAAAATGAATTACAACGAACTGATTTTTAGTTATCATTATCATTATTATTGGAACTAACGTTTCGGGAATGAAATTCCCTTGTTAGGCGTAGCCATAGAACCTACGGTTCGTTCAATTCTGACATAATATCAAGAAATGGTACTCCTTTTTGTAATTTAAATAAAACATAAAGACATAATTGACCACAATAAGTAGTTGCCGGTTTTTGAATTTGAAATGTATTATAAATTCCATTGCCAAGTAATTTTTTAACTTCGTTTGTTGGAGTCAATCCATAAGAGTCAAAATAATAATTAGAACAGTTTATATTTCTTTGTCCTGCTGACCAATGTACACCTTTTTCATCTGTCGTATGAAGATTTGTTATGAAATTTACAGTTTGAACTTTGTTCCGGGAACTGAAGGTTCCTGTTGGCCTATTTTTGATCAATTGTAATTCGTCTCTCATTAGGACATGAAAATTCTTTATTCCTAATCGATTAGCGATTTTCTTTAGGTCGAAATTTGTCGTGGTTTGCGTTCCATATAATTTAAAAAACTCCTTTATGTTGCTCATTTTATAATAAAAAAATTTCTTAAGGGACCCTTAGAAGACAGAAGGGAGGGGGTATTGATTTAAAAGTGTTCTCTAATGATGACTTTCCTTACTACTTGGGGGGTATTGATTTAAAACTGTTTCATAATGATGTCTTTCCTTACTACTTGGGGGGTATTGATTTAAAACTGTTCCATAATGATGTATTTCCTTACTACTTATTCGATTTTGAAATGATTTAATTTAATCTAAATTAAAACGTTACATTGTTACATTTTTATTAGTAGAGTTAGTGTTTCGTACATCTTTTATCAGTAGTAATTCATCCCTCATCAATATGTGAAAATTCTTTATTCCCAATTGATTAGCAATCTCATTTAAATCGAAATTCGTAGTTTGTTTGCCGTATAATTTAAAAAACTCATTTATGTTGCTCATTTTTATAGAAGACAAAATGTTTCTATTATATTCCCGTAAATGAGAAATTAAAAACAACACATGGATATTTCAATATGTATATTTACAAAAATGCAACCACACAAGTCTACAAATATTGATGTCCACAGCGTGGACAACGAATTTTTGTTCTCCAGTAAAATAAAATAAAATCAGCTACTACTATTCAACTTCCTTAAAACAATCGGTTATTAACTATAATATTACAAATTGCATTAACAAAATGTCCACAGCGTGGACAACGAATTTTCGTTCTCCAGTAAAAGAAAATAAAATCAGCTACTACTATTCAACTTCCTTAAAACAATCGGTTATTAACTATAATATTACAAATTGCATTAACAACATGTCCACAGCGTGGACAACGAATTTTCGTTCTCCAGTAAAATAAAATAAAATCAGCTACTACTACTTTTAAGTTCTTTTAAGCTTCTTTCCAAAAGCTTTCATATTTCCGAAGACAATCTTCTAACAATGATAAATTCGATTTCAAAAAACGTAAGGGTACATTTAGTCTACAAATCTTTGGAAAAATAGATGCCATCTCACCTAATTTAATTGCAAATGCAATTTCAGTCCTTGAATAAGAAATGTTATTAGTTTGCAATAAATGTTGAAAGTATGCCTTATCCTTTTCACACAGATCCAGTAAATAATTCGCGTGTTTTCCCAGGTAGATTTTCATCATTATGTTAATAACGTTATTTTTCTTCTCCATCACATAAAGAGTATTTAAATTTGCAATGGCTTTATCAGTATCTCCTGAAGGCTCAACAAAGTCTTCTAAGGAATCCACAAATTCATATCGGGTAGATAAAGACGTCGTTAATTGATGATGAAGGTCGTCAATCTTTCCGTCCCTTTCTCTTTCTTTCTTTTCTTTCACGAGTAAGCGTTTTGCTTTTCTTCTCCGTTTTCTTTCCTTATCAAAAAATGTAGGGACAAAAATAATAGGAAATTTCTCCATTTGTTCAATGATGAAAGTGTTATATTCTTCCTTCTTATCATTGGAAATATATCGTTTTGAAATTTCTGTAAATAACTCCGGAAACGTAGCAATAATGTTTGACTGCTCTTCGATAAATTCTTGTGTTGACATGACTGAACACAGCGCAGCACACGATACAATGACAGACGAGAGAGATAAATGAAAACAGTACAGCTGGCAGATATCTTAACGTCATACGGGTGTGCTGACGCACTAACAAGAAGTAAAACAACTTGCCTAACGTACAATTAAAATCTCATTGTTTCACAGAGTAGTAGCAGCTGTTTGTTCTTTCATACATTGTTTCCTTTCAAATGTTTGAGTTGGAGGACACAGCTCTTTACACTGAAATGCCTTTTATTCATAAATGCGAGAAGCAGATGTTCTCTACAATTGAGTGTTTATCTGAGTGCAAATTGTAAGAACGCCAGGAACGGTCATGATTTGAGCAATGAAAAATGTCATAATCACAAATTTGAAATTCTCAACTTTTATGATTTTTGGTGTCCTGGAACGGTCATGATTTAAGCGAGAAAATTGTAATTCTCAAATTTGAGATTTTGAAAAATTTGAAAATTGGGTATTTTTAAAAACGCCCAAATTTATGAATTTAGGTCTTCATAACCTGAAAAATGACCAAAATTCATGAATTTATGTCGTTTTTAAAAATGCCATTTTTTGAAAAAATGGTACTTTTTGAATGGACTAAATTCATATATTTAGGTCTTAAAAACCTGAAAAAGGGTCTAAATTCATGAATTTATGTCGTTTTTAAAGATACTATTTTTTTGAATTTTATGGTGTCCTGGAACGGTCTTTTGCCCATTACTTGCAATATGTCTAGATTTTTGACAAAAAATTTGATGAATACAAATTTTGCTGATATACTTTTCCAATGATAAAATCAAGTTTGATCATTCAAAATGACTTGACTGCTGCGGTTATCGTCCATGATCAAAATTGTGATATTGCTCCTGATTCAACAACCTCTTCTTTTGCACAAGTTTAGAGCACTTGATCGCAAAGGCCAAATGCTGTTTGATTCAATCGATGAGAGTTTACTCCGTCACATGAGGCTGCAAATAAGACCTACTCGAAAAATGGCGAAATGAATCTTGTTTTTATCCGATATGGTCGCTTGAACGTATTTCGTCGAATAGCATAAACCTAATAAAAAAGTAAAGTGTGAAGATTATTTTCTTCTGATTAAATGGTAATTGTTATGATTCATGTATCTAGCCACCATGCCACAGCTCTCTTTTAGAACTACAACTTGTTATTCCAGTCTGCGAGTATGTACATCGCATGAAACTACATTAATCAAATAAAAATCTCCCACATATTGTGGAATAAACGTAAAGACCTTGACTGCAAACTGAAAAACTTAATGCCGTCATACCTGGAACATCGTGGTCATAATGAGCAAAAAAAATTAGCAGGAATTTTTAAGTAACCTGGTTGTTGTATGAGATATGATCTTTCGATCGGAAAGAAATTTTTGAATTGGAGTCCACAGTGTAAAGACCACATCGAGTGCTTCGTCACTGTATAGTCCATAATGATAGCCATGAGATTAAAATTAATTTCGCTCTCCAGTACCAAACTGCGACTCAACACAATACAGATCCAAGAAGGGAATAATCATAAAGCTTACAGAAGTTGTGTTTTTCACTGTGCATACAATTGAATGAATAAAACGACATTTTCCTGACCAACGCAAGGTGGTGTGATGACAACAGTAGAGCAATTGGAAGCAACTTCTCAAAAAAATTATAGTCTCAAATCTGATAGATGAAATAGTTCAAGGTGACAGGTTTTCAATGTCCTTCATTAGTGAGTAAAACTATGATCAGTTGATTGCAATTCCATATTCGTCTGATTTCCAGAAAGTTCTTTTTCCTAGATCATCTCTTTTTCACTTGATAACTAATATTCCACAACTATATAGGGCCCGAATCAAGGCGGGATAGGACTAGTTTCACATTACAGACTGAATGAAGGACTATTTTACAACAAAAGCGTGGCCAAAGGGCCTGTTAACAAAAAGATAAAATAGGGCCATAAAGATACTGGGACAAAGTGCCATGCATGCAAGCATCATTTCCGCGTTGCACGGCCAAACTGAGGCGCTCAGTCAAGTAGGTAGTCGCCAATCGGTCAGTAGATTTGCTGCCGATTTGTCGTATAAGCAGACTAGCCCTTGGCCCAAATCCACCGAGCGTTTCAATTGACACTCCTCGGAAATCATACGCTGGTATTTCAGCACCTTCTTATCCTCTGCCTGTTTAACTATAGAGTCCGGTTCGTATTGGCTGTTGACAGATAGCTCGAGGCTAAAGGATCACAGCATGTAAAGTGCCTACGGCTCGGTTTATATCACGCCATAGCTAGTCAATAAAAAGCAGTATAAACCTCAAAAGCTAGCTATAACTATGTAGAATGATTTATCATTATTGTTGAGCTGATGTTAATTTAGTGTTATTGTTGCCTTTATGGTGATGGTAAGTATTCCATGTCAGTGAGTGTGAAACTATGGCTTCTAGATGCATCAGTTGATTTCTTTTCAAGATTCGCTGTCTGAATATAGAATTCACGCATATGAATATTTCATAATTTTAAATTCTAAATATTCTAAGTATTACATTTTTTACTCAGATATTAAGAAGTATTTGGTTATCTAATCGTTCCATCATTGCCTGCTAGAAAGATAAATGTCAGTCACGAGATAATCGATTGTCATCCTCACTAAATTATCTAATTTCCTGAATGCTGTCGTTGCAGCAATTTGAACGGGCCTACAGGACTCGTACTTTTGTGTCACCGTCTCACGCAGCTCATCAAATTCATTGATGAAATCTTGAATTCTTCTAACTTTGACGATGTTTACCCTGCCCAAAGCGTTAGCAAAAAGTATGGTTGGTGCTTGTCGCATGGTAGCCTATAGCCATTTTTAGACGTCATTCCGATGAGGAAATGCACGTCATACTACTGCTGCTGAATTCCATATTCAGACAGCGAATCTTGAAAAGAAATCAACTGTTGCATCTAGACTCCCTAGTTTCACACTCACTGACATGGAATACTTACCGTCACCATAAAAGCATTAAGTTAACATCAACTCAATAGTAATAATAAATTATTCTATTTCAAATAATCTAACACAACTTTTATATCAATGGAAATGTCATATAGGTAATCACTCAATAAATGGAAGAGACATCAAGCGTTATTAAAATATTGATCATCAGCAATCTATTTGTCTTGATAGTCGTCAGAATATTTGATAAAAACGATGAATGCAATCTTAACAAGCCAACTGCCAACCATGACCGGTTTTATCGTTTTTTACCACTGGTATTTACCACCTTTGGGAAAAGCCATCCAAATCTGGTTTAGAATCCACGGATATCAAAAGCCATTCATTCTCCCAGCCGAGGGTGAGGTGAATACATAGCTTATGATACGAAATGAGTGGACATTTCGGCATTGGTCGCAGCGTCGCCATCTAAGGAGGGTTATTGATATATTTCACGATTACATAGCTGTTCATTATACGATTTTGTTGATTTATGCATATTTGATTAGTTAGGATAAACAAAATCTATAGAAGAATTAAGCAGACTTCTTTTAAGATTAAACTGTGCTTATTAAGATAAAATCTATTAAGACAAACGCTAAGAATCTATGGATTAATGATATCTCTAGGGAAGATTGGAATAAATGCGATTATAATCGATTATGTGGGTTGTTTGCGATTGCTCATTTTTTCAAGAAAAAAACGGTGAACTTATTTAGGTTAAGAAATTGTCAATGAATGAATGGGGTTGGGAAAACTTGATGCAAAAAGTGATGTCAACGGAACATAAAATTTAAATACATGAAAATATTGATAAATTTCATATCATTAAGATATCACATGAAACGTGATGTAAGCTTACCTCAGGGTTATTGTTATTTTGTTGCTCTAGATGAAAAATAAACGCGATTTGACACTGAGAAGACCAATTAGATTCACCTTGCATGGGAAGTCGTACTTGATTTCGCATCCTCCTAAAACTCATTCACGCGTCAATCTCCCTGCTCCAAATTAATTTCATTATCTCATCTTGCACTATTTCCTTCTGGTTTTCATCGAATGGCCGCATTATTACATTATGAAGAATAAATGCTTCGAATTCAACAGTCCGAATAAAAATTGGTTTTGTTAAGACTGATGTCTGGGAGTCAGAATTCAAGAAACCTGGAGTTTGATATTCTTCTACGGGAATTGAGTGAAAAGTCTTCAGCTGAAGCAAATGTGTCCGTGGAAATAGTTGATCGCGATTTAAATCAATCATTGCCATCTTCTATCAACAGAACTGAAATCGAAGTCTTCATAGGATTCAAAATTATTCCCATGGCTGCTGTCATTTTGGGAGCATTGTTGGGCAATTCTCTGGTAATCATCAGCATCATTATGTTTGCCAAACTCCGTCGCAGTATTACAAATATGTTTCTTCTCTCGTTGGCATTTGCTGATTTTTTGGTTGCATCGCTAGTCATGCCGTTCAATGCTATGGTAACAATTAGTGGTGGACATTGGCATTTAGGAAAACTAATGTGTGATATTTATAATTCTAATGACGTATTATTCAGCACAGCATCAATTATACACTTAGTGTGCATTTGTGTTGACAGATACATAGCTATTGTATATCCTTTGTCATATGAATCATTGATAACTCGTCGCCGTGCTTATTTCATGATTGTTCTGACATGGACTCTTTCGCTCCTCATTTCTTATGGGCCCATCCTAACTGGAATTTACACAACGCACGAAAATCGCAATACAGATCCTCATGTTTGCGTTTTTATAACGACTCCTGTGTATGCCGTAATTTCTTCTATCATATCATTTTGGGCTCCCTGCATCACACTTTGTACTCTATATAGTCGAGTCTTTCGTGAAGCTCTTCTACAAGAAGAGAAATTGCATTTAAGTAACAAATATCGGGCGAACAATCACCGCAAAACACTTACTACTTCAATTGTGATAAATGATGAATGCAACTCTGTCAATTTTACATCAGAAATATATTCCTGTGCGCCAGCAACAGATAATATTGTGAAGATTGAAAACAAAGTAAAACGTTCTATGTCTTTTTCATCAAAACGTGCATACATGATAAGAGAAAGGCGTGCAGCAAAAACTCTTGGTGCTATTCTAGGATGTTTTATACTCTGTTGGCTACCCTTCTTCTCATGGTATACCGTGACAAATTTATGTGGTCATGAACTTTGCCCAACACCAGATGAACTGGTTGACTTCTTTTTCTGGTGTGGTTATTTCAACTCATGTGTGAATCCTGTGATTTATTCTTGTTGTAACACAGAGTTCCGTCATGCGTTCCGTTGCCTGCTGAGAAAATGCTTCATTTGTAAAAGACATAATCGTGGAGAGCTTCGAATACCTTACGTCTGCAATGTCGTCAGCTATCAAACTAGAAAGAATGGATCCCATGTTGATCGCAGAATGTCAAGACATCGCACAAGCAGTCATATTGACATCAATCGCAGTCAGGAATTCGATGAAAAAGTTATTTTTCATTCTCAGGGGCATCGCTTAACTTCCTCTAGCGAGTGAACTTTTTGTAAGATGCTTTGTTGTACGGAATATTTTTTTATATTTTTTAAGATACAAAATTCATTAATTTGTTAGGATAAATACTTTCGGTATGATGTATTATTTCATCGGTACTTCATCAAAGAATATTTTTGAGATGTTGTTTGTTTATCGAAATGAGAAAATAAAATTGCTATCAATACATGTGCACACCAGTTTAATGAAAAATTTAAGCAAACTTAGTGTTTAGTTTGATTAAAGTTAAAGATCGAGATAATTTTTGCGTCATAACCATTGAAATATTAATATCAAGAATTACAAACCTTTGAATAATTCTAAGTGTCTTTTAATTTGAATAGGCCTTATATTTGGATTGAAATGCATGTTATCATAGTTAATTTTAAGTTTTCGCTTGCGTAGTAATAAAAGCGCCAGGTCCTTACAGATGATTTGAATCAAAATTTATTTTATTTAGAATATACCTAATTGCAAAATATGCTTGCTTACCGCAATTTAGCCGGTAATTTACGGTTACTCTCATGAATTGCCGACCAGGTAGCATATTTTAGAAAAGCTTTCGATCTTCATGTGATTAGTTCGGATAGTTCTTCTAACTTCATTGATTCCATGTATTAGCTTTCTAGATTTCTCTTAGTTGCAGTCATCCGTTTTTACTTTATATTCTGCATTTGTTCACATATCCATGTAATTTATAAGTAGACCATATATATTGATACTAAAGTTGCAATAAATATGTATTCAGATTAGTTTTTAGGAAAACGTGCATACAATGTTGCCTACATTCATATAAATCTCTTTTTTTATACATTTCTATGATACCCATTCTTCTACCACTAATACTTCTGGATTCATCATGTAAATAGAAGGCTAATGAGCAGCACTGAATATGCATTTCTCGGTCACATGCATTTTTTATGATTCTTTCACTATTGTTACCAGTATTACATAGATTACCAGATGCATTGCTTTTTTTAAACAAACGGATATTCAATGATTTTTGAAATAGACATCAAAGGTGGGGAATTAAATAATAATGATCCATGTTATGTTGATTACTTAGAGGCCTAGATCTCAGATATTTAGGCCAACTGTTGAACAATAATGTTACTCAAGATCTAATTGATCAATATTTCGGTTATGAAATCATCTTTAATTTGAATCAGTTTGGCATGAACAAATTATCTTAGCTTTTTTCAGGTAGCTTTTTTACCAAACCATCCTATAATCTGTATCACATTATACATCACACTATAATCCTAACATTATTATTTGCTACGCCTTGCGTTCTAAGTTGTGAAAGACCTTGGAAGTTCGAGGGTGAAATACTGTACCCCTATAGATTGACGAATCAGGGTGGGCAGTATTTTAAACAAATTGTTTAAAAGTGTTTAGAACACGCTGAAAAAACGTGTTTAAAACGTGCTTTTTAAAGTGATTCTAATGCAACTTTTCAATACTTTGCAGAGTTGGAAGTGGGTGAACGAAACTTGACCCATGACCCACCTGATCCACGTCATATGTGACCCACGACCTACCTGACCCACCATATCTTTGACCCACTTGACCCACCTAACCCACATGCTGCAAGGGTGAATGATGTGCGTGCAATTTCCTTTTCTGATATCATCTTTAGTTTCATTTTCATTCAAGATTCTATGTCTATCTAGGTAGAGGCCTCGTAGTATCAAAATTATTTTTAGGATTTGTTATGAAGATTCAAGTGTATCAGATCACTTATCACATGATAAAAAGACATGCAACCTCATCAAATAATCAAATCAATAAATAATCAATATCTTATAATCAAAGTTCATGTACAACAAATGCCTAAAGTTCTAATAAAATTTAAAATTTTCTGTTTCTTTTTATAATTATCGACTTTCCTTTTTAGTGCCACCTCTTTAACTCGTAGAGAGAGGTTTTGTTTAGTTGAGGGCCCTACAGACTAAATTTCAAATGTTACATTTCTTAATCAAATGAAGCTAGAAAATAAGATTGCAGTAGGCCTAAATCATTTATTCATGCATTTATTATGTTAGATACTGCATGTGTGAAAATTATCCAACAAAAAATCGTCAAACTAAAATTTTGTTGCTTCTGATGGCAATCGATTCAAGTTTCATTAGCTTCCGCTAATGCTAGATTTAAGTAGAAAGTTGTATATTTGATGTAAGAATGATATTCATTGAAAAGCAAATGGAGTAAGCATGCACAACGCGTGAATATTATTATAATGGTATTATAATTCAAGCTTACATTACATATACATGTAGATGAACTGATATATGTGCGAGTACGTCGTGATAACAACCACTAGTGACATCATGTAAATATTCCTATTTTTATTAATACCAAATCAAAATATCAAAACGAAACTTTTTATTGATACAAAGTGACAAAAAATATCTCCTCACAGAGCTCTGCCGTAATAAGTATGTGTGAAAGGGATAAGTCTATATCAATGACCATCGCATCAATTATCGTACGTATTTCAGATTATCATGTATCGAATGAGCATGAGATGCATGGAATATGTATGATGCGAAAGTAGATTGAACGGCTAAATAATTTAGAAGTGAAGCATGTATATTATCAAGATATTTTGATCAATTGCATATTTCGAAAATATTTATTCTCTGATCAATCTTTACCGGAGATTTGCCATTCTAATCTCTACCAGAGGATATTTTCTACGAAAACCAACAAAATCAAACGAAACAAACAAAACGAAGGTCAGTTGGCATTGCAAGAAAAATTTCAAGATGAATAGAACCTCTGAATACTTGACTTCTTCACCAGCTGTACCTCTGAAATCAAGGTCACACATCATTGGGTATCGTCAGACATAGCGACAGAGAATCGAGCAGACACAATTGTACTCAAACAACTTCTCTCCAACCAACATCTCTCAGTAGACAGCAACAATTGTTTTCGAGCCTTTAATTTCTGTGAATTCCGTCACCCTTTCGAAACTGTATGAGGCGCATGAAAGTCAATAGAGTTGCATATTTTGACTGTATGCATCCATCACCCCTTTCAATGGCACTGACTCAATCATTTTTCATGAATGATTAGAAAACGAATAAATGAAGTTTACTTTATTTGAGATTGTCACATCTATCATGGGTCAAACTGGTTGGAAGTGGGTCAGCGAATTCTGACCCACGACCCACCTGACCCACGGCATATGTGACCCATGACCCACCAACGTTTCGGAAAAACATGACCCACGACCCACGTAACCCACGCGATTTTGTGACCCACCTGACCCACGACCCACTTCCAACTCTGATACTTTGCCAGTGGTTCTTAGTCTTTTTTTACTATGATTCCTCCTTAAACGTTGAAAGTACCTTGGGTCCCTATTCAATTTTAAAAAAGAAGTCAAAGATACTTACAAGACATATTTTCAAATACAGACTTTTTAGGTAACTACGTGTATTTAGAAAGTGCTATGAAGAAAGATAGCATCAAAAAGCTACATATGTAATGACCAAAGACGATGACTGCATTGAGCCTGATGCTCACCACACAATGCCTGAATTCGAGGTATCAAATTCGTGAGTTTAAATCTCAAGTCGACGCGCGCGTTGATGTTGACTCGATCTTCTCAGTTGCTAGATCTGAAACCGCTGTCTATTGCAATCCTATTTCAATGAGTAGCCAATTTACATGTATTATGACTACAGCCGCAAGTCTTTGCCTCAGAGAAAATCAACAGATTTTGCATATTAAAAGTACTCCTTCAAACGTCATTCCACCACTGGCATGTTGATTCCTCCCCAGGGAGCCAATGGCATCCGGCTAAGAACATACAAGAATATAGGCGAAACATCATGTAGCCATTATGCTACCTCGCTACCGTGGACCGTTAGGTGCTGGACGCCGAATGCTGGTCTTTTAAAGTGATTTTTTAATGAAAAAAAATCCACTTATATAAATGGAGATTTTCAATGACGCAAGTCGGACAATTTGACGCAGAAAACCATTTTTACCAACTGAATTCGTCACTTCAGATACATGACATGACGCAAGTCGGTCTTTATGACGCAAATGGTATATTAGACGCAAGAAGTATATTTGACTCAAGCTGAAGTAAATGAATATTGAAGTCAGACTTTTTGACGCAGTTCGTATATATTTGACTCAAAATCATGAAATAAATTCTGAAGACTTCCTGACGCGTCCGGACAATTTGACGCATTTGGTATAATTGGCTCAAAAACGATCGATAATGCAATGCGGTATATTATTATCTAAATATACGGTCACAAGTCCTCTTAACAATTTTATGTATCGAATAGAGCGCTTATCACAAAAGAGCAAGTTAACATGGAATCAAATAGGCCTATATTAAATGATGCCCAAAATTTACAATCTTAGTTCAGACAGCGGTTCATGGTCAATTTTGCACAACAGAAATAAGGCAATCATGCTTTCTTCTAATTCAATGTTATCCACTGTTAGAATTATTTGTCAGGATAATTTGCTCAAAGTTTTAATGATCAGCTTATCGCAGGAGTAATTTCGTGTCATCTGGAACATTCATCGTAATCGACATATAATTTGCAGAATGTTCGAATCGATTAATTAGAAAATTGCCATCTCATATCAAGTAATGAGACCGGAAAGTTGACACTCCGTTTATCAGGAGGGCAATGACATGACCTGAATAGTAGGCCTTGCCTACATTCTTTGGCTTTTATTCAAGGGATCGTCAAGTCGGCATGTTATTCCTTGAAAATACATGAAACTGGAGGAAGGAATTGAAACTGAGAAAATTTTTTAGGTCTAATTTTTGGAATGTGAATTTAGCAAGGATGTGGAGGGGAGCACAGTATGGAAGTTATAATATCCGAAAGAAATAGGCCTATTGTCAATAAGAATTTTGTAAAGGGATAAAACAGCAGAGCATTTATAGGCCTCACACCAAGTGAGCAAAAATAAGAGGAAAAACTTGACAACAAATAATAAATATAAATAGGACAAAGAGCAAGAATAGAAGGATATCAGCAGATGTCACTTCCCTTTCAGGCTATGGTTTTCAATGATTTTTGTTATTTTCTTGATATTGTTATTTATGAATTGAAGCCAAAATAGGCTACCAAAATTCACTCCAAGCAATCGATAGGGCTCTGAGGTTCTTAAAGATATTTTTATAATGCTGGGATTAGAAAATGAGAAAATCTAAAAAAAACAAGAAATCACAGTGGGCAGCAATGGTATGAATACACATGTAGACATACGATAATTCTGAAATATCTGTCACGTGCATATGCAGATATCATCATAACGAGAAAACATTACTGTCTAGTTTCGTCTGCATTGTATCATAGCTAAGTTACGCACAATGATGATGCTGAAGCGCTACAGCATCATCATTGTCGCCTTCTTCAAATCGCACCCCTCCGAGCATGCGGATCCGATCAGCATCTTAGTTTCTCCGGATATCAACGGATCTTCACGATTGAACGGACACACACCATTATTTCTACGTCAGGAGCCGCTTGGATATCCAGTATATCTCCGCGGATAACAAATGTTTATCCCAAAGAGATCAGTATCTTATAAGCGGATATGCTTGATATCCAACCGATATCTGGTTGGTTGTTTTTTGACGGATATCCGTACCAATGGCTGTGCATTCTGGTTATCCGCCTGGCACTCCATAGTTAACAATGGATACGTAGCAGTCGCGACTTCGATGTCAGTTTGCTATCCCTACGCTGTCATCTAGTATTTGATTTCGATATTCGTTGGTTATACATTCGATGCGTGAAACTATCCGCCAATGATGAACAATCCAAAAACCAACTAATCCTCAGATCGGACAGATAATTTTAATCTATACAATCCGGGGATCCACTGGCTTCTGGCACAATTTTTGGCTGAAAGCCGAATAACGGTTCTTATCTTACCTACTTACAGGTACACACAATTAAAAACATTCATGCAATTCATGCAATAACAGAAAAAACAGACAAAAATAACTGAGATGCCGACAAACCTCAAGCAACGTAATTTTTAATCCAATGGATGCAGCAATGCATCCAGAAGGATTCAAAACTACCGAATTTGAGGTATACATGAAAAATTGCTGAAAATACTTGTATTTTTCAACATTAGTAGGCTTGCCAAATCTGAATGTGAATAGCCTCACAGACAGATTTGCATGCATAGAAAATGATCTGAAGAAACTGCATATAAAAAATCTTCGTCCTATTGCATTAAAATGCGTTTTTCTTTGATCGTGTCTAATAAGAAAAGGAACCGGATAGAGCTCGGCAGACGCGCAGCTTCATGGTAGGCTTATTGCATTCTGTGAAAGTCTCATTTTCGGCATCGTTCCTAGCAGAATCTCGTTCTGGCTGTGTGACTATTTCTGTGCAACTAGTGTTATCAGAACTCGTGAAATCAGGCCATAGAAATGGACTAGGCCTATTCGTGTATTCGACCGCTCTGTGTTACTCGAGAGGAAGTAACACTGAAATCGATGACACATCACCGGGTCATAATGGAATGGCAGAAGGAATGTTTAGAATCACATAATACGGTCCAGTGGATGAAATGTTTCCGAGTTTTATTTAAGTAAACCTTCATCAGAGAATTGTCGTGAGGCATGCACTTCTACTCTTCTATAATAAAATTGTCAATTCGAAGATGAAGCAAAACCAAAAAAATCCTTATGGCGTTATGTTTCTGGCAACTTCTGCAAAAGATTTTGACCAATTATTGTAAGGGTAGAATTCTTTAACCCACTGTGTAAATAACTATGTTTGTCCCTCCTGACGCTCTACTGACTTTCTGTTGATTGTTTTTAATTTTTGCTCCTTAAGAAGCGTGAATACGCGAAACGTCGGTCATGTAAGCCTACATAGTTTTTATTACAATTTTATAGCCAATAAATTCTTTAAGAAGATACCTCAACGTATTTTTGGTTCATCATGAAGAATCGTCTGTTTGCGACAATCGTATTCATCAAATACAGCGTGAATTCCAAAAACAATAATTAGTATTATAGTATATATAGTAGTTCTATATTAGTATTACAGCATTATAGAACAATGATAATATTATCATTAGTTCTCCAACACTATCAAAATGTAGCTATTAGTTCAGGCCTGCCCGGCCAAAATACAAATTTTTCTGGGTTTTTAGGTTTCAAAAATCTCTCGAAATCTGCACGAGCGAGATCAAACAAAAATGGGAGGTATTAATTTGGGACGGCACAATTGGGAAGCATCATCAGCAAAATAGCGAAGGATGTAGGCCTAATATCATCCATGAAGACTGGAAACAAATGGAATAAGATGAAAAGCAAGTAGGCCTACTTGTAGTCTATCAACTAACGTTCAACTAGAATACTGCAGGTACTATAGTACTGTCCCAAATCGGAATTCCCAGTTAACACACATGTAAATACAAAGCTGCTTGATACACCACACTATCCCGAAGAAAGATTCTTCAGATACTCTCACCGATATGCCCTTAAGCACAGTCTATTAATCAGGAGTTTCGTCTTTGATGCTCAGAGAGATTGATGAGCCAGTCGCTGCAGTGTCGATTTTATCCTGAATTTTGATAACTATGAAGCATTGGGAAAAATTCTCCTAACAAATTATACTTTGGTGTAAATAACGATTTTTTACTATGAGATGAAGAAGAAATAGAGACGGGCTGATGATACCGTAGTACATGAAAAAGTACATGCATAGGCTATACTCTCATTCAGGCTAAAATTCAAACCGCAAGCCATATCCATTATTTTAAAAATGATATGAGACAAGTCATTGCTCAAAATGATGTATCTTTCAATAAAGCACGAAGACCGAAAGTCTGAGTGCTTTACTGTCTTAGAGTATGGTAATAAAGTATGATTTAAAGCATGTTTACCATTAGAAAGCAGTGCTATATTTTCTCGTAGAAAATATAACACCGGTGAGGAAAATAAAGTTCAGTTATCCTAGATCCACATTTGTCTCAAGTTGTCCTAGGTAAATGATGTACATCTGTGATTCACGGCAACTCTGATTTCACAGTCCCAGATATGGTGAAATCCAGAAAATTTCGTGATTTTTTTGTCCCCAGAGAAAAATGTTCGATTTTTAATGAAGATAGGCCTCAAACCATTGTGATATCATCCTATTTCAACATTTTCATATGTCAAACCACAATTCACTCAGAGTTGGCAAAGCTAGAAAAGAAAATTGAATATGACGCGTCGAGGAGATGACGATATATCTTACAATGAAGTCATCCTCAATTTTCTAGTTTCAAGTGATTAGTAATGATAAAGTGCAACACTTCTATACGTGTGTGAAGTTAGCGGAACCACTCAGCGGAAACATCTTTTATTATAGCTTAATTCTATTCGAAACAGCTGCTAGTTTGTCAATTTCAGTCTCTTGATTACGAATCTGAGCTCAGATTTCACAAATTCACAGTCGCTTTTGAGAAATTCAAGTTTAAAGATAAAAGCGGTTCCGCTGTGAAGTTAGCGGAACCATGCAGCGGAACCAATTGCTGAGTCTCGCTGATTGACGCAGTAAATCAATTTCTTTTGGTCACTACCCGATCAATTTTGTTGTGCTGATCACGAATATGTGCCTCATCTTTCAAAACAATGCAGATTTCACCCGGAAATCTGAATTTCACTTTTTCTGCAAGCTGATTGTGAAGTTAGCGGAACCATTTTTTAATACAAAGAATTTCTCAGCAAAATCCATCCTCTCCTACTAATTTGAAGCTCCTAATCACAAATCTGTAATCAGATTTGCAAAACTCGCCCGCATTGCAAAGATATTCCTCTATCTGGGTCCGCTGTGAAGTGCCCGGAACCACATACTGGCATTAAAATTAAATTACTTGTCAATCAGCGAGACTCAGCAATTGGTTCCGCTAACTTTACAGCGGACCCAGATAGAGGAATATCTTGCAATGCGGGCGAGTTTTGCAAATCTGATTAAAGATTTGTGATTAGGAGCTTCAAATTAGTAGGAGAGGATGGATTTTGCTGAGAAATTCTTTGTATTAAAAAATGGTTCCGCTAACTTCACAATCAGCTTTCAGAAAAAGTGAAATTCAGATTTCCGGGTGAAATCTGCATTGTTTTGAAAGATGAGGCACATATTCGTGATCAACACAACAAAATTGATCGGGTAGTGACCAAAAGAAATTGATTTACTGCGTCAATCAGCGAGACTCAGCAATTGGTTCCGCTGCATGGTTCCGCTAACTTCACAGCGGAACCACTTTTATCTTTAAACTTGAATTTCTCAAAAGCGACTGTGAATTTGTGAAATCTGAGCTCAGATTCGTAATCAAGAGACTGAAATTGACAAACTAGCAGCTGTTTCGAATAGAATTAAGCTATAATAAAAGATGTTTCCGCTGAGTGGTTCCGCTAACTTCACACACGTTACTTCTATGGTTACTGAACCTGCACTTTATGTCTTCTAGGACTGGCAAGGCTAGCGGGTCAAAAAAGAAGTCGCTTTTGACGTCGAAGAGATGACATAAAATTTTGGGGACATCGGTTTTTAGTCTCTAAGACTCCAAATAATGAATTTAAAGACAACTGCGCTATCTCACAGATAACGTGGGTGAATGACATTATGTACAGTAAAAAAGAACTTTGGTCAGCTGCCTGCTGAATATGTTTCACAGGCTTCTAAAATGTGGATAAATTTCTGGGGACATGCGAAAATCGGGTGTTTTCAGAACTCAAGCGAACAAAAAATATAATAGACTGTCAAGTATATAAAGATGATGTATGGGCCGGATAGAGCAAACGAAACTCTACAAAATGATTGACTGTTTAATCAATAACTTTGCGGAATCCAGGGAGAGACAAAAAATTTGCAAAAAGTTCACTTTTTTCTGGATTTCACCATCTATTTCAAGCATTGTACCATTTCTGTTATGAATTAAATAATTTTGGTCGGAAATAAAGCTGAAAAATGAAGTCAATGAATGTTGAAAAATTAAGTCTCATAATGGGAATGAAGCATTCTTTGACTAATTATTTGTATAGGCCTACCGGTATATCATTTCAACTTGGAATTATGCAGTTGTGAAACATATCTTCTCTTTCCTTTTTGGCACAATGTTGATCAATTTAGAAACCTTATCCGTCTAGAGATATGTCGGAAACCCAGGATTTTGAAAGTCCTGGGGATTGCATCACATTGTACTTATTTACAACAGCCTGTCATGCCTCATGCAAAATTCTCTTGTCACTTTATTATACCAATTTTTGTGGTATAAATGCGCTTTACTAGCAGCTTAAAAATTCCTAAGGTTGAAAAATCATAAAAATTTAGCCAGACTTGTAGATGTGTGCTTGACGACTTAAATCGTCACACACCATTGCAACTTAGTGATTACCATTATGACAAATTATAAACCTGTCTTTTTAATAAGAAATAGCTTGGAATTTGGATTCCCTAAATTGTACTTACTTGAACTTTCAAAATACGTATGAAATTGCCGAATGATTAAGAGTGCAAGCAAAGGTAATTTAGTTTTACTTCATATAGTACAAATAAATCACTCTTATAAGCCTAAAATCGGCGATGACGCTGCAGCGAGTTGCAATGATGCATAGACTACATAGTAAGGAAAGGCAAGCGATTTTCAAACAGTATCTGATCTAAGTCGACAATTACACGGCGTGTGACAGAAGAAGATAATTGACTAACAAATGATGAGCTGACTAATGTACGGTATATGTATATGTATATTTGCATCAGAATGAAAATGAAAGTTACAATTGTGGTGAGTCGTTAACGTGGTTGGTATATAGGTAAAGAAGGCAATGAAATCAGATTCGTCAAATACATGAACGATTATACAAAGCAGTAGCATAAGGAAAAAATGTAGAGCCATAACAATCAGTGCGGCACATGGGCATGCGCAAATGCAAGGAATATGGAAGAACCGTGGGAGCAAGGTCTCAGACCTGATTCGAGTACTCTGCTGGCCCAAATTTCTCTTGTGGATTATATTGCCGGTCGTTTATGATCCCGAACTTAAGGTTTATCTCTAACCCGTTATCACAGTTGTTACCATCCATTCACTCAGCTTAAAGAAGCATAGAAATACTATCTCTTATTGAATAGTTCTATCATTCTTGCTGTTGAGAATGTAAAATGTGCATGCGTTTATGACCACAAATTAGGAATTCCAAAGTCATGGAAAGTTTCAGTCCCGGATCAATGCGGAATCCCAGGATTGAACGAGTCCGGGTTGGGATTGAGTATTGAGTAGGGACTGCATGCAGTCCTGGGTACTTTTCCAAATCCCGGGATAGGAATTAATATAGAGATTTTGAAAGCCCAATCCTGGGATTTCGGGATCCCAAAAAATTACAATCTTGGGATTGTCGAGACGGGTCGATTCATAATGTCTTAGAGGATGAATGTTACTTTCTAATTGTGAATTAGTATGGATAGGCCTAATATGAGTAGCAGCATATTTGATGTTTGTTTCTTGTTGGATATATAATGCCTACATAATAGAAGATGCTACTTAAAATTCACTATTACATGTAAGCTCCACGATGCTACTACTTTTTACATATTTTTTGTTATCGGAGAAATATGAACTGTCATCTTCCCTGCAGCACAGACATCCACAATAAAAAAACGATTATTTTGTAGAACTGCTATCAGTATTCAATAATAGGCCATTACAAATATTTGAAACAATTTCAGTGACATGCTCGCACATTGAGCGACATGCAGCGATATGCATATTGGGCACCCACCACCGGGATTAAAATCCCAACTCTCAATTTGAATAAGTTTTTGCATTTGATATTTGCTAATCTTAAGCAAGCACGTGAATTTGTGCTTTCAAATTTTAGGTTCATTCATGTAATGACTACCATACAAAGTTTTCTACTTCGCGAAGTATTACAGAACTTACACAGTATTTAAAGTCTGATGATTTATTCACTTTCACGAGCTTTAGGGAGGAGATAAAGCGACAATATTATAAATTATGTTCCCCGTGCGTGGTATTTAGCGTATGTGTAGACCTACCAGCACTCGTGAGCAATTGAGCAGACTTCGATCGTCACTTTCATTGCATTAAAACGATTCAAAAACCCTAGATGAAATCAAACTCAATTGAGTACCAGGTCCGTCGACCCCAATTTTGTTGCTTAACACGAGCCTATTGTCACAATTCAAATTATTATTGTATGTAAAGACGTTCATAAATGTGGCGCATGTGAAGAAACGTATAGGCCATGAATAATGTGTAAATGTAGCCTACGTGTAAGTCATGAATTTGTAGCTTTCATCGTGTACGAGTATATACATGTAATGTACCTTAAATGTCAAGACGAAAGCTATGAAGTTGCCGTAAAATGATAGGCATAAAATGTATTATTAAAAAAAATTTTGACATCAAACCCAAACTCGAGTAGAAGTTGACAAACTTGAATGCACTTTAATAATAAGTTGATCAATTAACTCGCTGCAATTATGAGAAACACTAGCAAGCAAACAATTGCAAGAAATTATTTCTTGCTACATCAGCGATATCTTCTCATTATTCTAAGACGAACGCCGTCGAGTAAATCAAGCAGGAATGCTGAACTGTGTAATCGTTTTTTCTCATTCTTTTAATTAAGAGTCGCTATTCTTACATGTACATTGTCAGTCATAGCCCTAGGGGTCTATATTGTCAGTCTGATCAGTTTACTGTAGCTATGCGTTTTGTGTAACAAAATTAGGCCTACGTGTTGTTATAATCGCAATTACGTAGCCTTTTGTAATCAATAAATTGATCTTTGTGATATAGCAATCAACGAATCGCAATAAGGAGTCTCAATCAATTAATATACACTATCATTTGTTTTTCTTGTCAATCTCTGATCCCTGCTGCATATCTCTATACGGGAATTTGCATAATTGCAATCTTAGATAAGTTCTAAAAAGAATGAACAGTCAGTGGAACATTCAGACATTAAAAATTACACGTATAAATGCTTATAGCCGCAGCACAACAGATAGACGACATTGCAGCATACCCGGTGCATGCAATAATGGGAAATACGAGGGGCGTTCAATAAGTTCGTAGAATGAAATGCTTAGAGATGATGAATTAAGTTCTAATTTCGTGTGTTAGTTGATCTATGTTAGTTATGTTCACAGCCATAACACTGTTCACTTTGCTTTGTCCGTTCAGCTATAAAAAGACTGCAAACTCATTGAATCAATGTAGAAAATGGAATCGTCACTGATTGAACACAGAGCCGTCATCAAATTCCTTGTCAAAGAAGGTTCTTCGGCCAAAGAAATCACGGAACGGATAGCTAAGGTGTACCAGCAAGATGCTCCCAAATATTCCACGGTCGCCAAGTGGGCCGCAGAGTTCAAGCGAGGCCATCAATCCTTGGAAGACGATCCAAGGTCGGGTCGACCATTGGAGGTGACGACACCGGAAGTCATCCGCCGTGTGGAGGACCTTGTGATGACTGATCGTCGTTTGAAAGTCAAAGAAGTTGCAGTAGAAGTTGGCATTTCAGAAGGGAGCGTTTCTACGATTCTTCACGATCATCTTCATCTCTCCAAGGTGTCTGCCAGATGGGTGCCTCGAAATCTTCAAGTGGAAGATCGACAGCAGCGGATGCAACTCAGCTCACAACTTCTGGAGCTTTACAGGAGGGATCCAGAAGACTTCCACCTGCGACTGGTGACTGGAGATGAAAAGTGGGTGCACTACTGGGACCCTGAGAGCAAGAACGCCTCAATGCAGTGGAAGCACAGTGACTCGCCACCTCCAAGGAAGTTTCGGACTCAGTCTTCCGCAGGCAAGTTGATGGCATCAGTCTTCTGGAACTCGAAGGGTCTTCTGCTTATCGATTACTTGCCCAGAAGGTCTACCATCATTGGTGCGTACTGCTCGGATCTGATGGTCAAGCTTCGTCAAGCAATCAAGGAGAAGAGGCGAGGATTGCTGACTCGTGGTGTGCTCCTCCTCCATGACAATGCGCCGGTGCACAAGAGCCGCGTGGCACAAGCCACAGTCAATCAAATGGGCTTCGAACAGTTGGCTCACCCAGCCTACAGTCCCGATCTGGCCCCAAGCGACTTCCACCTGTTTCGCGCCTTGAAGACCGACCTTCGGGGAAGGCGCTTTGGAGACGATGAGGAACTGAAATCCGCCGTGAATGAGTGGTTCAACCTCAAGCCACAAGACTTCTTCCATGCTGGAATTGGGGCACTTGAGCACCGATGGTCTAAGTGCATTGAAGTTAGGGGAGACTATATTGAAAAGTAGTGATACTTTTGTTTTTATGAAATATATATTTGTATGCAATTCTACGAATTTTTTGAACGCCCGTCGTAGCACGAGTGTTGTAGAAAGATAATTTATGGACCTGTGTAAGAGCAACCTATGTCATTTCTATCAGACTTTATTAGGCTTTTGATTAAATCGATTACAAAAAAGAGACGCTACTAAATTTGACATTCCGATAAAATCAATGTGTTCACTGTTCATACAATATTAACTAGGCCTACCCATAATTGAATTTTGCGATAGTCTATTCAATATTATTCTCCTGGTGCCTGCTTTTGGATTTGTAAACAAATTATAATTTGCCAAATAATAGAGTTATTTACCAAATCTGTATGTCTAGTGCTTTACCATCAGTGTCTAACATATATTGGAAAAAATTAATTTCTCGATTTAATAAGATGCATTTATGCAAGACAGGCGGTCAACCTACTATAGTCATGGAATTTGGCACCTTGAAATTTCCCCACTTCAATTAGATTATGGTGGCCTATTTATTAGATATAGAGATTATTTTCTATATCTTGAATAACAAATTCTAAGGGGACCTCGTTAACCAGTCCCTCTGATTCTATCAGGCCATATTTGCATGCAAGCCTAGGCTATATGAAAAAGTAGAGACATTTTGTAACTTCTGTGATGGTTGATCGCGATTATGAATGCATGATTCTCCCCTCCAACTTGTTATGCAATCGTGAGTCAAATATTCAATATGCGTCAAAACGTCTGACTTGAGTCAAATAGTCCAATCCGTCAGAATACCGTCGTGAGTCAAAAAGTATGACTTGCGTCAGTAAGAATGAAAATCTGGAGTCTCCGACATCGAAACCGGCGGAAAGTATTGAATGCATCTTAGCAAAACTCACCTGTACACCAAATTTGGTGAGATGCGAGCGTGCGGAACAAAGTCCATTTGCGTCAAAAAGTCTGACTGCGTCAAAATGTCCAACTTGACGTCATTTTGTCTGACTTGCGTCATCTCCTGACTATAAGGAGAATTCTTTATCTTTAAAGAAAGGCTGCATCATATTGGATCACCTGTCGATTGGTCAACCATATCAAGCAATAATTTAAAGGATCACGAAAAATATGTTGGAATCCTCTTGTTTCAATTTTCTTACAAATCAAAAGGACGATGGAACTATGGTAGAAGTGGTAGATGAGTGAAATATTTTGTATGAAAGACGCTGCTTATAAGCATATGATCGAAAAACGAACGTCATTGGCAGTGCAACCAACGATAGGCCAGGCCTACTTGCTACGAATGAGGATAGACAAAATTGACGATCACTACCGAGCAAACGAAAACTTGTTCGGAATTCTATCGCTGGTGCTGAACCTGCTACATCTGGTTCCCCAATGCATTACGGAAGCATCTCCTTCGACTTTTCGAAGGTGATGTTCATCCTGAACGTGGTAGAGGAAGCCGGTGAGAATAGGCTTTGAGACGGAACCAACTGGTATTGCCAAAGTGTTATTCTGCACTGCCTCACAGCAGTTCTCGGACGTCACTTTAGTACAATGGGATTGATGCAGAGGAATCTCGGAGTAGAGGCGGGAAAATTCGTGTTCTTTGCAAGCAACTGACAAGATGAACTACAAAATATTACTGTATAAAAATGACGATGGATTCATTGAATCGCGAACTTGTTGTGAATTATTTCGGCATCACGCATTTTGTTTTTTCTTAATGAAATACAAAGAGTCACTTTATTTACTTCATGATCAGCATTTCCATTATTTCTTAAATGCATCACTTTCAAGGAATGTAAGCGGTAGGCCTTCTTAGTCATTGCCTAAAACGTGTGCTGTTTCTGTAATTTTTCGATTATGTAAGTTCAATGTCTGTTATTGTTTAGTGTTTAGTAAAGCAGCACTATTTATTTAGGATACAACGAAGTATAATGCAGAAATCATTACCTACAATTCTCAAATTTCATTGAAAGTTGAATTTTTTATTCTTAAAAATATTTCATTGAATTTTTATTTATTTAGTACACCAATAAGTGCAATGAGCACCAAGGCAACACAGGAAATACATTCAGGAGGGAACAATTAGAAGTTATACAATAAAACGTAAAAAGCTTTCGTTTAAACTGTTTCACTGTTCACAATATCGTCGGGGAGGCGGTTCCAGTCATCTATGATGCGGTGGGAAAAGGAGGATAGGCGACAATTCAGATTTGTTGGGTGGCGGAAAATTTTGTAGTTATGTCCACGGGTTCGGGAAACACTAAAGGTGAAAAAGGAATTAGGATGACTTGGAGCAATTAGGATGACTCTAGTTGGCCGTGCTTGGAGTAAGGTGGTTACATATTTTGAACACGGTTGTAAGGTCCATAATCCGACGACGACATTGTAGTGTTGGGAGTTTCAGGAGCTCTGTCTTTCTTCGTGCAAGGGTAACGAGGATAGACCACGGATGCTTTTGGTGAATCGACGTTGTATACGTTATAAATTTATTTTTCATTGTAAATACTTTACATAAAGTTATTTCTTTTACGACAGAACTGATAAGCTTATATCGTTTCAACCGAATGTAAGGCCAGTCAGACATTTTTGAAAAAAAACATGTTTATTTGATAAAAACGTTTTAAACAAGTTTTTTACCCACCCTGTGACGAATCATCATATAGACCACATGCACATTCACAGGCGGTCGATTTAAAAAAGAGCTCAATTGCTGAATACCTATAGGCCCTGCACGGTGACACATTTGCGCCTTTCTTAATTTCAAATAATCTCAATTGAAAGATTTTTAGCGCCCATCTCATATAGTCCTCTTCATGGCGATAGTTAAGATACAAAGTTGTGCCCATGTCGTGATTTTTCTCTAGTGTCAGTTCCAAAGCAGGGTTGTTGCTGTTGCTATTTCTCCCACCGTCAGTTCAGAAGTGAGCAGGGCAGCATCTTCTTTCTTTAGATGCCACCAGCTCCGTCAAGCCATCAAAGTTTGGGCAGGGACGACTGCCACCCTCGCCCCCACAGATACATATAAAGGTTGTCAGGATGATCCGAATTTTCGAGGAATGACAATACGCAAGTGAGCCTATATTCTACAGGTCTACCGCTCCCCCCTTTGAAAATCATGCCTACGTACCTGAACTTTGGTTATATCCTAGGGCCGGACCACACCATCATACAGTCGGAGTGCTATCAATACCCTCAGTCGGAGTCCTGAGTTGTAGGATTCAGCGTTCATGTTTTTCATTCGAATTATATCTTTACAAATTGGCAGGCATGCAAAAAGATTAATTAGCAGCTTCCATTTCGGATACTAAATATTTCCATTTTGGGAACGAAGTTTGTTGAAAACATTGATCTCGTGAGTGATTGCAAATACATTTATTTCAGTTCAGAGCTAGAAGAGCGACATTCTCAAGAGTATCATTTCGCTCGACATAGTTAAAAAGCGAAACTGATTCAAAATTTTCCTCTAAAAACTTCTTCCTTCCAAAATCGATCAAACGCTTGCACATGTAACCGATCTCTTCTCGTTGCTTCACCGAGAGATTTCCATAACTGAAAAAGAAAACAAAATCCGATTTCATACCAGTTAAATCAAACGTCTCATGTACTCAATATGCTCTGGGACGGGTGTAGTGATGCCAGCCAAATTTGAAAGTCAGAAATTCAAAAATCTAGAAGCAATATACGAAATAGTTCGTTGAAACAGCGTGTTGATGAATCCATTTGAAACAGAGACAAAATTTAGGAAAAATAAAGGAAACTATTGAACAACATAATTTCCGCTGGGCACGTCAGAGAGACAACATAAAAGGTGTTCATTTAGAACAGGGTCGGCAACCATAGCCAGTCCGCGGGTCACTGGATCAAGCTCAGCCGACTCGATGAACCTACAAATGCACATTTTTGCACATAATGGTCTGCTGAAAATATCTCGAAATGCTAGAAATACACGTTGCATTTAGGTACAAATAGCACATATGTTACGTAAAGAAGTATATGAAAATCATTACTTATTAGGAACAACATCATCGTCGTCAGTGTCAAGGTAGGCACTAATCTTTCTCAAAACTTTTAGAATAGTGTTAGATTCCTGATTTTTCTTATCCATTAGCTCTGACTTTTCATACCGAAGAACTTTCAGATTCGCATCAGCATCCCTGGTACTGCAAGCTTCTACAATAATTGATTAGCAGCAATTAGCAGGTTTTTGATAATAAGTTTTTAATATACTGCTGATTGCATACTCAGTGACAGATCAAGTCTATTCTAAATCAAATGTGGCTAGGTTTGCTGAAATTTGATGAATTTGGAAAACTTGAAAAATGTGGGGGGGGGGAAAAGAACAGAAGTACCGCATACTTAACAGGTTTTAATTGGATACTAATTCCGATGTCTATTATTGGATATGTATGGATAGCTATGTGTGTTGTCGAAGTCTAAAGGAATGTACGTGGATTCTCTTGCATGGGTTATACTTTATATATACTCATTGACAATTTTTTTGAAAAATTTACTTCTTTAACTTTTCATTTTTTGACTGGTATATATACATGTATGTATGATACCTTGATAATTAAGTCACAATCTCCACCAAGTCGCTAGCACAGAAAAACAACGCATGTAGCAGATTGAACTTTAATAATGCGTGTGCCCCCTCTAGCTCCAATACATTCAGTAATCCGAGATGGCATGGATTCACAAAGTTTCTGAATGAAGGATGTTTCAAGGAGAAGCCACTGCTCTGTCAGTCTTTCAGAGAGAATCTTCAGAGACACTGGTGGAAGTGAATAGCGGTTTCTCACTCGCCGCCCAAGCTCGTCCCAGACTTGTTCAACGGGTGACAAGTCAGGTGAGCGTGCAGACCAGTCAAGGGTTTGAATGTTCAATCTCCTAACACTGGCAATGACAGCCGAGGAGCAATGTGGTCTTGCGTTGTCGTCTTGGAAGACGAGATCCTCCACCCTGACCACTGGGGCAACAACAGGAAGCACAATTTCATTGAGATACATCTCTCCAGTCAACGTGCCTTTGATGATGACTGGTGTCGTTTGTCAGCCATGCCAAATAATGCCATCCCACAGCATAACACTTCCACCACCGTATCTGTCGTGTTCTTTAATACAGCATGGGGCAAAGCGTTCACCTGGAAGACGATGCACTCTGACACGACCGTCATTGAAATCTAGAGTGAATCTCGATTCATCGGTCCACAAGACTTTCTTCCAGTGATGGTCATTCCATGAGCGATGGGCATTATACCAGGCAAATCGTCTTCTGCGGTGCTCAAAACTCAATGGAATTAGGACAGCTGGTCGTCGCGATTGAATTCCAGCTTCTCGCAATCTTCGGTAAGTCGTTCGAACGCTACAGTCTATATTTGAGGCACTCTTCCAGTGTACGACTAGCTTTGGGACTGACACAAATCTATTCCTCTTTGCAGCTAAAACCAGACGTGCGTCTGTCCTTCCTGTAGACTTTCTTGGTCGACCAGATCCCTTCTTCTTTTTGACATCTCCTTCTGCTTTCCATCGACACCACCACCTCCAAACAACGACTCTCGATAGTTGCAGCTCTTCGGCAACACTCGCACAACTGCTACCACATCGAATCATTCCAATAGCCATACCTCTGGTAAACTGATCGTGTGTCATTTTATTTTACAAAAGCTGGATTTCAGTTCACGTTTATGTTCAATTTGTAAAAGCAATTGTGACAGTTGTATCGATATCAAAATTTGAAATTTGACTACCATAGATCTTTCTCCATTCTCTAATGTGTTGAATGGTAATACATAGATAGCGAGATTTTGCATCATACCTGAGAAAAAAATGAAACAAACTTCAATTCAAGCCAATGATAATTTGTTTCATTAATTATGTCAATGAGTATATATAATATATAATATAATATATATATATATATATATATATATAATATTATATATTAATTTGCGTGTGGGTTAGTCAAGAGCGGACATAATCCTATCCCAGCCATTGTATGCAATGGTAGCAAGCGATAGAGATTGACATAGATATTCGTCTCTCTCTGGTTTGTGTGATTGGCCAAGCGTGCACATTGCTGACGTAGCTCTTATTAGAGAACCCACGAGCGTCAACGGTCAGAATGCAAGCATGTCTCTGTCACCGGAAAAGTACATATCTTTAACTCAATTTTCCTCCGTGACGAATTCTTTAAATGGAAATATTTTTCACACCGATCGACTATCCACGATCTAAAATCATTGACTGTGTGCGTTTAGTGTGGTGTCAAAGTTCTGGTTATTCAAAATTCAGGCTTGAATTTGCATTACGTTCAGTGGAAAATTGATCCTCTTGCCCCTCGAGACCATAGAGTATCCCTACTCTATGCTCGAGACTAGTTCTGACCGTGACCATCAGCAGTAGCGTAGCGTGCTTTCAGACCGCAGGCTTTCGCCACACAATGGACTCCTGTTTATACACCAGACAACTTGAATTTTGAGGCATTCAGATGACTAATAAGACGTTAATCTTAGTTTCAGTGCAGTGAATTTTCAAGCTTAAAGTATGCATGCATGTTTAACGTCATGGTGTGTATTATTACAGAATGAAATGGAAGTACATGTGATTAGTAAAAACTAGAGATTTCGAAGCGATAATTGCATTGGTCCATAGACTGTCCTAAACGCAATGAGTTATAATTATATGTGCTTCCATATATTTTTAGTCCAATGTGACATTATAAACTTGCGAACCTAAGCATATTATTTGTCAATTCGACCCTGCCTTCTCTAAATTACGATACTTTTACGATTTCATAGAATTCGGTTTGGTGGCAACTTATATCCATCTGCTGCTTCCTAATGCACCACACTAACTTAATTCAGCAATGACAAAGTCTTCCCTCGTTTTACATGGTACTAATTAGTGTTTTAATGAGAAGCTTTCGAAGCCTCTATTTTTTTCATTGGAAGTAGGTGACTTCATGAGGTTGGAAAATTAAGACTGATGTTCGTTTCAATAAATGTTTGATTGTAAAACATAAAGCACTTCCAAGCTCTATGACTCCATATCATTAGAAATTTTATTGTTGTCATTATTTATGGACATAGGGAACGACAATGTGTCGCAACGCACGGACACACAACAATTTTTTGCTATTTTCTATGTTTTCTTGAAAACTAAACGATGTTTAAGCACGCCACTTCCTTTGCAAAGCAAGTTTTTAGTAATGATATATTATGCAGGGTTGCAGCTCAAAAGGACCGGATGCGTGATAGATTCAGCCGTAACGCACGGACAGCATCCGTGAGTTGCGATTCTACGAGTATAAAGCTGCTTTTTTAGCATTTTGACATAAAAATCAATGGTGGGCCACAACTAAGTGACAAGATTCTTTACCTGAACAAGATGAATACTGTTCACATACTACGCATATTGTCGAAAAAGTGGTACAGATCTAGCTCATTTTATGCATAAAAGGCTGCTTTTAATTTAAAATTCAATTCAAATAGTTCCTAAATGAGGAGTACTGGATAAAATCTTGAGAATATGAAATACTCTGCATTTTGGAGAGCTGACAGAGAAAATATCAAGTTGTTTGGAACAACGGACTTGAGGTAGGTGTTATGGGCCACCTACCTGAAAACCATGCTGTCCAGCTTGAAAAACAATTTTCTAGCATATGTGAGCGAAGACATTGTGAATAAGAACGCATGGCGTCACTGACTACACAAGTAATTTTTTCAATTTTTTCCCGCAAAATAAGTTTCTACAAATATTTCAGAGTTCTTTTTGTAAATGTGCTTTTTTCTCCTGAGTAAGTCATGCTTGAGCATCAATTGAGATTCTGGCTGTTGAGATATAGCATGGTTAATCATCTTCGAGAAAAGAAAAACGGTTAGCTGAAATATACTACACAATTTTAGTAACAGTTGATTTTGTAACTATACTTGGAGTTGGGAGCTATGCGCCACAGAATGTGGGGTGCTATGGGTCACCACACAATTCACCCTAATGCCTTAAATCACTAGAGAACAAGCACCAGAATTTTGGTTTTTTTGTTTCATCCTTGTCTCTATAGGTCTGACTACTTCTCCCATATATGACTATGAATAAGCTGACTCATAACAAGGAATGCGATATACGGAACCGAGGCAAACTGCCGGATCAGGTATCTTTTGCACAAGTAAAGAGCGAAGTGTAACGACAATGCGGCAATGGATGCCGTGCAGAGACATCCTTATCATTTGAGGAATCGAACCTTTACCTCCCCGACAATTTAAGTCAACTACAGTATTAATTAACATTGAGGAAAACTTCAGTCATCACATGTTGAAAAATAAGTCCGTGCGTTACGGTTGATACTAATTAATCAGCGGCTAATTACGAGAGTGCCATCTATTCCAATAATTATTAGAGTGCTTTATTATTTAGATAATGATCCTATGAACTTTCCATGGTGCTGATTGGTTTTATAACTTAAATAATTCGCAGAGTTTTAGCGAAGACGAAAATAATTAAAATACACGTTTTTGTGAGCGTCCATGCGTTGCAGTGATCTTTTTACCTCCAACATCGAAAGAGGGCCTACTATTAAATATTTGAAAAGGAATAAAAATTTCAGACTGATCTGGCATGACATGGTGCAATTTTCATGGATATAGTTGCATTGCTTCATGGTGAGAAATTATGGAATATTCGTTATTTATGTAATCGCCCTTAAGCTTGAAATTTCAAATTTTCCGTCTACTCTTTGCGAATACTAGATAGACTCTTAGGCGACAGGTGTGGTCTATCAGCCGTTAATTAATACTGATCATGAGATTGTTGACACTAAAAAGAAAATCACTGTTAACACACCTGAAACCATGGAATGTTCATTGATGTACATCAATCAGATTCATCAGCATTCATTCACTCAGAGTTGGAAAAGTCGGAATTGGAATTAATTCCGATCCGGAATTGATTCCATTTTTCATCGGAATTGGAATTGACGATATTTTAATCTACTGGAATTGGAATTGGAATTGACCTTGATAAACCTCAATTCCACTTTTTCGATAGAACTGTGATAAATCTATTTGTACAAAAACTGAAATCACAGTATTCGGCCGTTGTGTTAACTGCACGCAGAGATAAGAGAGAGAGATAGATCGACAGAGCTAGCTTTATTCTATTGTTGAATGACAACACGCTATTGTTGTCTATTGTTGTTGACGGACAATGTTATTTCAGCGATTAAGCAGACAATGAAAAGGCAATCATCTTTGCTCAATCTGTTATTTAGTTATTTGTCAAGTAAGATAATTAATCAAAATAAAGCCATTGTTGAATTTAGTTCTTGATGGGATAAGCACAAAAATTGCAGATTACCTTAATTGTTGTACACACGAAAAACAATTGGTTTGGAAAGAGGAAAATTAACGCTGCATCAAAGGGAAACAATCCTGTCAGTTCAAATTATAATATAGACAGTGTCAACAAATTATTCTAATAATTAATTATTCAATTACATGAACTATTATTCAACCTCCAATCACAACAATTAACAATATTAATTTTAAAGACTATAGTTATAAAATGTATATATCTAACTTCTACGATGCGCAAAGATAAAAGAAAAACTTTACACTTACAGTTCACTTCTTAATGTTGAATTCACTTCAATTCGATCGGACTCACTTATACCAAAATAATATCATAAATATCAGTGTCACTTATACCGTCAATCTTCAATCGCGCTCGCTGATGTTTTGCCGTATACGCTGCTGTGTTGTTGTTCGCTGGCAGGCAGTTGTTGTTGTTACTTCTGTAGTTATGTTACACCGCGAGATCCCGAAGTTCTTCTAACAGCTACTGAAGATGTCGTATGTGTTTTGTTGTTGTGTCAATTTCTCATCGTTTCTAATTTATACAAATTTTTGAGACTTGACGATAAAACCACTTTCTTTTGAAAATTGAAAGAGTTTCCTTTAATCTCTGTTCGTTAGCTTTCGACCCGACCACATTTCGTTCTTATCACGGAATTTTTAATCTTCTTTTTTAAAATGGACCATTAATCAGTTTTCATGATATCATTTTTTATCGTCGTTTTTTCTTTCATCAACAATCACGTTATTCGCACACTGAGTTTCTTTCTTCTGTCAGTTTATTAATAGATTTATTCGCATCTCTCTCTCACTCCCTCACTCACTCACTCTCTCTCTCTCTCTCTCTCTCTCTCTCTCTCTCTCAGCGTTTGATTCTTTGCTGACCGTTAACTTTCTTTTCTTTTTTTCACGAGATATTGAATATCTCGTTTACGAAACGAAAATGGCGCAGGCTGATCGGTGACATATATACATGTACACAAGAAATATGAACTGTAAACATGAAAACGCACATAGGAACAATGAGGAAAGGATAAAGGGCACATGGGTTAGATTGAAACGTACAAACGTTAGATACATTAACATAAGACACTATACGCGACATGCAATTATCGGAATTGAATCTTATTATGGAATTGGAATTGGAATTGAATTGAACTGTTTCGACTGGAACTGGACTTGGATTTGGAATTGAAATTTCTGCTCCGGAATTGGAATTGGAATGAAAAAATTCCACTGAAATTTTTTAATTCCAATTCCAATTCCAGAGCAAAAATTTCAATTCTAATTCCAATTCCAGTCGAAACAGTTCAATTCAATTCCAATTCCAATTCCATAATGAGCTTCAATATTCCGAATTCCGATAATTGCATGACGCGTATATTTTAATGTATCTAAAGTTTCCTCGCTTCAATCTAACCCATGTACCCGTATCCTATCCTCGCTATTCCTGTGTGGCGTTCCCTGCGTCGTTCCTATGTGCGTTCTCATGTTCATAGTTCATATTTCTTGTGTACATGTACATGTATATATGTAGCCGGTCAGCCTACGCCATTTTCGACTATTCACTTATCTGAGAAATTATTGTCGGTGAAGAAGCTTTCAATGTATTTATTCGACAAAAGCGCTAGGTTTCTTAACCGTATGAAGATCATCCTATAATTAGAATTTTTTCTATTGAATTCTTGAGATATTCTTACAACCAGTGCACCGCCCACATTCAATTATGACTTTGTGGACCAATTTTTAATTCGAATTTTGAAAAATAGTTGTTAATGGCTGCTGCAAATCGACACAATATACCAACCCAGGGAATAGTAGGCTATACCACATGAAACAATGCCACCATCTCACTTAATATTATCTTCATAAAAATTCTGCATTAATTTGCTGCCAACAACTTCCACAACCAACTTGGCAAATAGTTTGACTATGATACAATGTTTTAGATCGAATCTGATCTACAAACCATAAACTTTTCCATGTGCCATCATTGTACAAAGGCAAGATATCAAACTTCCATTCTAGTGTACTATTATTTACTTCTATGAGGGAGAGAGAGAGAGAGATGCGAATAAATCTATTAATAAACTGACAGAAGAAAGAAATTCAATGTGCGAATAACGTGATTGTTGATGAAAGAAAAAACGACAATAAAAATGATATCATGAAAACTGATTAATGGTCCATTTTAAAAAAGAAGATTAAAAATTCCGTGATAAGAACGAAATGTGGTCGGGTCGAAAGCTAACGAGCAGAGATTAAAGGAAACTCTTTCAATTTTCAAAAGAAAGTGGTTTTATCGTCAAGTCTCAAAAATTTGCACAAATTAGAGACGATGAAAAATTGAAACAACAACAACTACCAACAACAACACATACGATATCTTCAGTAGCTGTTAGAAGAACTCCGGGCTCTCGCGGTGTAACTTGACTACAGAAGTAGCAACTACAACTGCCTACCAGCGAACAACACATCAACGAGCGCGATTGAAGATTGACGGTATAAGTGACACTGATATTCATGATATTTATGATATTATTTTGGTATAAGTGAGTCCGATCGAATTGAAGTGAATTCAACATCAAGAAGTGAACTGCAAGTTTAAAGTTTTTCTTTTATCGTTGAGTATCGTATTTGTATAACTACAGTCTTGAAAATTAATATTGTCAATTGTTGTGATTGGAAGTTGAATAATATTTCATGTCATTGCCATTTTAATTGAATCATTAATTATTAGAATAATTTGTTGACACTGTCTATATTGTGATTTGAACTGACAGGCTGCCCTTTAATGAGGGCTAATTTTCCTCTTTCCAAACCGATTGTTTTTCGTGTGTACAACAATTAAGCTAATCTCCAATTTTTGTGCTTATCCAATCAATAACTAAATTCAACAATGGCTTTATTTTGATTAATTATCTTACATGATAAATAACTAAATAACAGATTGAACAAATATGATTGTCTTTTCATTGTCTGCTTAATTGCTGAATTAACATTGTCCGGTGGATGTAGGCCCATCAAAGTCACAATTAGCACCCTTTATTCAACAATAGAATAAAGCTAGCTCTGTCGATCTATCTCTCTCTCTTATCTCTGCGTGCAGTTAACACAACGGCCGAATACTGTGATTTCAATTTTTGTACAAATAGATTTATCACAGGTCTATCGAAAAAGTGGAATTGAGGTTTATCAAGGTCAATTCCAATTCCAGTAGATTAAAATATCGTCAATTCCAATTCCAATTCCGACTTTTCCAACTCTGACTGTGTCATTGTTCGGACGTCACCACAGTGTCATCACGTGTGTATAAAGCTGATCTGCTTTGTCTGTTCTGTGGTTGATTCTGTTTGATATATGAGCGTCATGCACTGGCGTCAAAGTGTATGACACTTGTAGTGAAGGCAGGACACGGAAATCATTCTCTCACTGTCTATGGCTTTTGGATGGAATAGTCTAACAATAGATTATTTCTTAATGCTTGAGGCATTTAATTTGCAGCACCGCTGAAGGTTAGCGAGGATTTTTGTTCCCTTACCGGCAAGAGAAAGACGATGTTGCGACTATGATTGGAAGTTTATGCGCTATCAGATACATCAATGGGAACAGCGCATCAACAAGTGTCTGTGTATGGAGTGAAACAGCTGCTCCACGCGCGAGCCAAGAATCATATGAGCGCTTATGATCTGAAATTCAGACTTGAAAATGGCTAAGTTGTGTAAAATAATCAGGGCAAGATGAATACAAAATAATGATGTTCCTTTTCTGGAATATGTATATTGATAACTAGATTTTCTACTGCCCTGCCCTGCGCAGGATACACCACTGACCATCAGTATTGAGAAAAGTCATCTCTAGATCCATACACGCAGACAAGGCAATTTATCTCTGTGATGGGTTCTCATCCAGCTTCGACAAAGTCGCGCCCGAATCCAAACACTGCTACTGTCAGAGTGGCTTCATCTCTGAGATGAACCAGTCTGACCGCCAGTCTCCCGATCGCGATCACCATTCTCTTAATTTGCTGCTGTGTCGACAGCTCAGTTGAAGAGTGATTGGCAAGATGGCCTAAGGTTGGCGGTTCAAATCCGCCATGACGCGCACTCGCACAATTTTTATCCGCCTATGAAGTTATCCGCAAGTAAATCTGTAGCGATGACAATTCGGTAATTCAATCGATGGTCGTAATGACAACTTACATAATTGCATGATAAATCAGAATACTGATGAAACAATATCCTGAAATCAATGCATCATGTAACACAATTCAGAAAGCAGAAAAATGTGATTGAGAAATTGTGGATGTAAAAATACTGAATAGGTTATTCGACGGAAGACGATTGTCGCTCATGAAATACAACATCAAGCAAGAATTCAGAGATTGTAATGAATAAAATGACTCATCCATCGGATATTCAATTATTGCTGAATATGTTAATTAAATCCAAATTTAGTAATTTGGAAATTTATGAAGCCTAAAATAAAATCACCCACATTCATCATTTCTAGCTCTTATTAATGTTGTGCTATCGCATTCAAGATAAAGAGAGAACAAATGTTAATTTCATATTATTAAGGAAATGTAAAACTCAATGAATTCAGAGTTAAGAATGATATCTGATTTTGTATGGGAAGTAAGCTAGTACAATGACGAATTCAAATACACTATCAATAATAGATCATGATTCGTACTCTATTATTTTTAATTAAATTTGTTCCTTTTCACTGAAACACTGGTTAGGCTGTTGATGAATTTCTGGTCCGAAAATATTTTATCAGGTCATTGCCTACGGCTTCACCGGGAAAACAATGGGGAATCCCTTGAGAGCAGACAGATCATTGGAAAACTTCTAAGGAACTACCTGGACAATGGTGAATGAACCCTAATTTGATATAAAAATGAATATTAGCAGAACCAACGAATAACGATCTATCTGATCACGCAATATAGAAGCAAGACCTCTAATTGCCCCATAGATATGTGCGCATACAAATATATGTGATTTATCGATAGACAAATTATCAAAGTTCCCCATTTAGTTTACATGGTATGTTTCTCTTTTTCTTTGTTTACAGCTGATGGATATTTCTAACACATGCAATCATCTAGCAAATAAACTTGTAAGGCAGTATTTTGAAGAATTGCTTGAAATACTCATTACGAAAGGAAAATAGTAATAAAGCATGTTACACTAAAACCTGACGGGAACTGCTGACTTATGCAAATAAAGTTGAGGGCTTGGCTTGCGATTTTCGACAGGAAGTATCGTTAGGTGCCAGACCCTTTCGATGTGTTCGGCGAGTTATTCAAGTAAAGAAGTAAGCGTTGAGTGGTTAGCTGATTTGTGCAATCTGGTTATCCAAAGCTCAATCATCCTAATAGACTAAAGAACTATTCATTGACCAATCTTCAGCCTTTTTAGGGATAGGGGAGAGTGGGGCAGGTTGGGTAATTTCAGAATGAAAGGGTGTATCTCCAGGTTACGTATGGAAATGGTCATTATAAGTACTGGTTCTCTATGAAATGGTTAAAACCAAACATAACTCCCCACATGATGAAACATGCGTAAAACTTAATAGTGCTTGTTTCTGCCCAACTTTGTGCTTGTTGAGAAATTAGCAATTTTGACAGAAATTGCTGCCGTAATTGTTATACAATCAATCAATAATAGCCTTAATGCTATTAGGGCTCAATTGCACAATATTTTGTTTAATCAACACAGACCATAGACTTTAAAATCTGTTCAATCCTCTGTTCATAAGCGCTTACGATTTGTGAAGCAGGAGTTGAAATGCCAGAACAAATTTGACAATGGCAACATGAATATCGAATCAACCAGCAAGTGATTGAATAGAAAGATATTTCAGATGAAAAACAAACTCATTTTAACGAAATTGCAATGAAAACTAACAATTGGGCAAGTGGAGTAGTTGTACTAAACATGCCCCAAGGCAGCATACCCAACTGGCCCCATGAGGGCATCTCACACAATTTTGTCTGCTATGCTTAGTTAACTCCTAATTCATTTTCTGTCAATTTTAGTAATAAAAATATTATGCAAAATTATGCTTATAAACGCTAAGCCATAATAAAATAGCAAAGTGTAGGTTGCGCATCATTCGTCACAACTGTAACTATTTCAAATATATGCTGGAAACAAACATTCCAGATTTATTCAATTGCAAAATAGCATCAAGTCAAGCAATTAATGACATTCCTACTGTATTGTAAAACAATTAATAAATTTTAGATGCCGCCGGAAATCATTTATCTCTATGTGAAAGAAAACCAAATACTCAACTTGCCCCACTATCCCCTAAAGCTAACAAAGACTCAAAAAGGGATGAAGCTAATTGACAGCATATTTGAAAACTAGAGACCAGTCCATGTTTCTTTGGGCAACATGCAGTTCAGTATTGCACCCAACAGTCAGGAAATAACTGATAGAAAATTATAGGACAAAGAGTAAGTGCGCGACAGCAAGTTTGAAAGTTCAATACACTTTGCCAGTATGCGATATCTTGCTCACTATTTCGTTTTTAACGCAAGGACTTATGTGAGTCCTTACATATTTGTTCTGTAGTATTTTGTTGTACTACAATGGTGTCTTGCAAGAAGCATACTGCGATCTGTAAGTAGTCTGTATTCACTGGGAAAAATCAATTAAGCATCGAAAAGTGTTGCTGAAATTTTTTGACGATGAGGCTATGCATTGCTGAACTTAATTTGAATTCTGCATAGAAATTGATTTAATAGGTGCACAGGCATTCGCACAATCTCAGCTCGAAATATCGCTTAGTATTCAGTAGTGTCTGAATTGGAAATACAAAATTTGGTAATTTGTGGGAAATACTTTTGTAAGTTTATATGACGAATGAGATCGGAATAACTAAATGGGTAAAAGAGGCACGCTGGAATAAGTATTGGCACTGTTAAAAGAGTTCTGATTGAAGCTGGAGTAAAGCTTTGCAACAAAGTGGAAGGTGAATTTATGAATGCAGCAAAATGTTTCCTTGGAATTATGCACAAAAAAACATGCTGTCCATATATAATACATACATCATGAACAGTGTTCTTTTGCGAGCGAGCGACATTTTTTCAAATTGACCATGAGCGAATGAGTGGGCGAAAAAAGTCTTAGATCAAAAATTGAGCGAGTGGTTGTACAAAGCAAGAATAAAAGCATTCTATTTTCAAAAGTGAGAAGTCTTTAAAATGTCTTTTAAATGCTTTCTAATACATATCTAGTCTATTGACCCCTGGAGACTGTCCACAGAGACGAAGCGTATCGTGGAAAGTTGCACAACATTTGCAATTAATTTACTCTATCTTCGTATGCAGTCTACTAATTACGCGCCGAATGCATTCTACAAAAAACAGCAAGAAATTAATAAAGTGTTTATGGAAAGCAGTGTACTAGCAGGAGTGAGGGAGTCTGGAGAGACACCTTAGTCTGACAGGTGCTACGTACAGTATATATATCTTTCTGGTAAAAATCTATACAGTTCTGGTGAAAAGCTGATCGACAGCAGATCTAATGAGGAAATTAGACAAGCAATGTGACTTTCTCCGATCTCGGAAATCATATCGGACGAAATGGAGTGGATCGAAAAGGCGTTTGAGATTAAGGTGAGAGACCTTGAAGGACCTCATTCAATGCTGTAAAGGAAGACACACGCGAACCCCACCTCAAAGAAAGGGGCGCTCAAGACCGACAGATGGAAGTTTGCTATCTGGAGAAGAAAATCAAATCTGGCGGAGTATAGAGGACGGACGTTACTAAAGGAATGCGGCGACTTTTCGGGTCACTTATAGAAAAACCGGTTGTTTATGAGAAGCGTCTTTCCGTATTAACAGAATTTTACACTTTAATTATCAGTAATTCAATATATCAACACAATTGAGAAACACCATAATCTTCAACTTCCAACTCCACTAACTGACAACGTAGTCACCGGCGATCCAAATGGTCCTTACCCAGAAAACCGAGATGATAAGATTTTAAATTCCACAGTTAAAACGTGAGACTGAAACTAAACTATTAGCTTAGAACTAAATTGTTCGTTGACATTCAATTCCACAGCCTTCAATATCAGATATATTTAATGCATCCTCAAAGCTCCCTAACCACCATTCGCAATTTGCATAGGGAGGATTATCCGACCATCAGAGCATAGCCAAATGTCTCTGACTTAAACAAATATTATTTACCTCCCGATGAAGTCAATCCATACTATCAGAATGGCTGACATTATTGAAAAATGAAATCTTCAAATATCTGATGATTAGTTCTTCAGATGTTTACAGGCTCTTCGGCAATATTGATCCTCCATCCGTCTTCAAGTCTATTCGGATGGTTGAAGTTGTTGTCAGTCTTGTTTGCCGACGGTAATTCCGCTTCATTTATGATCGTATGATATAGAGCCTGATACTTTCTCTAGATAGTTAATCGCAAAGGGAGAGACGGTGAACGAAGATCTTAAATATCAATTGAAAAACACAAGTCAAAAAGATAATTTTTCATCTCAACGAATCAATCGGAAATCTAGTGAAATTGAAACATCCAACACGACTAAGTGATTGTATCTCACACAATAGCCTTCAGTCAGTCACGTCATCCAATTTCACAATTCCTTGTTTCACTAATTTTGTCCTGTCAAATTAAAGTTATCAAGGAAATAGCACGTATGCCTACATGTATGTCAAGATCTGAATTATCACGCCAATGCCGAAGCTATTGAATTCACAAGCAAAATTCATGTCCAATTTTTTATTTGAGATGCATTATAAGATTATAATTCATGCTCAAAGGAAAATTAGTATCCAACAATTGTGTTTCGTTTGAGAAACTTCTGACAAATACATTATTCATTCTGGAATTGCATTCACAGATGTATATACGACTGCCCTCCTCAGTCTTTTCAATTCAACCAAGTCCCTGAAGGCATTGACGTAACCTAGAGTAACTCATGTAGGAGTCATTGACTTCAACCATAGCCAGTTTCGAAAGCAATATATTGAATCTCAAAACTCTCAGCTGAAGGGTTGACTAACAAATGAACTCGAATGTGAGATGACATAGTTTGCGTAATATTCTGAGGAGATAACTCGTATCATGGCACCATAAATAATTACATGCATGATGCCAAGTCACTTTCGATAATTCTAGATAATGCACCGAGTTATCAGAACAGTAATATGAACTTGCAGTCGTTGAATAAGATCTTCTATGAGCAATTTTTTTATCTTATCATTATGTATTCTCATACACACCAGTGACACAACGTGAAAGTAGAAATTCTTTGGCATGTTACATATCCGGTTGATCACGCTTTCAACAGCCGTATCTCAGATGAAGAATCCGAAGCGATTCTCAATGATTACATCACTTTAAGAATCAACCCACACGAATGAGACTAAAATACTTTCAAAAGCTAGCGAAGTCCTTTGTGAAGAGATTAATTAATTGAGGTAAGAAAATAAGGAGACATCATGAATATATGAAAATTTACCAATATTTAAATAATGATGAAATAATTCAATAGAACTCGATGACTGATAAATAAATTAGCAACTTGTACTTGAACAAGCTAATATTCTACATTCACAACCGCTAACACAAAGGAATTCTTGACTTTAAGCATGCCTGTGGTATTCTAATTAGGGAAACATCTGGCTTGCTTTTACGTTCATGAGTTCTTTTACATGTACATGAAAATCCGAATATATGCGAATCCATACTTCATTGCTAATCCTCGTTGGCAAAACGATCATTTCAATATGTCTATCGTTCTCCCATAAAACAGCAACGTTGTGGAAAAATCTTTTGAAGCATTTTCAAGATGTCATGGTTGAAGAATTCTAGAGAGGTGTCAGCCCGTCATCAAAAGTCTTACACGTAGCTCCATCCAGAGTTGACATTTTCAGGCTTTTATCTTCGACTGGCTAAAGCCCTGCCCATAAGCAGCATAGTCGATATCAGAACATACGCACAATCACATGCTGAAATTGACGACTGCAAATTCAGTGTTTCGAAGTGTACTGGCTACTATCTTGGAAATTCTCCATCAAGAGCAACGTTTCGATTCCGCCGAGTTGCAAGTACTTTGTTGCTCATTTGATTGGTCATTATTGGACTGCTGCCGCTACCCCTTAAAAGTTCAGGAAATTTTACAAACTAACAAGCTAATTTTTTCCAGTGGATCTCAAAACCTCTAATACAGTGTTTCTCAACAGTGCGATCTGATCGCACTTGTGCGATTGAAAAATTAAGAAGTGCGATCAGAGATGAGAGTGCGATCGAGTGCAAAAAAGGCCGAAGTAATGAGAATCGAAAACACGGGGTACCGCTGAATGGATTGGACAGCAGAAATTGTCCTTGCTGTGTGTGCGCAGGGAAAATCTCAGTCTACAACTAGCTGACTGCAGCGTGAGTGTGTTTGACAGGCGCGCTTGTGCAAAGCGATTGCGCTTGTTGAGTGACTGTGTCGATTGTCGGCGGCGCTGTAGTCAATGCGCGCGCGCAGCGCTCCGATGACTGCGGTCGAATGGCACTGCAGGGAAGATATGCTACTTCGTCTCTCATTCCCTTTATTCTCTCTGACCGTATAGCTGTCAAACTCCCTAACACAAACGTGCTCGCAGTGACTTTTCATAACAGAAACCGCGTTGTATTTTTTCATGATGGCTCAAAAACGAACATTGCTAGATTTTTTCCTCAGGTGAGATGATGTTTTAAAAGTTTTGCAGACTAGGCCCTAATCCTAATTTAATTCTCACGCAGGCTCAGATTCAATCAAAGCGACACAGATCAACTGCACCTGATGCTTCCCATTCCGATACTGGTTCTCTCGCCGACAAAGACCTGGCAGTGACTATGAATACTCCTTCAGTGTCGATATCTATTGGCAATCCCTCGAAATCACAAAAACAAGGCAAAAAGAACCGAAAGTGGTCGGAAGACTTCGCGGACCTTGGCTTCGTCCGGAAGGATAACTGCGACTACCCTTCAACGATCTGCATATTCTGCCATATCGAGTTCGGAAATTCGTCCTTGTCACGGGACAAACTGAAGAAGCATTTGCATGAGAGGCATGGGCAACACAAAAACAAGTCCAAACCAGGGTTGCCGCGTTTTATCGAACAAAAAAAATCATGTACAATTCATGTACATTTCATGCACACAGATTTTTTGTATTATGTTGAGTAGTAAGCATGAGGTAAAGGAATTAAATCGTTTACAATTAACTGATGTAGAAGGTCTACATATTTTCAAGGCCCATAGAGTTCACTATGCCTACTTTTACACGTGTTTGTATTTATTTTGATTTGTAAATTTCAGATTTCTCCAACAAAGTCATTTCAGTATCTCCAACAAAGTCAAAAATTCGTCGACGAGCTATCATCGATTCTTCGAAAAAGTTCTCGCACAGTTGATTTTTCTGTATCGAAAATCCTTTTTCCACAGTCGCATTGCCGTGTGGCAATGTCAGAATCTTTCTGATGAATAACCATAACTGGGAATATTCTGATTTCGATCCCACATGTTTCCAATAGAATGTGTCCAATCTCGGCCGCTCGGCCTTCGATTTCTCTCTGAAGGCGCTCACAGTAGAAGAAATAAAAATATTTATCTTCCAGAAGTTTTTCCCACTGCTGTATGGCAAGATCCCCTTGATCAGCTTCACACAAACTTTTTTGCACTAAGTGAAGGACCAGATCAGAGAAGAGACGAACAGCATCCTCAGCATTGTTTAATATGACGATTGGAGAAAGAGAACGAGCCTGCAATATATTAGATTGTTATTAGATGAATGAATTAATTACCTCTTTAACAATACACTACCTTCTGAACGACAGGATACTGTAATGGAGATCGAATGGCCATCTTCTTTCCCATCTCAACCAAAAACTTCCATCCAAGTAGTAATCCCATTGCAAATTCAAGGACGGTGCGGTGCAGTGATGAGTCATCAGGCTGACTCAGCCCCCCCCTCTGGCAGGAAGGGAGATGGCCAAGGATGTGTTGGGAGGAATGGGTCCGAGAGGAAGAAACGGGTCCCTCCCCCCCTCTGGAAGGAAGGAAGGAAGGAGGAGTGATGAGGCAAGGGGTGGGAAGGAAGGTGATGTGTGAGGGAGTGAGTGAGGAAAGGGCGGGTGTTGGGATGAGAAAAGTTGGAAATCGACAGGAAGGAGTGCTCGGATGAGAAAACGGAGGCCAGATTCGGACTCTACGTGAAATTTTGGATCTAGAAACTTCTTCCCAACTCAATCGGAGAGAAAATGTTCTGACCTCCCCCCCCCCTCCTACCAAACTTCCAACTTTGGTTGTAGACATCGTACAAAGTCGTGCAATAGCTCATTTGAAAGCTAAGAGTGAGAAAAATGTAGTGGAAAGCTCAGTTTGGTCTAATTTTCTTGGGTTCAGGGAGGAAAATGGCAGGAAACCGTCAGAGTTGGAAAAGGCAGGTGTATGAGGTTTTGGGATGAGAAAGTCGTTTTCGGACGTTTTGGTCAAAGTTGGGACTAGCAACTTCTTCCCAACTCAATCGGAGAGAAAAAGTTTTGAAGACCTCCCCCCCCTCGGCAACGATCTTCTAACTTTGGTTGTAGACATCGTAGAAAGTCGTGCAATTGCTCGTTTGAAAGCTGGGAGTGAGACAAATTCAGTGGAAAACATGGCTGGTTCGTATCTGCCTTCGTTTAGAGGTGAGACGTTATTGAAAATTTTGGACCTTGGCGAAAAACGAGAGAGTTAGAATGTTTATGAAAATCGCTCTAGCGGGTGAAGCAAGCCTCGGACGGAAAATCAGAGACCAGATTTGGAATCAGCGTCAAATTCTGTTTCGCCATGGTAAATTTGAAAGCCATCGGAGAGAAAAAATTTTTCATCATTTTTCCAAAAAACGACTGTTAGAATTTTTGCGATGGCTGTGGGCTGTAGAGCCAAAACGAAGCATCGGATGGGAAAATGGAGGGCAGATTCGGATTCAGCGTCAAATTCTACATGGAAATGGCGTATTTCCAGCTCAATCGGAGCACTAGAATCGGAGATAGACGGGTTTTTAGTGTTTGGATGATGGGTATTACGTCATCAGCTGATCGCCACACACTATATAAGTGGAAACTCGGCTTGTGGAAATCAGTTCTCCTCCCGACTGGGTTGGGGTAGGTGAACTCTGGAGCTCCGATGATAGCTTCGGACACTCCAAATTCCGGGTTTCTATAAGAAACCGACTTAGAAAATTTCATTGCTGAAGTCAGCTAAGGCGTCAGACTTAGAGGTTCGCCAGGAGGTGGCCTTCGTCTCCAGGCCATAAAAGACTCCAAAATTTTAAAGGCTTGTAACTTTGCTTCTACAAGTCCGTTTGACTTGATTCAAAAAAGGTTCGGTTGCTATTAACCTGCCCTAAGTGATAGACTACTTATAAAATTTCATAAGAAGTTGTGCTAAAAAGTTGAAAAATTTAAATTCACTAGTTTTGGAGGTTTTCTGGGGTTTTCGACCCTGCTGAAGTCAACTAGATGATTTTTAATGATGTCTGAGCCAGTCTTCTCATGGTATAAGCGGCTTTTCACTGAAAGCGAGCAAGACACGGAGAGTTTTGCTGTAATATTCCACTGACAAGGTGTTCCTTCGGGACGGCGGACGATGCCGTAGTGATAAGTGTGGCAAGGGAGTGTGTCATAGTTTAGACCGAAACCGCTGGGGCAACTCATGTCTCATGTTGGGCATTTGACACAGTTCTCAACGTAGCACTTTGAACGCCAATCGGTTGAGTCTTAGCTATCTTGCCATGGGCATTGCAAAACGCTGGTGAATCAAGCTCTCTACGGCTTGCTATCAAGCTGATCAAAGTCTGTCAACCTCTTACCAACTCCACCGGTTTTCATGTCTGGCGATCAAGTCATGGACGGTGCAAGTCACGGAGATTTTCGGTGTGATACTTCCTGTGGGCGGGCGTTCTTTCGAGACAGCGGTGAAGTCCGTAGCGATGAGTACTGCACGGGACGTGCGCAATGGTAATCCTTGTGAAACCTCTCTGCGTCATGTTTGCAATTTTTCGTCTCAACGTTGTACTCTGACCGCCAGGGCGACATTTAGCTATCTGCCACAGGTTACCTCATAAAATCTCCATTGCACTTGTCTCCCGACAGTTGACCAACCATGCGAGAATGAACCATCAGTTCTTCTTGTCTCTATCACGGAGACGAAATGATGAAGGAATGAAACGGGAGGACATTCATGCGCCACACGCAACACATCACAGACTTCTCTCTTCGCTAGTGAACAAGCTCTTGTCAGTGTCGTCAGAAACTTTATCATGTTGTACTAAAGTTTTATTGCAACACAGGTTGATGTATAGTTAGAAAGTTTGATCATCAACGTTTTATTCGTAAGTCTAGTCAGAAACTGTATCATGGTTTGCAAAAGTTTTATTGCAACACAGGTTGATGTATAGTTAGGTAAGGTTTGATCATGACGTTTATTCGTAAGTCTAGTCAGAAAGTGTATCATGGTTTGTAAAAGCAAAGTTAGTGTAGTCAAATAATATTACCGCGACACCCGTTTGAGAAAATAAAGTTTGATCATGACGTTTATTCGTGAGTGTCGTCAGAAACTGTATCATGGTTTGTAAAAGCAAAGTTTAGTAAAGTCAAATATTTTTACTGTAACACAGGTTGATGTATAGTTAGAAAAGTTTGATCATGGTCGATTTATGAAACACACATGTCATAAAATGTAAGCGCTAGTGTAGTCAAATAATACTACCGCGACACACGTTTGAGAAAATAAAGTTTGATCATGACGTTTATTCGTAAGTCTAATCAGAAAGTGTATCATGGTTTGCAAAGTTAGTGTAGTCAAGTAGTTTTACTGTGACACACGTTTGTAAAAGTAAAGTTTGATCATGACGTTTATTCGTGAGTCTAGTCAGAAAGTGTATTATGGTTTGCAAAGTTAGTGTAGTCAAGTAGTTTTACTGTGACACACGTTTGTAAAAGTAAAGTTTGATCATTGAAGTTGTATTCGTAAGTCGAGTCAGAAACTTTATCATGTTGTACAAAGGTTTTACTGCAACACAGGTTGATGTATAGTTAGAAAAGTTTGATCATTGAAGTTGTATTCGTAAGTCTAGTCAGAAAGTGTATCATGGTTTGCAAAGTTAGTGTAGTCAACTAGTTCTTTACCGCGACGCGTGTTTGTGAAAATAAAGTTTGATCATTGACGTTGTATGACTGACCGAACTCATCACAGCACTAGAAAGTTTTAGAAGGTTTTACTGCACAGTGTAGATTGTCTTGTAACTTACTTTCACAGTGTTAGAAAGTTTTACTGGAGACAGTTGCCAAATGCTTCCCTATTAGAAAATTCAAACTTCATGACTGTTAGATTCGCTTCATCAGGTTTACTAAAAGCAGTTTTTTACTGCAATGAGAGTTTAGAATGTTATATGAAAACAGTGTTCGCCACAGCACTAGAAAGTTTTTATCCTTAGTTGAGATCCGGACTGCAGTGTGTAAAATGTTTTATGTGACAGTCTTTTCACAAACGATGAAGTGTAAATTCAGAGTGAATACATCTGTTAGGTAGTCATTAACTTTGGATGTGAAGTAAAGCGAATCTGTGTACAGAATGAATTGAATATTAGACAACGCATGCAAGTTTTTGACGACTTGAGTGGTTGAAACCAAGTCTAAGTTTAACATGTTGGATATAAAAGTGAGATGGATAGGAATAAGTGTTGAATGTTTTATAAAACCAGATGTTGTCACACACGTTGAGTGTGATTCCATGACATTGAATCGCGTGGGTCGTAAAGTCCATCATCCAAGGCTAGGCTCCTCTACGGTCGGATTTAGGGTTTTATATCACATGTGTTAACCGTTCGTGTAGAATACGTGAAGCACATGTTCGCTTAAACGCAAATGTTGAAATAAGTTTTGTAAGAAGTCTTTGACAGGTTGTTGTGAAACTTAGCGACCGTTGAAATAAGTTTTATAAAATGTTTCTGCAGTCACACTCATTAGCGTACCAGCTTTACTAAATGTGTTGTTTGCCTTTATCAAATTGAATGCGGGTGTTTTGTAAATAAAGACAGCGTGTTTGCACTCTGCATCGACAGCATACAAGTATAGACATAACAACCTGCAACGTTGTTAGTCGAATGCATATGAGATAGGAAACATTATGTGTGAGATAAAAATCAACCTGCTAGATGAAGTGAAACACAAGTGTCACAACTAGTTTACGGGAAATAAAGGAGAACTGTGACAACGTTTACACACATCATAGACAGATGAACATACAAATCTGACATTCAAATGAAAGTCGTAAACATGAACTGCGGTGTAAGAAACTTTATGTCAACAACTTTATGTTGGTAAAACTTTCATAGATTGCAGGCGTGTTTAAAGCTGATATAAAGACCTGTAGAAACACATAAGTCTTAGTTCAACGACTCGACCCTTGAACTCACACAATGAATACGTCTGTGTAGAAAACTCATCAGTAGGAAGCAGCAAAGCATTGAATGATCAAGTCAGTGGAATTATTTCATTAGTATGGAACAGCGAACATTAGGACTGTCCATGAGTATTAAAATCAACGTTTACTTTTCATGTACATAACAAATGAAACCATGTCTCATTTGTAAACGAATCGTGCATTGATCATAGAATCAACATTGCAGCCTGCATCAAGTAATTTTCTGTGCGAATGCAGACGATGTAAACATGACATTTAACATAGCTTGCAATAGTCAACACGCTACCATTCAAAATGTTTATCATAAAACCTATCAGTGAAAAAACCCCTCCTGTGCCCACAAAGAATCATAAGTGCACTCTTACGCCTGTCTGTCGCACTAGCCCCTCAGCAGACAGAGTAGAACACAAAGATGAATGACAGCGCAGCCGGTGGGCAATCGTCTGTCGCGCTAGCCCCTCAGCAGATAGAGTACAACACAAAGATGTACGCGCTCTCTCTCTGGCGCCCGTCTGTCACATGAAACAGAGAGCTATCGCATCTGTCCCAGGATGCAGGAACGTATCGTAGCACCTGGCTGATTCCCACACAGCTCATTGCAATCGCGTCGGAGATTATCGTGGGCGGCTGAAAGGATTCTCACGTTGACAATTCGTTACTGTGCACTCCGCGCGCGCAAGAAACCATTTGCTGGTAAAGCATGGACACTGCCGATTTGTTCAATTCTTCAATGTCTTGCTAGCCAGTTACAAGAATGTGGGAGAAATATAAGGGAGACGTTCACACTCATTCATCAATTACAAGTCGTTTGAAGCAATGTCTTTCGATATCGCTTTCTTTGACATGAGTCGAACCCTTGAGCTCCGCTGTGGATGCAGGGTGAAGATTGGAAAGTCTTTCTCCTGGCTGCTTTGCAGGCAGAGAAAGGCGAAGCAATTCGATGCCCCGTCCATCTTCTTCCACATGAGCTTGTGGAGAACCTTTTATTTAGGGATATGGCGCCAGAATATCTGGCGTTGCTGAGAATTCAGCGTCCGGAATACTTCGAGTAATCGAAGTATTCCATCGGTCCTTCCTAGGGCCCGGTCACCAATTCGTTGGAGGCCACCCTATTAACAAAGAAAAGTTACAGACTGTGCCACACACAAACACTAGATTCAAGGATCTCTATCTTTCTTAGAAAATGAAGAAGCTCTTATTAAATTCATGTGATGAGAACTCAACTTCATGACAAGTGTTAAACTTGTCCAACACACATCTTCAAAGGTCTAACTGCCATGAAATCATCATGTTCAAAGTTTTAAAGCCTGTATGATAAGTAGCAAGGATCTTTTACATGGTGTGAAATATAAGCGTGTGTAGAGAGAGGTTTTGACCTGAAGTCATGAATTTATTTCTTCACTACCCCTCAAATGGCAATAGTAAGGGTGGTGGAAGAATCATCAGAGCAACATGTTGTATAGTAATGCAGGCAATGACAGTCACGGTTGGACTTAGAGATTTAGCGTTTTATATAACATACATCAATGATAACTGTTGTTGTAGAGTGTATACATGCATTTACTAACTTAGCCATTGGTGAATGACATAGCTAAATTGCTAAAGTCCATCATCTGAGGGGTAGGGCTACCTACCGTTGGGTTTAGGGACTTAGGGCTTTGGATAACACAAATGAACGATCTTTTTTAGTGTAGAATACGTGATGCATTTGTTCGCTTTATAAAATGACTTTGAAGGCAAGACTTTATTTTCGTAGTGAAAAGACAGATTTCATATCATTGATGAGAGATAGTTACATGCTCATTATGTTATACACTCTACATTTGATGTGGTCAGCTGAAAGGTGATTGATACATGCTCAATAGAAGCGTTGTATGTAACTTAGTGATTGGAATCATAAGTGTGTAAAGAGTTGATGAGGAAAATATATAATAGTCAACGCAGGAAAGTTTCTTGTTATCCAAGCTAGGAGTATATGAACATCATTCATCAGTCAGTGTTGTATTTTAAAAGTCGTATGCTGACAGAGACATAAGTTTACTAAATGATACAGCAAAACTCCTAAATCCATAGGATAGGTGTCCCTGTGTTGAGATTTAAGGATTTAGCGTTTTGAAAGTGTAAGTTACATAGATAAATCACTAAGACCATAGCATAGTCAAGCCTATGACAAGACTTGGCGTTTTATATGATCCATGTTAGTAATATCTGTTTGTGTAGAATGTGACTCAATGCGTATAGTCAGATAATGTATCATCAATGTCATTCACTTGGTTAGATGATGAAGAAAGTGCGAGATAGAGGTAAAAAGGAACTCATAAAGTTTAGAACACATAGTAGTAACATTGGAGGAATAAGTAAAGTGAAAAGTTATGTCGCATAAAATGAGTGATACAAGACTAGCTCACATTGAACTGAATTGTTAGTGTAACAAAAAGCTGTGTCGGTTTCAATAACATATCATGTACATACTGTGTCGTTTTCTTTTCACATAAAGTTGGGCTTCAAAAAGAGTGGATTGACTTCGTAATAAAGTTACAACCATTTTACTGTTTGTAACGTTAGGAATAATATCAGAATCCTTTCAGTATTTGTAAGATAGGGGACGTATAAAATAATGTTAGAATCCTTTCAGCATTTGTAACGTTAGAAATAAAGTTGATGTGTGAGAACTGTATTCCAGTCATGGTTAAAGTGACAATGTGTGTGTGTGTGAGAGAGAGATTGAATTCAACATTATTGAGAGATATAGCTTCATGCGCTGCGTAAACGAACACTTTATAAAACGATACGAATCCAGTGAAAGCTTATACACTTGTATAAACACATAAAATTGAAATGTCATGGGAATGCAGTATTGAACTTTACAAACATCCTTCGAATGAAGCATTGAATCAAACCTCCTCGAAAGTGAGCATGATATAAGAAAACATTCAAATGGTGTGAAGTCCCTAAGTATCATTGTGAGCATCTGTACGTTTGTCATTCCATGTATTTTATCACACGCTAGGAACTAGTCAATCTTTTCATCCTCGGATACATTCAGTTCACTTGAGGGTCATACAAACTTGCCACTCAGGATAAAGAGATCGCTGTCACAAAGCGTGAGCCGAGCGTCATTCCCCTTCCGTCACAACGAAGCGAGAATGTCCATTTATGGCAATCTTGACTCCCTGCGTCAGTCAGGAAAATTAGCGGTTGAGATTCCAAATATGGTGAGATGAAATCGTTTGAAGGAGACATGACCAAATTTGGACATTGGCATATTCTGTCTTTGTGAGAGAGAAGTATGTAAGGCGCTTCTCCCTACCCAATGTCACTCCTGTTTCCTCCTTTCGACGGTGAGTCGTCTGACGTTTGCTATCAAACGTTCTAAGTTAGAGATTTAAAGTCAGATCTTACAGGCATCACTGATACACTTTCTAACACTAGGGTCTTAAGGTTAGGGCCATCATTGTCTGTCCTATGCCATTTATTACAAACATGTTTCTGATAAACAGTGCTTTCTTGTGAGAACTGTAGTAAATAACTAACTTTTATCTTGCAGTTTCAACATGGTTTTATCAAAGTCTTCGCGCTACAGAGTCACAAGATGTTCATGCGATAAAGTATACAGAGGGACCGAATACAAAAAGCACTTGAGACAGGTGGAACACATTGGGGAGCATAAGAAGGTCTTTGAAATAAAGACCTGTGTCCATCATGCTGTGGAAGCAGACTCTGACTTTGTCGAATTTAGGAAAAGACATGACCAGTGTCCTAGTGTCAAAGATCGCTATGAGGCCATGAATAGACAAAATAAAGAGATGGTGCAGGACATAGCCAAACTAGAAATTAAAGTGGGAACGGTGAAAGTCTTACAGGAGGAAGTATTACAGCTGCAGAAGAGAGGAAACATTAATGAAAGAGAGGCGTGAATGGAAGGAGAAGGAGATGGCTTATGAGGAGGTAGTATCCGAGTTGAATCATCAGAGGCAGGAGGTTACCAGACTTGGTGTGATAGAGAGGAACTGTCAAGGGATGAGAGAAGAAAATCATGAGCTGAAGAGGAGACTTAGTCAGGCTGAAGACATCAACAGGGAAATGAAGAGAAGACACGTAGAGGTACACCTGCCAATCTACAGAAACCAAGTATGTGACGTCCCTAATGTTACAGATGATTTAAACACCACGCAGGAGTGCTACGAGGGAGGTGGGGTCACCTGCATTCATATCAGTATGGAGGTAGACGGTCGACTGTGTGATTTTTCAGTGAGAAAAGTGAAGAGGAAAATTCCTAGTAAGTTACTCGAACGTCATTGCCTCTCAATCAACTCTAACACTATTTTTCTTTCTTACAGAGATCTTCGAGCAAAAGTAGAGAGGAGTCGGAGAACGCCACAAACAGCCTTCATGAGGCTAGTGAATGTCCCAAACAGCCTTCATGAGGCTAGTGAATGTCCCAAACAGCCTTCATGAGGCTACCCATAATGAGGCCAGAAAGTGTTTTCACTTTCTGACGGTTCCAAGCCCGTTGAACTCAGAGGATGGGTTGAAAATTGATGAAAAGGATGAAAGGATGGCCACTCACACGCCAAACGTATACAGATATCAAATTTCTATCTTCATTAGTTTGCAATCTCTCTTCACAGTGTGATACAAACACTCATCTTCAGCGAGCTAAGAATGAATAATCAAAGTCTCCATTAAACTAGAGTTATGAAGTAACTCATACATGTTACTAGACATGAAGACATCAAATGTTACTCGTGTAAACTGAAATAACAACTGAGGCATCTTAGGTTCCCATAACCTTCTCACACCTGAGTAACAGGAATTTACAAGTCTGGGTCATGTACATGAATGCGATACAATTCACAAGTCATTGCACAGTGATTAGAGTGTTAGAATACATGGTAGGGATTGTGTTGAGACCACTGCAGTAACATTCTGGGAATAATTAAAGTGAAAAGTTGTGTTACATGAAATGAGTGATGCAAGATTAGCCCACATTGAAATGAATTGGTAGTGTAACAAACAAGCTGTGTTTATGTGTGATTCAGCATATGTTTGAAGACAAGCGCTGTTAAAGGGTTTTGAGATGATGTGAATTTTATCACATCATGTTCATGGATGTAACAGAATGAATGTCTCTACTGGTTGAGTGTATAAGATAGAACGCATATCATAGTTGTTGTATGTAAATTAGAGGTTCATATTCGATGAAAGCGAAGATTGAGATTGCAAAGTTTGATGAATAGGTAGTGTAATTAACTGTTTGAATCAGTGACCTAGTTAAAAGAAACAACAATAGCATATCGAGACATAATCATATAGCATTAGGGCGCTTGATTTATTCATGTAAAAGTTAGATAGAAGCAACTTGTTGATGCAGCATGACACCATGAGTGCGAAAGCAGGAATAACATGCTATGACTGGAGCATCCGTTGAAATTGATTGTATGTCAACTGTACATGAAAAGTTATTTCCAAAAGCTTGACATGGACATGGACATGGAGTTAAGTCACTGCAAGCCTTTCATATTGATGAGCATGTAGTCACACATGATAGAAAAAATTACTAATGTCATAAATGTGGGAATCAGTGCATGTTTAGAGTCAGGTACTGCTAGTTGTTTCATGATAGTATTTGATATCGAAGATCTAATGTAATGTATCACATGTCAATAGATTTCAGGTGTAATAGAATAAATGTCGTTGCAGGTTTTGAGTGTACAGGATAGAAGACATGAAATGAATTGGTAGTATAACAAAAAAGCTGTGTGGGTTTCAATAACATATCATGGTCATACTGTGTCGTTTCAATAGAGTGGATTGACTTCGTAATAAAGTTACAACTATTTTACTGTTTGTAAAGTTAGAAATAAAGTTGATGATTGTAAAGTTAGAAATAAAGTTATCACCATGTCGCTGTTTGTAAGATAGGTGAAATATAAATGAAGTCAGATTCACTTCACTGTTTGTAACGTTAGAAATATAGTTGACGTTTGTAAAGTTAGAAATAAAGTTATAACCATGTCGCTGTTTGTAAGATAGGTGAAATATAAATGAAGTCAGATTCACTTCACTGTTTGCAACGTTAAAAATAAAGTTGATGTTTGTCAAGTTTGAAATCATGTTAGAATCCTTTCAGTGTTTGTAAGATAGGCGAAGTATAAAATAAAGTCAAGACCATGTCACTGTTTGTAAAGTTAGGAATAATATCAGAATCATTTCAGTGTTTGCAAGATAGGTAAAGTATAAAATAGTGTCACAAGCATTTCACTGTTTGTAACGTGAGAAATAAAGTTGATGTTTCCAAAGTTTGAAATCATGTTAGAATCCTTTCAGTGTTTGTAAAGTTAGAGATAATAGGTTTAATAAGTACGTTAGAGAGTTGAGTGTACTGAGATCTAAGGATTAGGTCACATTAGAATTCAAGTGATTGAATGTCATCTTAATGAAGATAGAAATGTGTTTGTGGCTGCATGTGGTGCAAGTGTGTCCTCCCATTTCATTCCATTCATCATTTTTCTTCCCCTCTGCATTCCATATCCGTAGATATGTGGCGGGCTTGGGACCGCTTTAGCTGCATTAGAAGGAAGTTCTTATAAGAACTCATGATGCATTCACGAGGAAATGTGGTGAAACAGTGTGCTGTATGTGTGCATGATGATTTTATGAACTAAAGAACGCCCATCACTCACTCCATCACTGAAAGAAAACATGAACGAGTTGAGATGACAGCCATTCGCATGCATGTGTAAAACTCTTACTTCATCATCCGATATCACAATGACATCCACACTTTCCATGTCCTCACATCCCATGTTATCACTTTCGACCGTCTCGCTCTCGCTGGTTGCCATCTCGGCCTCGCTCCCCACCGTCTCGGCGTCACTTGCCACCGTCTCGGCCTCACTTGCCTCCATCTCAGCCTCTTCTCGCACTCGTCGACTCAAATCTTCCTGTAGGGTGAAGTAAGAATAGCACTTCACGAATTCCACAGTGATATCCTCACCATAGATATCACTGTGGAATTCTTCACCGCGGTGTATGATACGAAAAGGTATCACGCACGCTGTTGGCTTTTCAGACATGATTATGATAGTAAAATGCAAGAGCCTCTGCTTTATATGAGAATGATACAGCCTTTCAAATGTCTGATTCGTGCAATCATATTGCTCTAAACTTATGGTTGGAGGAAGAAAGGGGAAGACATATTTTCATTGACTGCTACCCTCAACCACTCAACAAACTTAGATGCATTTATCGCATGAATCTCCCTTCCGGTACGATAGCAATGAGCTGTGTGGGAATCAGCCAGGTGCTACGATAGGTTCCTGCATCCTGGGACAGATGCGATAGCTCTCTGTTTCATGTGACAGACGAGCGCCAGAGAGAGAGAGAGCGCGTACATCTTTGTGTTGTACTCTATCTGCTGAGGGGCTAGCGCGACAGACGATCGCCCACCGGCTGAGCTGTCATTCATCTTTGTGTTCTACTCTATCTGCTGAGGGGCTAGTGCGACAGACAGGCGTCAGAGTGCACTTATGATTCTTTGTGGGCACAGGAGGGGTTTTTTCACTGATAGGTTTTATGATAAACATTTTGAATGGTAGCGTGTTGACTATTGCAAGCCATGTTAAATGTCATGTTTACATCGTCTGCATTCGCACAGAAAATGCTGTTTCCTACAAATGAGTTTTCTACACAGACGTATTCATTGTGTGAGTTCAAGGGTCGAGTCGTTGAACTAAGACTTATGCGTTTCTACAGGTCTTTATATCAGCTTTAAACACGCCTGCAATCTATGAAAGTTTTACCAACATAAAGTTGTTGACATAAAGTTTCTTATACCGGAGTTCATGTTTACGACTTTCATTTGAATGTCAGATTTGTATGTTCATCTGTCTATGATGAGTGTAAACGTTGTCACAGTTCTCCTTTATTTCCCGTAAACTAGTTGTGACACTTTTGTGTTTCACTTCATCTAGCAGGTTGATTTTTATCTCACACATAATGTTTCCTATCTCATATGCATTCGACTAACAACGTTGCAGGTTGTTATGTCTATACTTGTATGCTGTCGATGCAGAGTGCAAACACGCTGTCTTTATTTACAAAACACCCGCATTCAATTTGATAAAGGCAAACAACACATTTAGTAAAGCTGGTACGCTAATGAGTGTGACTGCAGAAACATTTTATAAAACTTTTTTCAACGTTCGCTAAGTTTCACAACAACCTGTCAAAGACTTCTTACAAAACTTATTTCAACATTTGCGTTTAAGCGAACATGTGCTTCACGTATTCTACACGAACGGTTAACACATGTGATATAAAACCCTAAATCCGACCGTAGAGGAGCCTAGCCTTGGATGATGGACTTTACGACCCACGCGATTCAATGTCATGGAATCACACTCAACGTGTGTGACAACATCTGGTTTTATAAAACATTCAACACTTATTCCTATCCATCTCACTTTTATATCCAACATGTTAAACTTAGACTTGGTTTCAACCACTCAAGTCGTCAAAAACTTGCATGCGTTGTCTAATATTCAATTCATTCTGTACACAGATTCGCTTTACTTCACATCCAAAGTTAATGACTACCTAACAGATGTATTCACTCTGAATTTACACTTCACCGTTTGTGAAAAGACTGTCACATAAAACATTTTACACACTGCAGTCCGGATCTCAACTAAGGATAAAAACTTTCTAGTGCTGTGGCGAACACTGTTTTCATATAACATTCTAAACTCTCATTGCAGTAGAAAACTGCTTTTAGTAAACCTGATGAAGCGAATCTAACAGTCATGAAGTTTGAATTTTCTAATAGGGAAACATTTGGCAACTGTCTCCAATAAAACTTTCTAACACTGTGAAAGTAAGTTACAAGACAATCTACACTGTGCAGTAAAACCTTCTAAAACTTTCTAGTGCTGTGATGAGTTCGGTCAGTCATACAACGTCAATGATCAAACTTTATTTTCACAAACACGCGTCGCGGTAAAGAACTAGTTGACTACACTAACTTTGCAAACCATGATACACTTTCTGACTAGACTTACGAATACAACTTCAATGATCAAACTTTTCTAACTATACATCAACCTGTGTTGCAGTAAAACCTTTGTACAACATGATAAAGTTTCTGACTCGACTTACGAATACAACTTCAATGATCAAACTTTACTTTTACAAACGTGTGTCACAGTAAAACTACTTGACTACACTAACTTTGCAAACCATAATACACTTTCTGACTAGACTCACGAATAAACGTCGTGATCAAACTTTATTTTCTCAAACGGGTGTCGCGGTAGTATTATTTGACTACACTAGCGCTTACATTTTATGACATGTGTGTTTCATAAAACGACCATGATCAAACTTTTCTGACTATACATCAACCTGTGTTACAGTAAAAATATTTGACTTTACTAAACTTTGCTTTTACAAACCATGATACACTTTCTGACTAGACTTACGAATAAAACGTTGATGATCAAACTTTCTAACTATACATCAACCTGTGTTGCAATAAAACTTTAGTACATGATTAAGTTTCTGACGACACTGACAAGAGCTTGTTCACTAGCGAAGAGAGAAGTCTGTGATGTGTTGCGTGTGGCGCATGAATGTCCTCCCGTTTCATTCCTTCATCATTTCGTCTCCGTGATAGAGACAAGAAGAACTGATGGTTCATTCTCGCATGGTTGGTCAACTGTCGGGAGACAAGTGCAATGGAGATTTTATGAGGTAACCTGTGGCAGATAGCTAAATGTCGCCCTGGCGGTCAGAGTACAACGTTGAGACGAAAAATTGCAAACATGACGCAGAGAGGTTTCACAAGGATTACCATTGCCCACGTCCCGTGCAGTACTCATCGCTACGGACTTCACCGCTGTCTCGAAAGAACGCCCGCCCACAGGAAGTATCACACCGAAAATCTCCGTGACTTGCACCGTCCATGACTTGATCGCCAGACATGAAAACCGGTGGAGTTGGTAAGAGGTTGACAGACTTTGATCAGCTTGATAGCAAGCCGTAGAGAGCTTGATTCACCAGCGTTTTGCAATGGAGATGTTTAGAGGCCACCCATGACAAGATAGCTAAGACTCAACCGATTGGCGTTCAAAGTGCTACGTTGAGAACTGTGTCAAATGCCCAACATGAGACATGAGTTGCCCCAGCGGTTTCGGTCTAAACTATGACACACTCCCTTGCCACACTTATCACTACGGCATCGTCCGCCGTCCCGAAGGAACACCCTGTCAGTGGAATATTACAGCAAAACTCTCCGTGTCTTGCTCGCTTTCAGTGAAAAGCCGCTTATACCATGAGACGACTGGCTCAGACATCATTAAAAATCATCTAGTTGACTTCAGCAGGGTCGAAAACCCCAGAAAACCTCCAAAACTAGTGAATTTAAATTTTTCAACTTTTTAGCACAACTACTTATTCAACTTCTTATGAAATTTTATAAGTAGTCTATCACTTAGGGCAGGTCAATAGCAACCGAACCTTTTTTGAATCAAGTCAAACGGACTTGTAGAAGCTTAAAAATTTAGAAGCTTTAAAATTTTGGAGTCTTTTATGGCCTGGAGACGAAGGCCACCTCCTGGCGAACCTCTAAGTCTGACGCCTTAGCTGACTTCAGCAATGAAATTTTCTAAGTCGGTTTCATATAGAAACCCGAAATTTGGAGTGTCCGAAGCTATCATCGGAGCTCCAGAGTTCACCTACCCCAACCCAGTCGGGAGGAGAACTGATTTCCACAAGCCGAGTTTCCACTTATATAGTGTGTGGCGATCAGCTGATGACGTAATACCCATCATCCAAACACTAAAAACCCGTCTATCTCTGATTCTAGTGCTCCGATTGAGCTGGAAATACGCCATTTCCAAGTAGAATTTGACGCTGAATCCGAATCTGCCCTCCATTTTCCCATCCGATGCTTCGTTTTGGCTCTACAGCCCACAGCCATCGCAAAAATTCTAACAGTCGTTTTTTGGAAAAATGATGAAAAATTTTTTCTCTCCGATGGCTTTCAAATTTACCATGGCGAAACAGAATTTGACGCTGATTCCAAATCTGGTCTCTGATTTTCCGTCCGAGGCTTGCTTCACCCGCTAGAGCGATTTTCATAAACATTCTAACTCTCTCGTTTTTCGCCAAGGTCCAAATTTTTCAATAACGTCTCACCTCTAAACGAAGGCAGATACGAACCAGTCATGTTCTCCACTGAATTTGTCTCACTCCCAGCTTTCAAACGAGCTATTGCACGACTTTCTATGATGTCTACAACCAAAGTTGGAAGATCGTTGCCGAGGGGGGGGGAAGGACGTCAGAACTTTTTCTCTCCGATTGAGTTGGGAAGAAGTTCCTAGTCCCAACTTTGACCAAAACGTCCGAATTTGCACTCCGTTTTCCCATCCGAGGTCTCCTTCTGCCCGAAAAACGACTTTTCTCATCCCAAAACGACCAACACCTGACTTTTCCAACTCTGACGGTTTCCTGCCATTTTCCTCCCTAAACCCAAGAAAATTAGTCCAAACTGAGCTTTCCACTACATTTTTCTCATTCTCAGCTTTCAAATGAGCTATTGCACGACTTTGTACGATCTCTCACACCAAAGTTGGAAGATCGTTGCCGAGGGGGGGGGACGTCAGAACTTTTTCTCTCCGATTGAGTTGGGAAGAACTTCCTAAACCCAACTTTGACCAAAACGTCCGAATTTGCACTCCGTTTTCCCTTCCGAGGTCTCCTTCTGCCCGAAAAACGACTTTCTCATCCCAAAACCTCCAACACCTGACTTTTCCAACTCTGACGGTTTCCTGCCATTTTCCTCCCTAAACCCAAGAAAATTAGTCCAGACTGAGCTTTCCGCTACATTTTTCTCACTTTTAGCCTTCAAATGAGCTATTGCACGACTTTGTACGATCTCTCACACCAAAGTTGGAAGTTTGGCAGGAGGGGGGGGGAGGTCTTCAAAACTTTTTCTCTCGAATGTCGCTGGAAACATCCTTCCTAACCCAAAATCGGCCAAAAATTCCGAATCTGGCCTCCGTTTTCTCATCCGAGGTCTCCTTCCTGTCGAAACATGGACTTTCTCATCCCAACACCCGCCCTTTCCACACTCTATCCTTCCCACATCACCTTCCCTCCCACCCCTTACCCGAAAACTCCTTCCTTCCTTCCAGAGGGGGGGGAACAGTTTCCTCCTCTCGGACCCATTCCTCCCAGCACATACTTGACCCTCTCCCTCACCTTCCTGCCAGAGGGGGGGCTGAGTCAGCATGATGACTCAGCATTTCACATTTTGCGCTTGCGTCTGCCACGGGGTTACTACTCATCCATTATTCCGAAATTCCAGAACTTCACGTGGTTTTAATCGCTGGAGTTCGGAAGTGGTTGCCACTCCAAAATCAGTTTGATCACAATTGTCTACAGACGCATTTGTCATTAATTCGATAAGTTTTGTTCCAGATGTCTGAGCAATGTTTTCTTTGGGCAAGTATCTAAAAGGTATTAGAATAGATAATAATTAATTGACACGCGATAAGTAATAAGAATGCATGGCCTACCTCCGTGCAATTGACTTCATGACATCCAAGAGCTCATCGTAAAGAAATGGCAGAAGTGGCTGATCAGCTTGGAAGCGTGTGAGAAGTGGTTCCACAAGCCATGCGATGAACTGGAAAAAGTGAAGTTTCGGTCTTGTAAGAGGACTCTTCAGTGCATTTTCAAGTTTTTCGAAACACTTGACTTTTGGTTTGGGTTCGACCTCTTTGCAATACTTTTGCAAATTATCGAAGGAAGACAGAAAACGCTTCACAACTGAAGAATTTTCACACCACCTCACAGCACAGAATCGTTTGGGAAAATCATCAGAGCCAGTTATTTCGATGAAGTTGGACCGGCGAGCTGGGCTATCCTTAAGCAGATTGTAAGCAGATTTCAAAATCACATTGACTTCAAATGAACTGGAAGAGTGGCCGCATTCGAAAGATCGATGAACAATATGAAGTCCACAGCTTCCTACTTGTAACAACTCGGGAAAATTCTGGAGTCTTCGCTTGATTTCTAAATCAGTCAAAAACTTCCAGTTAACTGAAGGACCGTCCATAGAAACGGCAATAAGATGCCTCAATTGATCAATCCCTTCTAATTTCTCACAAAAACCTTTCAGTAAGTCAGAAGCTTTAGTATGACCGAGAAACTCAGAATCATAGAATTGTGTAACAACTTTATTCTCAATGGAATCATAAAAGCGAACGTGGATATCCATTTGGGATTTTTGGGAAACAGTATTCAGACTCTCGTCAAACATTGCGACATACTCTGGAACCGATTTCATGACCTCTTCCTGCTTTTCATGTAAAAAAGGACTGATTCCGTGACAAAGAGTGTATGAAAACTTCGTTCGATCCATACTGATTTTTGAAGCTATATCAGAATCAGGGCAAACTCCACTGATATTTTTTGCCCAGTAATCAATGCTATTAGCCGACATATGTGTCTTCACACCAAGTAAAGTCATGACGACTTCAGATTTAGATGTCTCATCTTTTCTAACAAAACCGTCTAAAGTTGGTTCGGATGATGGTTTACCTACATGTGCGTTTGATTGGACAGAGGTGGAAGAAGAAGATTCAGAAGTTTGACATGAAAACAAATCATTGATCGTATTGCTTGATTTTCGTGATTCCATTCGATTCTGGTGTTTTTTTCCCTACAAAAACAAAGCATATCCATGTTTTAGATGAAAATTTAAAGTGTGAATAAATTAAAAAATATTTACTTTTGCATGAGACGTCAAAGCTGCTCTACCTAAAGAGGAAAGACTTATATCGTTCGTACCTCATACTTTGCACCGCATATGCTCTGTAGCAGTTGGCTTTAACCACTCTGAAAAGGCAGGATCATCCTTCCATTTGTCATTAAAGACATTACAGCCTCGCAATGGTCTTTTTGAAGTCATGCTGAAATACAATACACATGTATGTAGAGACCTGATAAGACTAAAATCTATAACATATCATGAACGATTAAAAAACGGTGATTCGATTAAAATGAGCCATTTCGATATGGGCCTGCATAGGAATACATGAATACACAGTAAATGAGAACATAATTTATATTGAATTGTACAAAAAATCTTCAGGAAAGTGGACACACACGTGCGAGATCACACCATTTTTTAATGTTGACTTGCATGTTGCTTTATGCTTTATATAAGTGCATCAAACTTTTTGAGGCTATTTAAATTACAACAACATAATCTTATATATTTGTATGGATAGCTTTCGTAATCGCACTTATTATTAGACCAACGAATAATAGCACATTTAAATTTTCGGTATGATTACTGTACATGGAATGTGAGTACAAAAGATTTTACTTGAATAGAAGTAGTCCTTATTATCTTTTGGCTTCAATAAATATAAAGCGTCATATCAACCAATAATATTGTGGCTTACCATCGTAGGTTTCTTATTCGATTGAGTGACGGCTGACAAAAAAGAACACATCATACGAAACAAAAACGTATTTGTAACATGACACACAACAGTACAACCAAAATTTTGTAGAAACTGCAAAATTTCGTCAAAATTTGTAGAAACTGCAGGAACCAGCTGTTGATAGTTGAATTCAGTCTGATTTCTGACGTCCTTGATTTGAAAGCGAAAAAGCACAAACGGAACGGCCTCACCTTGCTCTTGAAGACATACCAGGAATCAACATTCGCACTGTCGAAAGGATGGGATATACATACGATATATGGTATATATGATGTGGGACGTGGGTCATACGATATGTATGGGACATACTCGTACATGAAATATACGCTCGTAGTAAGTGACCCAAAGATTTCAATTACGTTCATTTAATAAGTTAAGGTTTATTGATATTCAAATTATCTTGTTGACTCATTTAAGAGATAATATTCATACTTTCAAAAGCTACATCAGTTCCGTATTTGAAGTTCTTAAATTCAAGTTTTATGAAAAAAAGGATAAACTGTTGCTATTGACATGTACACGTATTCATTTAAATAATCAAAAAAATCATGTACAATTCATGTACATCATGAATTTCATGTACACTTTTTCGTTTTCATGTACAATTCATGTACATCATGAATTTCATGTACACGCGGCAACCCTGCCAAACTGTTTTTTGCCCAGGAGCGAGACCGCTTTTTCCAAGTTCAAAAGAATATGAAGGCTGCCACTCGTTCGAAGATCGACTTTCCTTTCTTGCTAACCACCTTTCAAATTACACACGAGCTCCTGAAGGAAAAAAAGCCTTCACGTTGTCGGAGAAAGTCATAAAGCCGTGCTTAGAAATTGCAGCTCGGAACCTTGGAACAACAAGCCAAGTGAACAATGTGAGGAAGCTCTCTCTCTGTCCAATGACACGTGCACTCGGCGGGCTGTCGAAATTGCCGAAGATTTGAAGCAGCAACTCGTTCAGAGAATGAAAAAGGCGCCATGCTTTGGAATCCAGATGGACGAAACGACGGATCTGACGAACAAGTCACAACTAATTCTCTACACCATAGAAATAAACTGTTTATCTGAAGTTCGCTAGAATGGAAATTGACTCAAGGTCGCGGCACATCCGAGGGAACTAAGTTGGGGCATGAAGAACCAATTAAAAGCTTCGATTTACTCATGTGACTGATTCTAACCCCATGATGCAGACGTTGGCAGGTGCATCTACGTGAAAATGCGTGCGATTTATGTGCCGTTATTGTGCATTGCATGAAGCCTAATTTCCATTCTAGAGGTTTTATTGTTGTCAATTTCTATGCTCTACACACGGTTTCCAGACATGAACAAGGAGGAGTTTGCCGAGCACTTTTTTCAGTGCGAACCAGTGGGTACTTCCACGACAGGCAAAGCTATCTTCCAGAAGCTCGATGACAGCATCAAGAAAGTATCAATACCATGGGAAAAGTGTACTTCGGTGACAGTGGATGGCGCAGCGGCAATGTTGGGCAAGCACAAGGGGGTTGCCAGCCGAGTGAAGGAAGTGGCTCCGGAGGCAACGGTAACCTACTGCGTCATACACCGGGAAGCTCTGGTGGCTAAGCTTGATCTCGGAAAAAAAGGAAGAGCCAGATGATGAGAGAGACCTTCTTAACCTGAAGGCGACACTTCAAGATGTCGTGAAAATGGTTAACAGCGTTAAGTTAAGCCCGAAAAATTCCCGTAAGTTCCAAGTCCTCTGTGAAGAAATGGAAAGCTCTGTTAGTCCGGCCAACTTCTGTTCTGGATCGAAGTCCGATGGCTGAGCAGTGGAAGAACGCTAAACCGTTTTATTGAGCTGAAGGAAGAGCTTCACTGCTACTTTGCCGATACGGGTGAGTGCATTTTATGACTGTGACGTGAGTTGATGCCCCCACTACGTTAAATCTTTGCTTTCAGACCCTTCAAAAGCCAGAAAGTTTGAAGAACTGGACTGGATGGCAATGCTAATGTATCTGTCTTCGATCTTTCAACACCTCCAAAAAGCCAACCTCAGTCTTCAGGGAAAGAAAAAGAATGTTTTCGTTCTCAACTCACGCATAGAATCTCTGAAAACGAAGGTGGAACTTTGGAAGACGAAGGCGGAGCAATCAGACTTCTCCAGCTTCGCCGAGCTCAATGAGTTTCTTCATACTTGTGAATGGGAGACGTTGGAGCCGAAATTGCCCAAAGCAGTCAAGAAACTGGTGCTGGCACACCTGAAATTTCTGAGCAAGAGGCTTTTTCTCTACTTCCCAGAAAAGGAAACCGCTGATCTATTGAAGAATAGTTGGGTTCTGAACCCGTTTACGAAAGCCGACCACGTGGAAGAATCGGAAAACCTCATAAACCTTCACAACGATCTAGAGAAGAAAGCACTGTTCGATAGCGGGAACTACGAATCATTCTGGATAAAAATGCTTCGGGATGATCCGGAGTACGCCGATCTCGCCGAGCGGCAGTGAAGTTGCTCACAATCATGCCATCAACCTGGCTGACCGAATCAGGGTTTTCAGTGCTGGTGGAGATCAAAACGAAGAAGCGAAACCGTCTCGGGGACGACACCTTTGATGCCGCAATGCGAGCAGCGTTGGAGAAAGTGATCGAACCAAACTTTGAGCGTTTGTGTCAACCTCACCAGCAGCAAATGAGCCATTAATAAAAGCGACTGCGCAATTGTAGTGTAAAAGTGCAGCGTTGGCTCTTATGTCGCTTGCCCTGTTAGTGTTGTCACACAATCATATATTAAAACGAAATTCACGCTTCTTTTCATGACAAAGGTTTGTTCTCAAGTAACACTCTATCGCAGTGCGGGAGGGGTACGGTACGGGTAAACTACTTAAAATGTTGATGTCGCTCACATTGAAGTGGCAGAGAAAAAGGAAAAGTAACACATGAGCAGACAAAATCAAACCAAGTGCGAACGGGATGTCGCAGAATTCAGATCGTGCGATCAGGGCAGAAAAAGGTTGAGAATCACTGCTCTAATAGACTGCAACTTCGAATTAAGGGTAGAATGTGAACTGCTATGATTACGGAATAAGTGGACACGCATCAATAGCCTAAGGTGCATCCCCTGTAAGTTTTAAGTGAAGATAACGATTTTACTCGAGTAAAACTATCAAGTTCTCATTCATTCCCTCAAGTATTTTCATAATACGGACAATATGTATCCGAAGAATTTCATAAAAATATAGGATTTTTCGTGGATATATAGGACGTTTATAGGATTCCTATATTTTTATAGTTAACTACGCAATGGATGGAAATATCCCATGGGAAATATACTATAGGATCCTTTAGCAAATATAGGATCAATAGAGGGCCTGGAATCTACAATTGTTGCATGTTGCAGCAATTTGCTTCTTCTAAAGATCTAGCAATCGGCGTATGGTCGAGCGGTTGAAAGTGCCATCAGCAGCCAGCTGTTGCCCATTTGAGTTCACTAACTTAAACAAAGTGAAAAGTCGGATTTCTAAACATTCATTTAATTAATGACTACTCTATTACGCCACGTATCACTGACATGATAAAAATCTCCAATATTGACACTTGATATTTAATAAAATTTTCTTTTATCCATTTTGTCTTCATATTTCGACCACAACTACTGATTTCAACCAGATGCCATTGCCTCCTGACTCTAATAGGTCCATCGGACAGGTAGATGGTAGGTGAACGCTACATACATTGCTTATCTTAACAGGTCTAGATTGGATGACTGCTATTTGTTAACATTGCTGCTAGATGTGAAGAAGAATTATGCTGCTGAAGCTTGCTGTAAGGCGATATAGTTGAAGTTACTTTATCAAAATGATTTTTTATTTTAAGGGAAATTATAATGTTTTGAACTTAGAAAGTAGACTGGCAAAGGATCGGTACCTAATTATTGTCGAAATTGCCATCCTTAAGGTACTGCTGTCATGACGACGGTGAGTCGGACTTCTATGGTTACATAGATGAGCATGCCGTTGTCTCCTCAGGTTAATTGAGCGAACATTGGAATGTTTCATGACATTTCAGCAACAATATTGACGTAACCGGTAGGTCGAATGACTTGGTTGTTACCAAGACAATGTTGTCAGCGATAATTAGCGTTCAAGAAGACAACATTTATTAGCAAATGTACCTTTTCCTATTACTTTGCGAGCATTAATTTTACACATTATTCACGCCTCCACTGCTGTTGTGTTGGTTTGGCATGTCATACATTCTAAACATCTCATTCCGCTCAGAATCGTTTTAGAATTTTTTTGTTTCGTTTTTATATTTTATTGTTTCAATCAAAATACATTACTGATAAAAGTACGTTTGCATTTGTTACAATCAAGCAATTAGCCTCCGTCTTATATTCTGAACATGAGAGTAATAAGCCACAGTAAGCATAGCATATACATAGAATCAATGATTCAATGTATAAGTGGTTCCAATAACGAAATGAGAATCAAGGCTGCAATAATGCTGTTTTTTGTCAAATGTTATTTTGCCCAATATTTCGGCTGTCACATCCAGCTTCAGGGGAGCAAAGGCTTGCAAAATCTTAGATCGTATGATTTTCGAAAAGTCTATGGCAGATTTATCAATACATGTAAGGATCATGACACTGTAAAGGCGGTTTCCCCCCGCAGAGCAGCCGCCAGTAACCATGATAGCTCAATCGAAAGATTAGGTCAGTTAGCCATGTTTTCTCCAACAAGCCACTAAGAATAGGGCCAGTCAGAAGCATATCCAGCCTAAAGGATAAAGAATAAGCGAAAAATAAGCAATAAAAGCCGCTGGCGGCTACTATAGAAAGCGCCTGAAGTAATGTTAAGAGTTAAGAAAAAATGAACTAACCATGGCGGCTAGAAACGCCACCTACCAGCTTATGGATGTGTGGAAGAGCAAAGACATCAGCCTGCGCCTAAAGAAACAACTTGTGAAGAGCTTGATATGGAGTATCGTGTCGTACGGAGCAGAGAGTTGGACATAGAGAAAAGTGGACGAAAGGAGAATCAATGCATTCGAGATGTGGGTCTGGCGGGGACTCCTTAGGATCAGGTGCTGTCAGCGGAAAACGAGCGAATGGGTGCGAGACAAAGTGGAAGTGCCAGAAAACAATGGACTGCTGGAGACTATCAAGCGGAGGAAATGGGCAAAGTACGCGCATTGGAAGCGGAGACCCGACAGTCTGGTGTTGGCGACGATCGAAGGCGAAGTGGAAGGACGAGCGAAGTGAGGAAGACGGAGAAAGGCGTGGATTGACGATCTTCGAGGGACGCCCACGGACCGGTGAACGGGCTACGGCATTGAACCTGAACCTGACCAGAACAAACCATAGTAAAGAAAGTCTATGATTGCGATGACATGATCCTTACATGCATTGTTAAATTTGCCACAGACGTTTTAGAAAAACGAAACACGAGTATGCAGCAGCGCACCAGTCTGCCGAGACGGCATTATTCATGAAATCAAAACAATACTACATGTTTAATAAATTTAGCGATAAATATAACTGCAAATGTAGTGATATTAATTTCTCCATGTTGTCTCTAATACTAACAATACATGCATTAGATGATGATGTTTCAATCGTATTACAACAATAAGTGCAAACCAATGTCATTTGCCGCATGGTTCTATAATTCGCGTTCGACTTGACCTTTTGAACAGATGCAATTTGTAGAGAAATTACATAAATCAGCGTAACAATAACGTGATCACAAGTGGACATAATCAAATAGATATAAGCGTGATCACATATTTCTCAATAATCTGGATTTCTGTATTAGACTGCCTCAGAATAAAATTAATGAATGAGACTTATAAAAAGTCGAAAACTAGCTTCCCTCAATTTTCCAATACGCTGGACTGCATAATTATTTTCTTCAAAATTGCAATTTCATCGAAGTCCGAAAGCAGATTTTCAATTTGTTTCTTCTCTTTCTCTAACTTGACCTTCCTTTGTTTCAGCCATTCCAGAAATTATGATATTATTACGCTTATTAACTCTCTGCTCTACCCCATGCACTATGCCAGGAATAGCAATACTTCGAGATGAGGAAAAAATCAAGGACTTTTTTAATTTCTTCGTATTTCATCTGCAACTGTCGCTTACTTTATGTGATACATGATAACTGAACAGATAATGCATGAATACACGTAGAGCGGTCCAAAAGTTATCGTCGATAAACAGACAAGCCGAAAACCGAAGGCCTAACCGTTCTATTTCTCACTTTCAGTTGCAAGCATGCTGAATCGATACTTTCAAACTGGTGTTTTATAATTACTAAATTTGAGCGTTATTGAATAAGTACCACAGCTCCATCAGTTGGTGCTTTAATTGAATTTACGATACGAAGAGGTGACAGTGAATGAATAATCTATTGAGCAGAAATTGTGTCAGACTGCATATACGAAAGTCAATGTTAGTTGCAGCAGATGAATTTCAAAAATAGGTTTTCCCTGTCTCACTTAAAAATACCGACGGAAAGTAATTGCATTAGTCCAATGACGAACCTCATCAATTCTTCTTCATTTTTGGAGTTTGTCCCACAGGATGACGGGGTCCGCTATGGTGGTTCTTCCTGTCGTTATGCCTGTTGTCGACTCAGCGTTGTTTCGGGCGGCCATTTGGTCTTCTACCTCCGACATCGCGGTTGTAGGCCACTTTTGCCAAGATATCGTGATTGGCGAGCAAAACATGGCTAAACCATCGTTTCCGGGTCTCGCGGATCTTGTATGGTTTTTGTACTTGTTTTTTGCAGAAGGACATACTTTAACATGGACAGCTTCATGTAGTTCTAGTAATCCTTCATATTTTAACGTTGTATAGCCACTGCTATCTGAAAGTCAATTCTGTTGCCAACAGGTCTGAGTAAAACCATTCCCAATAAAAATTAAAGAATATCGGTGAGATCTATCTACACCTGTACCTCAACATTTCTACAGCACACGGCTTAAGTCTCAAATGACTACTGCTGAAGAAAGCGAACGAGGAATATGACAAAGCTGCGCAAATAGATATACTAATTTTTTCAAATCCAACAAATCCGCTTCTGGCCAGATTTATATTTTCTGAAAATCGTTTATCATACTTTTATCAAGCGCCAGTTTGTTAACAAATGCACAAGGAAGGCAGATCTCTTCGGCTTTCTGTCGGTGGAATCAAAGGAATTTCGTGCTTTACAGATCAGTATTGACAGTGAGAAGCCGTAAGCTTTTGATAGGTTTATTAGCAGCAAACATGTTTCAGTAGGCAAGCTACCATCATCAGTGACAACGGTCAATAAACAAGGATGCAATATATACATGCAGTCAATAAACAAGGATGCAATATATACAGCGTAGCAGTCAATGCTACGTCGGTGAAACCCGTCGCCATATTTTCACTAGGATAAACGAACACGTGAAAGGTCGGCCAGCATCCGAAATATCTCTTCATGTTCACATCCCAAATAAAGATAATTTTAAAATTCTCATTCGCACTCCATACACGAAAATTGCTGAATCATTGTACATAAAGTCATTCCTTCATTCACAGTACCTAATGAATAACCGCAGCCAATCACAGCCGCTTTTCCTATATTGATTTTTCTTGTCTCATTCGCACTGTATATATTGTATCCTTCTTTATTGACCGTTGTCACTGATGATGGTAGCTTGCCTACTGAAACATGTTTGCTGCTAATAAGCTTTACAGATCACTTTGTTAATTCATAATAATTGAAGCTTTTATATTGATACTTGTCGCAGAGTACTGTTAATAAAGTCGTACCTGGAAAATGACTAAAGCACAACCCGGACCCGGTCTAAGTGTAGAATGTTTAGACCGTGCTTAGATCGACGCCAGGGTCTGGTAGAATGACCGAATCCTGTCATGGAAGATGGCTGGGTAATAACGGTGCCCGGACCCTAGCACTCGGTTGATCCCCAAGTGTAACCTTTGATAATATCGATTGTCCGTTCATTCTTACTTCCAAATTGTGAGAGAGATCTTATCTCCATTAAGCCTTCGAATGCAGATAAAAAATCAAACAAAATTCTTATTACGAATAGCTAATAAGAAAAGCGCGATAATATATAAGGAAAGTGCGACTTTGTACAATGAAATTTGATAACTGCTTCAGAAAGTCGACTCGAACATCACTCGTTCGTGTCCAAATTATCTATCGTGAAGCTGATAAATTCCTCATCTGCGAAAATTTCTTTATGACGTAACAGATAAGTCACTTTTAATCCACTTTCCTCAGCAAGTGATTGATTTCATATGAAAATTTGAGCAGAATGTAGAATCATGTTGTCATGTGCATTCACGCTGATATCTTGACTCACCGTGGATGATGATAATCCTGTGTATTGTCTTCATCTGTTGCTTCTGGTTCTTTGGCAGCACAAGTCGCCCAAGTGGACATTCTCGTCATCAGCATGAATTGATGAGAGGATAGGCCACATGAGGAGAAGAATTCTTGACCACAATATTGCTCCCAAGTGCAGCGATGATGGCAGCATAAGGCAATTAGAACCGCTCGTATTCTGTAAACAAAGCAAGGAAGATCATGACGGTGACCGTCAGAGCTGGAACCCGGACGCTTTTGCCAACCCGGAGCCGGCCCAGGTCCGCCCCGGAGTGCGCATTGACTCCAAAATGTCAGGCCCAGCCCCGGCTTCCAGCAAGAAAAAATACATCACACCCTCAACTTAGGATTATAATTTTTTGAAACATAGTTCCCGACTTGTCTCAACACGGTGGACAGCTTCAAGGGGTAAGTAAATACACAGGCAATTGGTTTGAATATAACAATCTATGTAGTCTCTGTAGCACATTGGTTAAGTGCTTGGTCTAGTAATCTTTCGGTCCAGAGGTCGAGTCTCGAAAGTGTCATTGGAAGTTGTCAGGAAGGGCATCCGGACAAAAAGTACTACAACGCTCCAGGAAAGTCTGACTGTGTCAGCACCGTCCAAGCCCCCAGTATGTGGGAGTAGTGACGCTAAAACTTCATATAATCATTGGCCAGTGACGACTCGTTCAGTTAGCTCATGTTTACGGTTGATTTGGAGATTGTTTCATACCATGAAGCGTGCCTCAGCCAGTTTAGTTTGCGTCGAATTAATTTATCCGATCCTACACTCACGACTTAAAGTAGATGATGACCGATACACATTAAGATGTCAAGCAATATAATCCATGAACAAAATTACTCATTCCTTGGATCAACGGTTACCAACGATTTGCCATGGAAATCGTAAATCCAGTCCATCAGCAAGAAGGCAGCTTAGCGCATTGACAGTCTATCGCTCCAGCAGCTATCTTCCACCACAGACTGTCTACTTTCTTTACAAGTCTATTTTTCGTCCAATGATGGAGTACTGTCGCCATATATGGGCAGTTGCCCCACAAATACATCTCAATCACCTCGAACAGGTTGAGAAACACATAAAGAATCTCAGTGAAGCTGGGACATTCCCATAAACAGTCTTACATGCTCAACATAACTTGGAAAATCTAACACATTCAATATAACCTATGGTGGTAAGAGACCAGGTAGTACGTTCCCACCAATTGGTGAAAACTAAGTAGCAGCCGTCTACGTGAAGTGTCCTGTACCTCCATTTAATCTCTTCTATACATGATATTTCGGTAGAAGCAATTCTGCAGCAAATGAATGCGCACCCAAACTGAAGATATTCGCCAGAAAAACATACAAAGCTATTACTCGTGTGTAATGTTCAGTGAGTCACCAAGCCTTCTGTTCTTATGGCAATGAAAAAAGAAAATTAAATAACAGCGAAGTTACTGCGCTTTGGTTCGGGGTGAGAGTTACGACTGTGTAAAGGCTGTCCGACCCTGGATATTTGATAATCCATCCAAATTTGGCCTATGGGAACATAAAAATCTGACGATAGATAACTAAAACAGCAGCAGACTATACATAAATCACGCACATTTTCAAAAACAACTATTTGATTTGTATTCAGCACAATTTAACTATCCGAAAACAATCAAATATGCTCCCAACTTTGTTTTAAGACGCTTTCATGTGATAACTGATAAAAAAATCGTTTTTTAGTATCATCTACAATCGAATTTGATCAGATACTCAAATAATTCAATTTTTGAAAAAAATTGATGATGTGGTTGAGCCCGATTGTCATTACCAGACTGCAGGATGATCTTCCGAACTGAAAATTTCACAACGCTGCGGCTAAGTCTGATGGTGTCAGCATGTTAAAACCTGAATTGCTAGTTAATGGCACTTTCGCCAAAATGCCTTGGATTGAAATATTGAGCAACACATTACGTCTCTACAATGGATTGTACACTATAGAAAATATTCCATTTCGAAATTCGCGATTGTTAGTTAACTTTAAACAGATCTTTTGCTTTATCTCCACATACCGAAATGCATCAAGCATATTAGAAACCGCAAAACTAATCCAAACAACATCTCAAACAATATCTAATTACTCAAGACTTCTTCTCCTATTGACGTCAAAGTCTTGGCGATATTGATAGATATTTTGCGGAGGTAGTGTTACGATATGGTGATTTTTCATGATATTCAATAGGCGCTCCAGTCAGACAGTCAGATCATATAATCCAATTAGAAATCCAATTATAAGTCAGACTTCCATGATTGACTGTCATTACAACACTTGCGCTATCGCATAGATTGACGCCGAGAAACAACTTGTGCAGAGTGATGATAAAATAACGGAAGTATATAAATGTGTTACCTGCCTTCTCTTTTCATCCATAAAATTTTATCTTCTCAAAATTCTGACCAGCTACTCGAGAAATAGAGCGTCACCCTCTTTTTGAACACCACTATTGGGGAATAGAGCGCCGTGGCGGTGAAATAGAGTTTATTACTCTTTTCATTATGCTCTATTTGAACGTAATCTAACTGTTCCTGTTCGTTCCAAGGGATTCAACGATTATCAGATTGGGGATAAATCTAAGAAAATGTACACAACAGAATGCTTAGTGGAAGACCGTCATTCGATGATGAAGGCTTCAAATTAGTTCAAGTTGTTTTAGCTTAGAAAAGTTTCTTAGCCAATTAATGTGCTCTACACTGCTGCTGACAAGATTAGTGGTGTTTCACACACGGAAGTGCAATGATTATGAACAGAAATCGTTATTTTGTGATTGTTTTTTTTGCTGTGAATGACGATGATCTGCAATTTTTTGAAAAAGTGCTTTTGGAGTAATGAAGCGCGGTTACAACTTGCGGTTGAATCAATTAAAACAATTCTATAGGCTGGTTATCACTTATCTGACAATCCTCATGACTTCATGTACATCGACATATGATAGCGCACATACGCATTATCTAGTATATGTATTACAAAGCAGGCCTATAAAGTTTGACTTGTTTGCTTGTCACCTGTTTCATTACTTGGGTACACGCCCATGAGACCAGGTCGAAAGGTCTCGGTGTGATTTTACTTTTGTTTTGTGACTCTGCCTGATTATTGACTTAGAAATGATTTGTGGCATTTTTCTTTCACGAGATTACTTCTCGATACAAAGTTAGGTGGTGATTGAAATGGTTTCGCAATCCTTCAGACACTTTATGGGGAGATACAGCGAAGGAACCGAATGACATAAAGCTACGGCGGAAACATACAGCGTTATGGCTGTTCATTAGCGAAAGATTTGATGATATCATCTCAAACCATAGAAAAAAATGAAACAAACTTCCATTCAAGTCAATGATAGTTGGTTTCATAATTTATGTCAGTGAGTATAGTTCAACAGTCAACTATATTTCATATGATTGAAATAGCTTCCACACCTACTTAAATCTGAAGTGAGAGATTCTGTGACGATCACAGCATTGTGATGGATTCCCTAGCGAACACAACCAATATACAAGTATTCATCACCTTGCTTCGGTGTTAGAGAGACCATCGAATTGTTATTTATTGTGCTTTAGAAATCTGATAATTGTGGACATTAATATCACAGGATAACAGGATAAAAAGTTTACAGTGAAGATGTGAGTTAGGCTACGCATTAAGGACCCCAATCTCGGGACTGAGATTTTGACAAAATAGCAGAATTCCCTTTATAGAAAGCTTTCACTAAATAAAAATTACCATAAATTCTAGTATAACACATATCTTTTCTTCACACTTCAATATAATTGTCAAAGTTAGGCTTTCAATAACCGGCTGATGAGGCATTTTTGATTAATGATCGAGAATAGAATTCCACCTTTGAAATTGTCATTTGCTAGTGGCATTGGCAACAACTTGCAAATATGACCAATTTAAGGACGAATGCTAACATTATCAGTGTCATAGTGAAATGCACAAAAAATGCGGAATTTGGGATCGAGCTTATTCTGGTACTGAGGTGTTAATGAAGCAAATTGTTGACTGCAACTTTTGATTTTTGTCTAATTAGTGTCTGGTTGAAACTCAATCTCGGGATTGAGATATTTATGAAAAAATATTATCATTTGACCACAGTTGTTACTTACAGCACTAACTTAGCTTGCGGTAAAATGGATATCTAAGACTCTTCAACTCCGCGATACAGAGACTGAGTTTCTTAAATCTCTATCTGTTAGTATAATACATGGAAGAAGGAGTTGAAATTTTTATTTCTTTACCATTTTGCTCGTAACTGTGGTTGGCCCGCTTATACTTTGTCAATCTAGATATAGATTTAGAGCTTGAAATCCAGAATCCCGGTATCAAGAAAGGCCGTGATTTTGCGGGCAGGTCCAAATCCTCTATGAACCCCGGATTTCGAGATCATCAGAAGTCGGGAACTTGTTGCTGCTTCCTGTAATCCTCTACGTTATTATTACCAATTGGTACTTAAACCGGAACACACTTTGACTCTCTTTTAATCGGACTATTCTTAGCTCCGAAGTTGGAGGTGTCCTGGATCCCCTCTGATTCCGATGTTCCTGCGATTCTATCGCTCCAAAAAGTGCAGAACAGAACATTTGACGATAATCAGCCCCTTTTGCGACTTGGAATCCACTGTCTGCAGCACAAAACTGACAGTATTACTGATAAAGCTCTTATGAGTAGTGCTTACCGAACTATGCCCCAATACATGCAATAACTGCATATATGCATTCGTGGATGAATCAGCATGCTAACTATAACTTCATTTATACATTACATTATCAATGGTCTTTAAGTGATTTGACTAAGATGTTTAATTTTGTAAGAAGTTGACAAACAAAAATTCTCGATTTTCCAAAAGTACTATTTTTAAAGCTCCAAGTTTTGATGTTGGCACGGGCTAAATTTAATAAAATTTGGTTGTTTATCTGAAATACGTAGAAGCCACAAGTCACAAAAACTAGAGTCGTGGTTATTGTATTTTTGGAGCAAAGTCAAGAAATATGTAAAGGCTCCAGCATCTTCCGGATAAATTGGGGTGAAGAATTATAAATCCGGAACAGACTTTTGGCAATTCCAAGTCTCTGCTTATCCAACATCCCGAATATATAAGAAGTCACTGATTCTGATATTATTGTGATGCATTTCTTGCCTTTATCTTTGGCTCATGCGTGTGTGACTTTAGTTTTATAGTTAAATTTAAAGTTGCACTTCTGCAGGATGACAGGACGGTCAACGATATCGGATAATAGGAGCTGTCAAAGTCAACACGATAAGTGGTTTTAAATAGGCGCTGCCACTTCATCATTCAGCAGAAACGCTACTAAATCTATCACAAGAATGAACAACGAAGTAATCAAACTTCAAGTCACTTTCCAGCGCTGCATGCAAGAAGTTACTATTAAAAGAATTGCAACTGAGAATGCTAGAATCGTGTAGACCAACGCGCAACAAAAAAATGATACTGAGCGGCGCTATTGTGAAACATCGCATAATTGCGGAATGGCATTAAAAAAATGATGGCTTATCGTCACTACTCCCCCTTGGAAGCTGGGAGTTGGGAGCTTGGAAGTTGCTGACATAGTCAGACTTTAATCTGGAGCGTTGTGATCTTTTAGTCCAGAAGCCCTTCCTGACGACTTCCAATGACACTTTCGGGACTCAACCTCTGGACCAGAAGATCGCTAGGCTGAGCACTTAACCACTGTACCACAGAGACCCACAGTAAATGCACAGCGGAATGGCATTACACACAAGTCATAGAGCTCTAAGTGAAGTACCAAGCCAGAAGGAGCAGGTGCAAGACACTGGTGATTGAAAGTGGATTCAGCATCATTAAAAGCAGATATGTTCGGTTAAATATTTTTCTAACCGTAGAAGAGCAATTTTGGAATTTTGTTTCAATTTCCCTTGACTTGCTATTTGGAAAACTGTTTTATTACAAAAAGCACATCGGTTAATCACGTGAAGTCGGAGAGAAGCGAAGAATCATCGCTCGTTGACTCATGCTCAAAATCATTCCAAATTATAATCACGCAAATTTCTAACATCATCTGATATACCTCATTAAGAGTTTCCGCTTGTTCCTTGATGACATTAGCGGAATTCTTCTTCATACAAACAGTCATAAAAGAGTTATTATGCATGTACCGTATATACTCGCATATAAGCCGATCTCGCATATAAGCCGACCATCTAAAATTGCTTTAGAATTACCAGTTTTTGCAAAAACCCGCATATAAGCCGGTACTCAACTTATCTAATTTTACACTATATTTTTTTGTTATACTTTTATGTTACATACTAAAAAAATAGAAGAAATTTTTTTATTTACCAAACCGTGTACCAATGACGTCGGCTTCACCACTACACAAAAATAAAAAGGCAGATAGCGATGAAAACGTGTAGCTGGAAAATTGGCATTAGTATCTGTCCTTGTGTTCATTTTGTTTTATACGCATATAAGCCGACCCCCTGATTTCAGCATTGTATTTTATACTTCTAAACTCGGCTTATATGCGAGTATATACGGTATTCAAACAAAACTCGGACAATTCTGTGCGCATCATATGGCTAAACATATCTGTCAACTATCTAACTGACCTGCAAACGCGATTTCTGTGCGATCGCCCGTAATTCATTGATAGAATTTTTCTGAGCAGCTTTTAAGGGGTTTTGCGCGCACGAAACGTGCGCGCAATACTTTTTCTCTGCTCTTATAATTATGAAGCATAATACAATCATTAACTTTCAGAAGTTTAGGAATTAGAAGCCGCCCATTCACCGACGACATTAATGACATGATCAATGCAGTTCTTGATGTCACAAATGCAATAACCGATCTTGAGACAGAGCGACTTTTGTTTTGACTACATTATTCTTAAGTGCGCATTCTTGCCGTAAGACTTCATTTATTGACGAACATGTATTGTTGTATATTGAAGGTTGACTTATTCTCTCAAATTTGTACATGACGATTAACTCTTTGTACACAGTTTCTTCAGACCAGTGGTCATACGCGGAAATTTTCCATTCCTCACGCAGAATTCACGCAATGGTATTCATGGTTCCTACGCCATATCCAAGAAAAAATTCCAGGACACTAATGACATTAACACAAATGCATTCTTTAGTTAGAAGATTGCACCATAGTCTGAGAGCCGTGAAGTACTGATTGTGCGTTGTACTGAATAAATGTAACTCCTATTGTTTGACCTTTTCAGAGCATATACAAAAATTAGGAATAATCTTCAATACTGTAAGCAAAAACATTTTTGCAACAATAATTCTACTGATTGGTCAATTGCAAATTTTCAGAATTGCGACATTAGATTGCGGTCTCTGTGGCTTAACGGTTAGCGAATCTTCATTACGATACATAGGTCGTGAGGTCGAGTCATAGACCTATGAAATTCATAGACGTCGGCACGAAGGGCATCCGGCGTTAAGTACCACAATTCTCCGCAAGTCTGACAGTCAGCAAAGTCTACGCCTTATCAATGGGATGTGATAACGTAAAAAGCTTCATTTTTTAACAACAGTAGACCTAGGTTTGTTTAAGAATCCAAAGATCAGCCACATAATTATTGTGCTTGTCTCAACAATTAAGATTAGATAAGATTAAATGAGAAGACAGATCACTTATGAATGAAATTAAAATTGCGAGTGCATCTCAAACCTAGTGAGCATTCAAATACGAAATCTTCCGGTTTAATTGAAAGGGATAATTACTTAACTAGTATTGAAAACTTTTAAACTGGACATTCTTTCTCCGACCTCAACATCGATTGAAATACCCTTAATCAAGGTCGAGTTTGAACCATCGAGGTTTGCGAGGTCGAGGTTCCACCTCTGGTAACAACATAAATGATATTTATCACATTTTGACAGTATGACAGTACAATACCAGGAATGAAACGAACAAGTTCATGTGATATCAAAATATCTTTAATTCAAATTAATGAAAAACTACACGAACACAAGAATAATATTTTGAGATCGAGCACGCACCGGTATGCAATACTTTGTTATAATGAATCCGATACTAGACCAGGGGGTTTCCAAACTATGGCATGCGAGGGCTCATCAGATGGTACGCGAGTACCTGTCCGAAGCAGGATATATGTATCATAATGATAGCTTAATCTATTCATGTCACAGGCCAAATCTATTGTGAAAAGTGACAGTTAGCTTGAGAAAATTCGATTGACTACAAAATTCGATGCATTTTATCACTTCTCAGTCTAAAAGACGAAGATTTGTCTTGTGCATAGGTTTCATCTTGTCACAGCAAACTTTGTATTAGATTGTTTGAGAATAAGCGGCACGCGGGGAATGTGTAAGATCTCAAGTGGCACTGCTGAGACATTAGGTTAGAAACCACTGTACTAGACATTATATTCAACACTAGTTTTTTGCCGGCTTACGACAAAAGCATGTGTTTCAACCATGAAGTCGAACAAATGTACCGCGAATATGTTATACGCGTCCGCGAACTTTCATTTTATATCAAATTTTCTCAATACATCACTCAGTTAGCTTTATAAAAGCAATTTTTCCCTTATACATCAGCAATGAAATTCCACCATGTATAAGCTTAAGACATAATAAAAGCGTTTGATACCTTTTGAAGTCGAATTAAGTCAAAAAATCATTTAAATATCAAAACGGAATTTTAAATCAAATTCCACGACAAATTTGGACCATTTTAAGGGCGTATGAACCCTGCAAATGTACGTACGTTGTACATGTGCATATGCATGTACAAAATGTATCGGTCTATGAAGATCTATGTAATACATCATCGCATGGTTTACAAAAACATGATGGTTTAACGTCACTGCTTCCCCAATCTGAAGGCTTAGACGGTGTTGATATAGTTAGACTTTTATTTGGAGCGCTGTGATCTTTTAGCCCGAATGGCCTTCCTGCTGACTTCACGTGAAAGTTACGATGCTCTATCACTGGAGACGAAAGATCACTAGCCCAAACACTTAGCCATTGTGCCACGGAGACCACTGGCACATGACCAGTAGTGGTGTAGTTGTATGGCTCATGTCTAAAATAAAAGAATCGCAAACTGAAAAGTGCCTTAGTTCATATGGGTCAATTTACTTGAATAGATTATCATAATAAATCAGGAGTCTTGATTTAAACAACACATAGTACATGTCGTAATAATTGAAGATTATTGTGTTACAAGCCAAAGTGCATTTATGATTCGCATCCTTTCAATTCAAGTAGATTAATGGCGATATCTCTAGATGTACATGTCGAATTATTTGGAACATTTTATATCTGGAAGTATGGAAATTTTCATGAACATGTTCGTCACATTGAATGCGATCTAAAATACATCATTCAACATAAGAAATACCTTCTTTGTCAACCACATGCAACAGGCATTGGTAAATTAGTCATGAAGTCTACATAGTAAGAATGCAAAAAAACCCACAAAGCTACATGACACATGAAAAAAAACTATACGCAAAAATATACATTCTTTTTATTCTGTGATTTACAAAAGTCAATTAAGCATTGAGAACATGTCTAGGTATGGTAGTTGAACTAGCAGTTCAAAATTAATAGAAATAAAAAATAAATAAAAAGAGTACATGCACTTAACAGAAACCTTGCGAAACAAAACTACCGAGGTCTTAAAATCTGAATGTTGAAATCTTGATACAAAGAGATATGCAAATGCAAATCTATCTAGAAATCATACCTCGAATGAAGTTAAAACATCATCAACATTTTACTAGCACTTGTCCGGCACGTGATATAAAGGTTCAACGGTTAAATCTACAGTGCAAGTTTATGCTTAGTGACTGTAAGTATTTTTTTTACTACGCAAAGGGCTATAGAAATCAAGGAGCCTACCAAAGACAGAGTAGTGTACAGAAATTCAGTGTTTCCTAAATAAATCAAAAGTTGATAACTAGAAATATACCCAGTAGACAGCTCACTGACAGATAGTTAAAGGAGGCAAATGTGCATGTCAAAGAGGAAGCTTTCTCAAAGCTTTTCTTTTTTGTCAAAGAGGAATCTTTCCAATGCAAGAGATTCTTTTGGTTTCAATTCATTCAACTTCCAAAACTGTTTTGGTAACTGTTCGAACTAACAAACGCGCATAACTGCGCGAAGAGCACAAAATCTTTAATTTCGACAGATGCATTATTTCACAACGGATTTCTCTTCAAAACACCTACTTATAAAAAAGACGATCTTCTCTGTAATTATGCACCTAAACTTCGTACACCTGCCATTTTCTGTTACAGATCTGTATCGATCTCAGATATTGCCAAAATCATCCCTAAGTTTGTGGAGGCACGTATATCTATAGAAAAGTTGACTCCCTGAAAATGTTTCTACATTGTCGATATGTACAAGATCATATTTTTGATGTTCTCCAATCCTTCATGAACCTTCAATAATTTTACGACTGAAATTGAAGTATGAAAGGAATAAAGTGGATCAATACATACACTTGACCCATGACAATATGTCATCATCTGTTTTTCATGAAGTCTTAAATACATGTACACATTTTTCATGTCCCGAATAAGTGTTAGCAACTTACTAGCATGTTTGCAACACAGAATTAAATTGTTTCAGCGTGTCACTTTGCTAGAAGTGCAAACTGATTCAAAACGATGGTATATGCAGGAACTTACTAAGTAGGCAAAAAGAAATTTTTATTACCTTGCAGAGATACGAAAAATAGTCGTGCGCCGCTTGCGGAGTGCTGTGAATTCCTTCAAAATGCTCCGATCGCCAAGATTCCTTCAGATTCGAAGAATTCAGACCATTGCGCAAAAGTTTTCTCGACAATGTTGGGCCCTCCGATCATTTTTAAAAAAGTTTGCAAGTGCATAAAAAAGCGTTCACGAACTTCTCTGTAGAATTTGACATCGTCTTTGTCTCTTTGCTGTGTGATCAGGTTGAAAACAGTCACTGAAACTTCGCACACTTTGGCGTGTTCAATGCTGAACTGACTGCTCATTGTTCGATTGCTATGGTATTATGTCAGCAGATTGTGCCATTTCATTGACGCTACATGTTCTAATGTTTCTTTACTAGTCAAAAAGAAGAGGAGACGACATGTCTAATTCTGTGACTTGCAACGACAAAATGTTTCAAACTTTCTTTTCTGGTTTTATGTATTTGCCAGACATATTGGACAACGCTCTCTCAGCGACTCGCATTTCTGTTTTCGACTGTTTCGAAACTAATTTCCTCTTGGTCTCAATTTGATGTTCCTGACATCTGCGGCAGATTTCACTGCCCTTTCAGCTTCTTACATTAATTGGCATGCTTCTTCTTTCTTCTTTTAAGCTTCCATTGCTTTCTAGCCGATCTTTTCCAACCTACACACACTAACTTGCACTCGCTCAGCTCTCAGCTTTTGTTCGTACGATCTGCGTTTTTCATCGATCTCTGCTCTCTCTCTCTCTTCAATTGTGCGTGATAAGCTGCACATGCATTCGCCACAGTATCACCTGATCCTGGAGTAATCAGTGTCATTCAGAATGGAAAACATTCACTCGACATCCGAGTTGCCATGAGATAGAATCAAGCATGCTTGAACGAGGCGCTGCAAATCTTGCGCAACACCAAATATATACTTCAAAAGATGATTCCGATTAACTGATATTCTGATGACATGATAGGAGATACCTTTCAGTCCCATCGAATCTCCGCGTAATTGAGCGGGTAAAAACGAATCTTAATAATCTAAAATGATCATAATTTCCAGAAAATGATAGTAAAAAGCGCTTTAATCATCCATGAAATTCACGATGAAAGGCGCAAATTTTTCACGCAGGAGCTCATTTTTTTCTCACATTCACGCACTGCGTGAGCCCTGTGAATTCACGCAGTCGTACGACCACTGCTTCAGACTATGTATGCCTGAGATTGTTCGATACACATTTTATGCACCGTGAGTAAAATACATTTCTAAACTTATTCAGGACTTATTTCTTGTACACAATTATCGTTCCATAAAGATTTCTAAGACATCTTAAAGTAACAAAAAGACATTTTCCTATTGTCAAGTCTTCCGACTGTAATAAAATGTAACATAGATTAAAGTGGATGCAAAACTTGGCACAGTGGTTAAGTGCTTGGCCTAGCGATCTTCTGGTCCAGAGGTCGAGTCCCGAAAGTGTCACTGGAAGTCGTCAGGAAGGGCATCCGGATTATAAGATCACAACGCTCCAGATTAAAGTCTGACTATGTCAGCACCATCCACACCTCCAGGATGGGGGAGTAGTGACGATAAACCATTCAATCGTCTGCCCCGTACAAGATGGACAAGGACAAAAAATGGGGAAGTAAGTAACACGTGAACATTAGACAGTTATCAACTATATATAGATTTATATAGATTTTATTGAGTTAATATGCTACAAAGAGTGGTGAATGTCCGCAAACATATTAAAAAAGGAAATGATAAACAGTTTAATTACCCATGCATATGCATGAATCTTTATAATTTATATCAAAATGCTCAGCTTGAAGAAACAAGAGCTCTCTTGAGGAGCTTTCTTGTGATGTTGATCCTCTTCTTCTGTAATATACACTATTAGACATAAGAGCTTAGCAATTCCATGAACAAAATTTAAGAAATTGAACATTCGAATTCAATTTTCATACACAAAATAGCTTAAAACCTGATTTCAACTACTGAAACAACCGGAGTAACTCCTGAGTAAAATCCTGGGATTTCGGGACTTACAAAAGCCTACGGAGATTTCACTGTGGAACGCAGTTTTCCACAATGTTCAGTCTAAATGAAAAAGGTGGACGCCACTGTAGTGTAATTGTCTCCGGAAGGTTGACATCAACAACAGCTCAATGAGGTTCATCTAAACAGATTAGCCACTTGTCCTTTATCTGCATATGCAAATTCCCTTTGCATTTGTTTGACTTCTAGCTGGAAGAGCTGCTCGTAGTTCGATTAGTTCGAAGTGCATCTGATCCAAAGTGAAGTCTGGATGCTGCTTCACAATGACATGTGCAGCCTTCACTAGACCTGGTGTCACACGCGCCCGTTGTGGACGAGGGAGGGCGACGATGCCGCTATTATTATTCACACTTTGAATGAAGGTGTACACTGTTGGCCTCTTGATCAGAAGTTGACGCAATGATCATCGCCCCTACAGCGTCAGCAATACCAAGCGCTGTGTGCCAACGGTAGATATTCTCTGACAGCGCATCATTGATATTCAATGATAGCAATACATATTTGATCTGCATGTGCCACTTATGTTTGACTAGTTCAACATTTGTTCTGCGTAATACACACAATAGAAATGTAGAAAAAAGAATAGAAATCAACACCTCACCTGACAGGTTATATTTGATCTGCCTACAATTAGATTTGCAGTTGAAACGTCCTATTGAATTTACATCTGTTCTGACATGCTAGAAACCGCTGTCTAGTGTTATGTTTGGTTTGACATAACATATGGAAAACCGGTGTACTGCAGCCAAAACAAAAGAGATAACTCGAATCTTTATAAACAAGAACCTCCAGGTCGAAATTCTGTCATCAAGCGGCCGAAGATTATATTTTAAATGCAGCACCAAGGAAAATCATTCATTTTGGCAACGAATCTCATTCTTCGGCACATTATGAAATCCGGCTGAATAAGAATCCGATCATTGTCGAATATCAAGATACTAATAAAATAATTAACATCAAAAGAAGAGAATATCCCTAAATTGTCATCGTGAAGAAAAATGATGACATGCAAGTGAAACATCTATCTACTCTCAAGACATACATGATATATTTCTCAGACGAAATCTTGCAGAACGGGAGAGTACTCGTGTAACATGCACTTTGCTTGCAAGTTTTTTGCTTTACTTTGAAAGCGTCAAATATTCAGATATTTAGGCATAAATTTGATGGATGGAAAAACATCTTAGCGAGCTCTGCTTACTTCATCGGGCAAATTTATCAAAGAAAGGAAAATATTCTGTTCCCGCCTACAGTATTTCATGATAAATTATAAGATAATTGGGATGCATTGTTGCTTCCTACAAATCTTGCCTCATGAAAGGTCGACTTAAATTACACCATATCTCAGCCATTTTAATCCTCAAATTTTGATTTAATAAATGTATCTTTCACATTCTTTCCTAATTATCCTTTACCCCGAGAAACTTCCTACTCACTATTCCATGAACATCACTTTCAGGACGACCCCATGACATGGCGACTTTGGCAATTTTAAATACAATTTAATTTATTTCAACTGGTAAATAATGTGGGAGTAACGGAAATGCCTTCTTCAACATGACGGCTGAAATTGATAGCTTCTGTTATTGAAGCTCAATTCATATGAATTGCATCTATAGAATTTGCAATAGAACTTGAAATGCTGAAAAGCATGCGAACATATAATTCAAATAATCGTGTGGGTTAAGCCGATGTAAAAGTGAAACAAAATTCAACTCTAAGCTGTGGCTTTTACCAATTTGAAAATACCCATGCTGTTTTTCATATCTTAATTGCCCAAATTTTTGTCAGTCACCCGCTTTTCGATTATCCATTTCAGTAATGAATTATTGAGCAATTTTTATCTTTCGACATTTTCATTGCTTTTCGAAACAAAAACGACAATTTGTATACGACACAAATATGACGAAATGAAATGAAAACATCTGCAACATCCTCTCTCGATCTTATCAAACAGTAGACTTTCAAAACCAAAATCATTCAATTTTCTTTTGAACTAGATGACAAAGAAAGGAGGCGTTGACATTCTCTGAGGATGAGATTGAATGGAAGTGAAATAATTATTCAACATGTAAAGTGCATGTTAAGAGGTACATGTAGAATGCTATTTTTATGGAGACGTTTCAGCCATAAATCTCTGGCTCTTATCATGAGACTCAAAATTCATTTTCTCAAGTCACGCATGGAAGACTCACGTAATCCATGAGACATTTTCGTCAATTCCCTGTAAGAGTTACATTTCAAAATGCCATTTTCCTGTTGTAACTCACATCATTTTGCTTCAGCAAAAATCATGCGTGTCATCGTTACAGTGAAGTGCGAAGATCTATTTCCTCATAAAGATGAATTACATAAACCACGAATTAGAGAGCTGAACAAAGATAAAGGTTCTCGAATAGGGTTTCAAACCAGGCATTTTGAAGTGTTAAATAATCTGCTCTTTGTCGTTAAATCTCTTTTTGCTTTATTTCATTCCAGCATTTTGCATCGTCTCCTTTTAATTGAACAACCTATAAAATATGTCTATAACCTATAAAGCTGCCTTGGTGTATGAAATAAAGCACCTGTCATTCCATTAAATTGTAATCGGCGAGTATGATAGGCTAAGTTGCATGTTTTTATCATATACTCATTGACAATTTTTTTTGAAACATTTACTTCTTTAACTTCTTTCATTTTTTGACTGGTATATATACATGTATGTATGATACCTTGATAATTAAGTCACAATCTCCACCAAGTCGCTAGCACAGAAAAACAACGCATGTAGCAGATTGAACTTTAATAACGCGTGTGCCATCTCTAGCTCCAATACATTCAGTAATCCGAGATGGCATGGATTCACAAAGTTTCTGAATGAAGGATGTTTCAAGGAGAAGCCACTGCTCTGTCAGTCTTTCAGAGAGAATCTTCAGAGACACTGGTGGAAGTGAATAGCGGTTTCTCACTCGCCGCCCAAGCTCGTCCCACACTTGTTCAACGGGTGACAAGTCAGGTGAGCGTGCAGACCACTCAAGGGTTTGAATGTTCAATCTCCTAACACTGGCAATGACACCCGAGGAGCAATGTGGTCTTGCGTTGTCGTCTTGGAAGACGAGATCCTCCACCCTGACCACTGGGGCAACAACAGGAAGCACAATTTCATTGAGATACATCTCTCCAGTCAACGTGCCTTTGATGATGACTGCTGTCGTTCGTCAGCCATGCCAAATAATGCCATCCCACAGCATAACACTTCCACCACCATATCTGTCGTGTTCTTTAATACAGCATGGGGCAAAGCGTTCACCTGGAAGACGATGCACTCTGACACGACCGTCATTGAAATCCAGAGTGAATCTCGAGGCACTCTTCCAGTGTACGACTAGCTTTGGGACTGACACAAATCTATTCCTCTTTGCAGCTAAAACTAGACGTGCATCTGTCCTTCCTGCAGACTTTCTTGGTCGACCAGATCCCTTCTTCTTTTTAACATCCCCTTCTGCTTTCCATCGACACCACCACCTCCAAACAACGACTCTCGATAGTTGCAGCTCTTCGGCAACACTCGCACAACTGCTACCACAACGAATCATTCCAATAGCCATACCTCTGGTAAACTGATCGTGTGCCATTTTATTTTACAAAAGCTGGATTTCAGTTCACGTTTATGTTCAATTTGTAAAAGCAATTGTGACAGTTGTATCGATATCAAAATTTGAAATTTGACCACCATGGATCTTTCTCCATTCTCTAATGTGTTGAATGGTAATACATAGATAGCGAGATATTGCATCATACCTGAGAAAAAAAAATGAAACAAACTTCAATTCAAGCCAATGATAGTTTTTTTCATTAATTATGTCAATGAGTATATTAATATTTGCTGAGAGCTACTCAATTTCTTGAAAGTGACCCTCACATTCTCCTATCTAGCAAGTCATGAATGGACAATAAGATTATTGATTTAATTAATCTGCTCTAGCTCTAAATAAAATATCAAGGTGCATATCAACAAGAACATATCATACTCATCAATTATTGGGATCTCAGCAAACTACGTACGTAATTATTAAAAGCATGATTCTAAACAGCGTTTAAAAGTACATGCTTAAAACCGCAATTCGAAAAGAACGTATTGTAAGCAGGTATTCGAAAAACATGTTTAAGAACTTGGTTTTAAGGCAGTTGTTTGTCATTGTTTTAAACAAATGTTATTTTTTGTCCCTCTTGCAAGACAGCTATTGCATCAAACATAAAACCCGGAAAACCATGCCGGCCGACCCATATAGCAGTTATATTGGAATTTGAATCGTCGCACACAAAATGATGTGATGCAGACATCATTGCGCACATGGTATAGCGTCGCAATTATTGCTTAGCGCAAGCGACAAAGATTTCTTATTGATGAGCTGTGCCCGCAAATGCAGTGAAAGAGATGTGTATTCATATAATCATATTTTTGTCGAAAATACATATTGAATTTCATCACAATGAAACGTCCAGTTAATCAAGCAGCTTCATTATAATCGCAGTAGCAGTAGTCGATCATCGATTCATATTGCAAGGTATGACACACTTACGGAGAAGGTGATATACATCGCCGTTTAGCAGTTGGCGCATCGTCTTTCGCTTCCGACTCATGAGAGGACAATGGACTTGGAGTTCTCGTCTGGCTGTAGTTCCCAATGCATCTGAGAGTAAGATCTGAATGAAAATAGGAGCAACATCTAAAAATCAGGCAATCTGAGGACACGGCATGCTACTATTTTCGGGGAGGATGCTATCCTCATTGACGAAGCCAAATATCACTATCGTTCAGATAATGCCATAACACGTGAGATGATAGAATCACATACCTTCCGTCATATCCTCAAGCAGGTGCTTTTAAAGACACGACATCCGATGACAGTGAGGACATCCAACTCTAACTCAAGCTGGAAATAATTATCCTCACAATAGGCAATTGAAATGAGAGTAATTATCTAAAATCACAGGGTGGGATTCCATGAAAATGCGTGTGGTAAGATGATGGTAAATTCCGTTGACTACTGTTGAACAATGTTTGCTACAAAAACGTTTGAATATGATGTTACTTTGAATCGACTAATTGTCGAGAAGAATTAATCAGAAAATTAAGAGAAAAATTAACAATTCTTTCTCCATGATGTTGAGTGAAGAGAAGTTTGGGAAACATCAAATGCTATAAACAACACTTGATATTTGCATCATGATCACATTTGAAATTAAATTATGTGTAATACTAAATACTATGATGTTAACACGAAAAATACAAAAAGTGATGGGGATTAGAGAAATTAATGGGCCGGTTAACAACACGGTAAATGGACAGATAACAGAACAATTGTCCCAATTCAAAGATCTTCGGATCATGCTTTCAGAGGATTGACATTTAGGAAGAGAGATCAGAGCTAGGAGAGTGATGGCACTAGGATATGTGAGAAGGGAGTTATTGAGCAGCTCCGTTCGAACAATATCGTTCGAAAACAGGACTTTAACTTGGACTGTGCTGCTAACTTGGAAGACAGAGGAATGCGAAATGTGGACTCAGAGAAAAACAGTGAAGATCAGTTGGACAGAACATCAAGCGAGTGAGGCATTGAAGATTGTAAGCGAAGAGAGATACTCTTCCAATCCGGAGATGGCAGTATCAGTGGTTTGGACATGTCCTCCGACATAATGGTTTACTGAGAGAGGTGATTGTATGTTGGAGTTTGTTACTGATCGGAAGTGTAAAGAAGAAAGGACCAAGGGCCTGCCAGTAGGCAGAGAATTATATGATAACTGCATGCCATACAGTATGAGTATGTCTTGTTAATATCATCCGCGATTAGGAATCCACAGATCCAAATTTTAATGATGCAGTCAAATCGATGACTACGTCAATAAAATACTCGGCTTCAGCTCTGGAAGTGTAAGCGGTGAACAAAGGTCAAGACCAATGTCAATGCAGATGAAGAAAAATTATGGGAGTTTTTTTTAGGCTCAATTCGAAGCAGATCTTGAATACTGCAGTTTTTTTACAGACGATTCGAATTTAAAAAAAAGCGAAAAAACGAAACCTTAACTTAGAAAAGCGAAAAAAGCGAACCGATAATTTTTACATCAAGCAATGTAGAAAAACGTTATAACGACATAATATGCTATCAAGCCATGCACTAACACGAATACTACGAACCTGTGTAGATTGCGAATATTACTTTCTGGCACAAAAATGATAACTTGTCGGAGTACCTCTTAGTAGGTATTTTCCTTGCATCTTGTTAAACGATTCGCAAATATGCCAGACCATATTTATGCATAAAACTAGCTTTTGTATTCTATTAATGATCAGACATATGACCAGCAATCAATTCAGATTGCTTCAATTTTAGACAAATACCGGTAATGTAGATTCCAAGATTGTTTCATAGAATTGTTGAAAAAATCAAAAACGACTACTTGGAAAATTCAGCAGAATGAAGATGATTTTATAATTCTGCTGTGGTCAAGGAAATGTTTGTAGCTACCATGCTTCCAACTGATAAATTAGCCTAAAACTTTGAACATCTCTTTCATCTGAATATTCCAAAACGTATTGATATTTTCAAGTATTCATTAGATAGGTGTCTGTCAACTAAAGTCATACGAAATAGGGTATATGACGAATAAATGATCATTATTAAGGTTTTATCTGAAAACAGGGGCGTAGCCAGGGGGGCGGACGGGCGGCCGCCCCCCCCCCGAACACCGAGCGGAGCTCCATCATAGAGGAATTGGCATTCTGTAGTTCCTGACTCACTACATCGCCACCGGGCAGAGGGATCAGACACAACAACATCTGGTTATTGCATTATGTACATGTTCATCGTGTTAGGAGCAGAGAGGTTAGGAGCCATTCGCAGCAGCACAGAAGAATCGCTGCTAAATTAGCCTAACTTCTTGATTGAAAATGACAGCATGAAGCGCGTATCTGAAAGCCGGTGAATGAATCCCTTCAACAAATACAGGCCTGTTTGTTTACTTTCTTCTCAACGTCATCTTGAGATCCATGAATGGGTGCGAATAATCGCCTTTGGCTCATCCTCATGTGATGAAAATCTTTTCATGCTGATCTAATGTAATTTCCAAGAATTTTGAAGCAGTCAAATCACATGATATTTTGCTTGATGCATCTCGACTGCTCATTCAGTCTTTCGATCGCCCTACTAATGTGCGTACGTTGACCGAAATCATCAGTTGAACTGTGATATTCTTTTTACAATTTCGATTCTTCGAAGTTGTGCTGCTGCTGCCTGGTGCCTGCGATACGACCTACGTTGGATTATTGGGTAATATCACCGGAACGCCATTCTATCAAAGGTAAGTTGAATTGAACGGTGGTAGATAATTGCACTTGAAAGGAGAAGGATTCTTCCTTGCAGATGTAACCAAATTACAGTAGTTTACGGGCACGGTTTTAATCGGGAGCTTTTTTACTCAGTTAATTTCTACAAATATACATGAATTTTAAAATCAGTCATAAAGCGAGTTTTTTATGCAACGAGCATGCATGTACACGCATAGAACCTGCATCATTTCAAAGAACTGTAGTTGACATAGGCCCATAATACACTGTATGTTTTGAAATATCTTGTCATTATGATTTCCAAAAACATACAGCATTCCATGCTGTTGGCTGGTCAGTCTAGGCCTATTTGTCGTATCCCTAGATGCTTTTTGGATGTTTTTGGATAAAACATGCATGATGCATGTATCACGGATAGATCCTTTCAAGAAATTTCATTCCTTATTAAGCAAAATGGTCTTCTTTGATGTAGATATAACTATATTAATGATATCTAGCATTGTAAAGAGTGGGAAATGTATAAAAAATTACTCTGAATCTTAATCTATTCGATGGTAAAATTGTAGATGTCACATGATTAAATCATCGATATTTCATTGACAAAACATGCATGCCTCATAAATATAACATGCATATCTCATGGACAAAACATGCATGAAAATCATGCATGTTTTATCCAAAAACGGGCATCTAGGGATAAGTTTGTTAGGTCTACTTCACATATGTGTGCAGTAGGCCTACAATTAGTTTGTGAATGTTTGTGTGTCCTCCGATGTTTCAACGGTACATTTTTTGAAAAATATGCCTTATTGTGCCTAAAACCATTTATATGCGTATAAAGCCTAAAAACTGAAAAACCTCGCCGCCCCCCCCCCGAAACGAAATCCTGGCTACGCTACTGTCTGAAAATCATTGTAGTTTTCTTCAGAACTCGTAAGCCTAATATTATGCTAGTAAAACTGCATAGTAGGATGCATTTTTGTAAAGGAAGATAATGATCATAATTGAGCTATATTATTGAAGCAAAATTGATATTTTATTAGATGGGCATTGTTGCAAACATTAATCTAGATGTAAAAAGTGTCAACTTGCTCAATCATGCAGCCCGTATAGTGATTAGATGATAAACATTCCAAAAATGGAATTTTTCCGACAATAGGCGGCTGCCAAAGAAAGAAAATTATGTAGTCAGTGACTTACATTCGAGTGGGTTCTTTATAGACCCTTTCCGTCAAGCTTTTGACTGTTAGTGGGCCTATTCCAGAGATCAAAACTGCCTGTTACGAGACATATATTAGTACTTTTTCAATCAAAGCTTTAGTGTAAATATACATCAATATTCTAAATCTAAATTGATGAAAACCGACGATAAATTATAACATTGGCTAAATCATTGAAAATATTCCATAAAAAGCTATCACTATGCAGCCTACTTCAGAGGCCAATTATAAAGATCATGATCCATGCACTTCTACTAAAATATGCAACCAAGTCCAAGTTTGAATTGAATTGGAGATAGCCAATACTAAAAAATATTGACTTTATTTTCTTCTTCGTTATTTTGTAATAACTAACGAAAACGAAAATAAAATCAGTGTCTTTCAATATTGCCTTTTTCCAATTCGATTCAAAACAAGCTTTGCGATGCAAGGTTCTCATTGTCTTGGATCGTTGACACCACTTTCTCTCGTTGAATTTTATGTGGGCGTTCTTATTTACTGGCGCATTTGCAGAAGTCACGAGTTGTTGAAGCACACGAGATAAGTCGATACCGCATAGCTCAGCACACAGAAGCTATGAAAATACATGTATATAGCGGGTGAAGTATGACGTAATCAGTGTGACTGCAGTAATGTAAACGGTAGCCAAATTATTTACAAGATAGTGTATTAGGCCTACTGGTACATCTGTTCTTCAATCTACAACTCACAAAGTTTCAGGTGGTTATAAGAAAATAGGCTACACATATCCGATAATATCAGCATCATATTAATGTCTTTATCAGTAGATGCAAAATGATTATTATACACATCAAAATTTTGCCTAATTACACATACTTCACGAAAATCACAGTGAAAGTGAGTGCAATAAAAAATTCAACAGAAAATATTCCATTGTGTATATTATCATCTCAATTTCTTAGGCCTATTTATCAGCATTATGCAATGCACCTCACTCATTTGCATAAACTGAACTGCTTGTTTCACTAATCCAACATCAATCTACTAAGACTACTCGATAGTAGGCCTCCCGCATGTCTCTGGCAAGCCAGCATGGATTGATGTCTCCAATGCCTTGACTGATAAATTCGATGACACTCATTTGTATTATGTGACCCGCATGTACTTTCAACATGCATCAATTCAGAATCGTGTAAAAGCTACAGCACCATTGCCTCAAAGTTACTGTAAAAAATTGTGCATTTACTGGAACGCACTACGACAAGGCCTTGACTTCAAGAATTGCTGCAACATGACTTTTGCTAATAAGGGCACATTTTTCAATTCTTATATACTATAGTTATTACATAAGATTATACAATCGTCAAAATATGCATTCAATTGTCAACAGATGGATGATAGCATGACTAAAGTAAAGGGCAACATGACAAAAAGCTACGTTGCGTTGTCAACATGCAAGAAAGGCCTGTATAACGAAACACTTTATAAGGATCAATGATTTCTATGTATTTGATAAGAACTGCTTTCACGGATCGTGATGACATGAGAACTTATAGGCCTAATCCACGTGCTGCAAGAATCCTGTAACTGCGTAATGAAAATAAAGATAAAAGTAATAGAAACTACTGATTTTTAGTTCAGGAAAAGCCATGATTTTCTGGCCTCAGGAGTAAAGTGCAGGAGGCTACGTATCCAATTCTGGAAGAGATTCAATGACTTTTTTCTATAAGTCCGAGATTGCAAGCCTAGTGCATCTCATCAAGTCATCTATTTTGGCAAGGCAAGGCCAATGGGAAGTCGCGAGTCAAATAAGAATTCACTGACACAAACCAAGTTGTCATCAGAAATAGGGAGATTACAAAATGCAGTAGACTATGATTATCTCAGAGAAATATGCACGCCTTAATTTGAATGCTCATCTCTTTGTGATTACATTTTTTCAACAGCCATCTGGGAAAAAAGAATATCATTCAGCAGACCTGCTGTCAAAATGGTTTACGCAAGCGGCATAGTTCTACTATAAGCGAATCGTAATTCAAAAACTAAGTTAACATAGGACCTTAAGTTTTCTATGATTCGATACGATGCGACCCCAAATTTGCGACGAATAAACCGTAATTTTTTTTAGAAAAATTGACTTTATCATTCCATGACAGATACTGCCACATAAGCTGAGTGATATGACAATTCAAATGTAAGAAAATCAAGAGAATCAAATCAGAATACAACTGATTTGCATGCAGTGAAAGTAGACACATTCTCTCCTGTTCATTCCAGAAGGTACGAGGTTACTTCGCATAAAAACGGTAACCTGAAGTCTCAAACGAGATGCAATTGAATTTTCGATCGAGTTATCAAAACTAGAATGATCAAAGATGAGATGCACGAGCTACGTAGAAAGAAGACAGATATTTTTGAGAAATAACACATCACCTACAATCATAGAAATTAATAATACCATAGAAAGTACTATTATATAGTACTATTATCCACTTCTATGCCTACAATAGTTAGTTGATATCCATAAGCATGCTCAACTTAGTCCAAATGAGTTGAAAATGTATCACAAATGTCAACTCCGATTTCTATTCATTGTTATGAAACTGTTGACACGAAGAAAACCATGGTCACTTGACCACTGGGTGATGCTGAATATTGAATATCAGTGGTGAATGGGTAACAGAAAATGAAGAGAGAATACGGCTCGTATAGAAAAGACATAAAAATAGATAACAACAGAGCAAGCAAACATATGACGAATAAATTAATCAGCTGCTTACCGACGTTTCTTATCAAGCCATGTACACAAGTTTCCGAAAATTGATTTGAGAGTTTCATAAAATCGATATATAAGTATATACAGAACTTATATATAAGTTCGCTTTGAAACTTGATAGTCGGAAGCTTTTGACTGCTCCTTACAAAAGTCACAGCAGACAAGTGACACAATGCAGCCTGAGGTAGCTTAGAAATTAACACAGAAAACTAGAACTCAACATTTATAATGTAAAAAAGCAAGCATAATCTTTATCTGAATCCTCAACACACCTGCAATTGTACACATATTAACAGACATGAAAAAGGAGCCCTATTGACAAAGTTAATTGATTTAATGAAAGTAATGTGGACGTTGAATAAGAAAAATGACAGAATGTTGCGACGCATTGACTTCTACAATTTAATTGGCTGTCAATATAATTATATTTCGAAAATACACGTGACTTCAGCTGGAGAATTCAAGGGGTCCACTTTCCAATAACTAGGTTTTCTTAGAATTTTGACGTATGAATTCACGATTTTTCTCTACGAGATGAATCTACTGTTGAAATTATTACAATTTCTGACGGGTGAGAAAAAGTTTTTCTTGCTGAGACCATCGATCGACACTTGTGACTCAGCCTTCGATTTCATGGACAGAACTGTTCTGATAAGTGGCCGCCTGTCTTCGGTATAAAATCATTTAATTCAATAAAACACTATCCTACACGTAAACGGCTGTTGTTTTGCACATCTGCGTTCGGGCACAGTACAACACCAATTTTTTCTTAAAAATTTCAATATCGAAATAATGACTTGCATGTATCAAAATTACTATAGCTTGTGTCTTATCTGTAGCATTTAATCTGAGCTTAATGATCTCATTGTCTCGCTTGTCTCAAAATGGGACAATTCGTCGAAGAAAGTAACAGTTTGAGTGGCATTGAAGGCTTCTTTACCCTTCTCATCTATGAAGCCAAGCATGATTATCCTCTTAATTATTCTTAAATAATTGAACATCTCACAAATAAAAGTGAAATTCTAACAAGACAAAACTAATTGATTTTCAATAAAATACATTGAGGTAATTTTTGCGTTTTGAATCTTATTAATTTGATTGAAACCTATTTCGCAGCTATTAAACCCTCTGCAAGAAATCATGTGTTGGTATGTAGTCAGCGTTGGTATGTTGTAAGCTTGTATTTAATTCATTGATATGTCTTCGAACTTGCCATGTCGTCGGTTTTTGGTACATAAGATTATTTGCAAATTTGGCAAAAAGCAGTTCTAAACATCTGTGACAGTGAACCTGCACAAAAAGTTCGTTATGTGAAGAGACAAATGATAAAATGTGGAATGGTCCTACCATTTTCATTATTATTAGCAGTTTGGTGGTAAGCATATTGTGCATCAATTATTTAGGTATCTAAAACATGCAACTTAAAAATTCATCAGGGTGGTAATTACGTTTGAATCTCAGGAAATAGTTACAAACAAGTGCGGTTTCAGGAATTTTATAAGTACATTGCGACTACTGTTGCAACGCAGTGCATGGAAGGGACTAGAGGCCTAATATCCTCTACTAAATTTGTGAACCTGAATTGATCGAAGAGCTAAACGGTATATGATAAACGCTAAAATGAAAGAGATGATGATGGGATAATAATTACGGCGTATCAAAATAACAAAAATAATCTTGAATAGGGATGGAAGGAGAAACTATGGTCTAGAGTCTACACTTTTTGTTTAGCTCTTTTAGCCTGTCCTCCACAGTTCTCAAGCTCAACAAGTTGTGTTTTCTATGCATGCACCTGTGTGAGCGTACATGTATGCTCATGTTTTCCAATGTTCTTGGAAATGAACATTTTTGACTTTTGAATACCGCGGTGAGAGCTTTCACAAAAACATAAAATATATGGAAGAGTGACAGACTACTCTGCGATCAAATATTATACAGCGGTCAGATCTCTTCATCGAAATAATGGAAGCGACTTCAAAAGTAAAGTACTTTCCTCAGTTCACTTAGTATGTGACTTTATGAACGATGTTCCATATACCGACTATTCTTTGTTTCTTTATGTCTCCAATCCTGAATAAGTACAAACAACATCTGTATTCATGTTCATCAGTAGATACAGCACATAATTATTTTATGAGATCTTTAGTACGATTAAGTATATAGCAAAGTTTGAGACTTCCTAGCAAAAAGCTAACTTCAGATTCAGATTAATTGGTGTGCAATGGGTGGAATAAAAAATTAACTTCATATTCGAATTTTTCATGGACGAATTAGTCAAAATCAATATTCAACCAATTCCATATGCAGCAAATTGCGCATGCAACTGTTTTGGTTGCAATAAGCTACTATTAAAACCTCAGACCACCCTGCAATTGGAGAAGAAAAGGTGGAATCAAAATTCAGATTCGGGCTGTTTAGGGTCGAATTGATCAGAATAATTGAAAACATGCAGATAAAGACAATATTTTTGAATGATTGTTTACTACTGTTGTTAATCAAATGATCACATTTTTAATCTATAATAACTCCATTTGTCTGACAGTAAACCGCAACTGCATGTTATCGTGATCCTTTCTCACTGGTTTCATCTTCGAGGTCACTTTTACAAATGATAATAATAATTCTTTATTTCAAGTACAAATGGCGGTATTTGACAGACACTCGACTTCATGAAGGGCAGTTAGAATACCTGACAAACGATTGGCAATTGATCCTAGAGCATCCTCAATTGATTGTTCTAGAGTGTCTTGAGTTGCACAATGAACGAGGGATCTAAACAAATCAACGAGGGGATGCACGTTGACATTTCTTGCAATTTTCTTTGACCCAGACATTATCAAGTATTTCCTTTAGACTAAGTACATCAGTGGCATTAGCCCATTTGGCCACAAGACGGTCAATTAATTCGAATTTCTTGAAACGCTTTGATGATATGTCACGGATAATTGGCCAACAAAAATACAAATGACACACTACAAGCCTGCTGTAAGCTTGCCAAGTGACTCTGTTTGAGCTACAATTAACTTTGAGTCTTTTAACAATTGACTAACTTCTAAATAGGTTTTTGTATAAAAATCGAATTGAGAAAACAAAACAGCCACTTTTCATAATTAACTTATAGAAAATTCATGCCTAAAGCCTTTCTGTAGGAGCATCCTACAGTCATCAGGGAAATAATTTAGTAGCTGAGAAATACATTACATACATACAAATTTCTACGTAAGATATTCATAATTATAACACTATTCAATGGAAAATCTAAATCTATGACAAGCAGAAACTATGAAAATAACTCAAAACACATTGATATCGCGTATACAGGTGAAAGAAAAAGGGAATTAGAAAACAGAAAGAAAAATTGAAGAACCACACTATGAAAGTTGCTGTTTCTTTACCATAAAAAGTGAAAGTGAGGGATACAATACTTTTATCATCAAAGTGCGAATAAGATTTTTCCGACTTCCATGAAAACTGAGTTTCCATATAAATATTTCAGTTGTTCGGCTATTGTTTTGTTACATAATTATCAAAATTAGAAATAAAATTTTAATTCTCGCATTCGTAAAAAAGTGGCTGTGATTGGTTGCGGTTATTCATGAGGCACTGTGAATGAAGAAATGACCTTAATACAATGATTCAGCAATTTTTGTGCATGGAGTGCGAATGAGAATTTTAAAATGATCTCTATCTGGGATATGAGCATCAAGCGACATTTCAGGTTGGGTCGACTTTTTACATGTTCGTTTATCCTAGTAGATAAATGGCGACGGGTTTCACCGACGTAGCATTGGCTGCAATGCTCACAAGTATATTTATACACTACGGAGGATAACTCACTAAAAGGAAATTTATCTTTATTGCTTATCATATCTTGTGTTTTGTAAGTGCCCACGGCAATTTTTAAAATACTATTTTCTGAGGCACTATTTCTGTGGCGACTGGCGAATATTACGTTTTATTTGAGAGAAGAGTTGAAATATAGGGGAAACACTTACACAAAAATTGCTGAATTATTTTATACAAAGTCATTTCTTCATTCACATTGTCTCATAAATAACCGCAACCAATCACAACCACGCTTCCTGTATTGATTTCTCATGTCATCAAGTCTTGTACATAATTCATCATTTTTCATTGATCGTTGTCACTGATGATGGTAGCTTGCCTACTGAAACATGTTTGCAAATAAACCTGTCAAAAGTTTACGGCTTGTAGCTGCCAATACAATCAAGAATTTTATTAAAAAATCAAATTTGATTCATTAAAAAATCAAATTTCAAGTATCTAATTAATTACAAAATGGAAACTATAGTATCCTGAAAATTGATTTTCGTTTATCATCAAAGCTACAAATTGATTTATTGTTTTTGAGGAATTACGAAGTGCAGGTCATTGAAAGTCTTCAAATCGCCGGATACATTTTTCTGATAATTCTGAATTATCAACGTAAAGTCAACTTTAATCAGTATTTTTTGTTGTCAGTCTATACGACCTTGTCGGTGAACTGATTCAATATCCAAACTGAGCATGTTGACTGCAAACACTTAATATGATTAGAATGATAAATTCGTCGGTCAGAATCAATAGACATGTAATTCTTTCTAAACATTAACATGACTTGAGGATACATCGATGAATCTTTAAAGCCTACTGCTCCTTTCAAATACGTTTGCTTTGTAATCACATTTGTATCATTACTTCATATATCTGCTGCTAAGCTTCCAGCTATGTCTTTTGAAATCACTTTTAAGTCTTACAGTTACTGATTGGAAAATATTCTGAACAAAAAGCAAAAGGTTTAACAAATAAGATAGCTAATAATAGCTTGCAACAAAGGTTGATTTGTGAAAAACAATGATGTGAAGGATAATTATATAAGCTCTAAGATCTTGCAGTTTATATCAGTGTCCTACTCACACAACATAAATTGAAAGCCTTTAACATATCATTATTGCGCCAGAAAAGATAATTCTACTTTGATGTCGCTCTCGCAAGTCCATGAACTCAACAGAAAATGCTGCAATCTAAGTTGCACATGTGCATTATCGATTATGTAACATCCTTCCTAGCGGGTAATTAATCCTTTCAACTTAGGATTGCAATGCAGACGCATTAGTTTTACAACATCTATCCTCTCACAGTAGCTTCTATAAAGAAATTGATTTTCACCCTTTACAATGACTTGTTGCATTAGTAGCCAAATTCGGGAAGATCAACATTAGAAAACATTTCACATTTCAATCACGGATAACAAATAGAGGACATGCATGCAATTTGTACTTAAGTTGAGAAATCCAGCAAATAGCTCATTAGAAAAAGGCTGCACTTCTAGAAAATGCGATCACCTGTAACAGGAAGCGTTTTGTTCGAATCAATAAACCGAATTGATGGCATCAGAGCCAGACATGAATTCCAGGATAATCAAAGCGCACCGGGGTAGGCCTACTAGTTAAAACTAGTCAACCCTATTTCACCCGGGCGATTTGGAGTTGTGAAACTCCAAGAGTCCCCTCCTATACTTCTGTTACTATGAATAGCAGCTTAAAATTTGAATTCCACTTTTTTCAAAGATTGATTTTTTGATTGTCTTGGAAATTTATGGCAGATGGCTTTGATGAACGATCTGTTGATCGGTTATCGAAGACAATGCTGGGAGTATGTGTTAACTTATTGCATTGGGATAGTTAAGCGACGCTGAATACAACTCAAATATAGAGTTTAGAAAATATATGCAAATTCCGCATAGTCTGCTACTTTCTTAGATATAAGTCGTGCAGAAACATTACATGTACAGTAACTACTCATCCAGATGAATAAATGCACCAATTATATTGAGGCATGCTAATCTGGTCAGCTTCTGATTCGGGATACACTATTAGCATGACTATTAGTAGCTTAAAACTGACAACATCACTTATAAAGCCATTGTAGGTAGTGTTGAACGTCTGTTGTTATTATTCATTTAATGCTTACATAGATATATTTATGGGTGATTGAATATGATAATTGCAACTTCGCATGTGCTTTGTCAATGGTTGGTCTGTAAGAAATTTAATTGATTAAGATGCTTAATTCTGATAAGAAACAAGTGCTCGGTTTTCGAAAGTACGAATACTTGATGTAGATAAATATGCCAGATTGGATAAACTTGAATTGGGTATCAGAAATACGTAGAAGATAGAAATCACAAAAAGTAGTCGAGGTTATTATAGCCTTTGAGCACATCAAAAATGTGTAAGAGAGCCCCTCCCCCACCCCTTGATGAATTATGGTTAAAACAATTGAATGCACATTATGCATGTTATCTATCACATGAGGTGAATTGCAAATTGCATATTATGCAGCATTGTAGACGGATGCTTGGTCAATGTTGTTTTCTAGTTACTGGCTAATAATTCAACACAAACTCAACATTGACTCGAACATATATTCAGATATAAAAGCATGTGTCCTTCACACACTCACAACTCTTACCAGCTTGTGGTGCCAAGCTGTATATACATACAATTATATACATATTATACACACACACACACACATATATATATATATATATATATATATATATATATATATATATAAAAGAAGGAAAATAACTCCCGCAAGTCGTCAAGGAAAAACTTTGAATCTTGAAAGCCCGACCGGTTACACTTGGTCATCCAAGCTTCTCAAGGGCTAATGTGTATTATGAATATCATAACTTAATTTAAATGATCATAAAATATGATAATTAGGTTTTTAGATGTCTTTCCAGGTTTATATTTTTTTTAGATAAAACAATATTTCTTAGATATTTGAGCTGTATTAACATTACAAGAAATATCTATTTTACAATAGATATCGTGAACAACGAACTGTCAATGGCACCACTTAATTTGAGGGTCCTTTGTTGATGATTGTAACATGCGAATTTTCATGGAAATGAAATGAAAATGTATTGTTCCTTTCACTCGCTTGCATGTTACTGATCGATTGATTGTCAATCACGACACTGGTGTTGTAGTTGTGAATTTCTGAAATTCGTTTGTAGTTTCTCACGCCGGTGGTGGTGCGATGACCAGTGCGACTCATAATGAGCTGCTCATCAATACCTTGGTCGAAAAGACGTGTAGCGCAGGTCGCTCGAAGACTGTGATTTGTCTTGTGTCCCTGAATCCCAGCTTTCATACATAGTCGACCGACTGTTTTCCCCAGAACATTATGTCCGATAGGTAAATTCTTGCACCATGCAGATTTGGGATTAGAGATTGGGGTCAAGTAGAAAACGTCAGATTGAATGTCATTTCTCTTCTGGAGATATTTCATTAGCAGAAAGGCATGGGATCGTGACGGATTAGTTACAGAATATTGATCTACATGATTAACAACTTTAGGATCCACTTTACGATATTTGAGTCCACCGTTATTGGTCTTCGAAACATTTTCGGAGTATCTTAAAGTATAATATGGCTGTGTCTCACTCGGGTTAATAATTGAAATTTGGGATAATGTGAACGTTCTGTGCTCCTTTCCACTTCTTAAGGCGAAGTGTAGTCCATTAAGGTACAGCAAGGTGTCAATTAGTGTCTGAGGACTGCTGTCCCCTAAAAGACCTCTGGACCACAGAATTTCTTCTTCGTCATTGGAAATCACTTCCGCTTGTCTTCTGTGGCATCCAATCCCCGCAGAAGCCGATTCTTTGCAAGTCATGTCTAAGACATTTTGAAAATGTCGAAATTCTGTATCTTTGAATAAGTTCATTTCATTTTTGTTTTCATAAAAGGAGGCATTGATTCCGGCAGTAATGGATACTAACGTGTTCCGGGGGTACCGATCGCCATTTTTCTTTCGTATTTCGTAGATGAACTTAGAAAGCCAATAGTCAATCGAATTTCTTCGGCAGTGTAGGAAAACATGAAATTCACGTGGGAAGGGATGGAAATTAGATTCGTCAATTAGCAGATGCCTATCATAAGCCCAGGTATTATATAAGTTTACTGCCCACTTATTGCGGTTCTTCGTTCCTTCGGGTACTTGTTCTAAAGCTCTCTTTTCTAATTGTTGATCGCTTACTGGTTCTGCAAAACGTTTTCTTTTTCTATCTGACCCTAATGTTGGTGCAAGCTCTTCATTCGCTGTAGTGGATGTGGTTGGGTTCAATTGAATGTTTTCATTTTCATCAATTTTTAGAATCTGATTGATTTCTTCTATAGTTAGTCCAGAAATCATGTTGTCTGGAAATCTCGAGAAGTCGATTACTGGCCACTGATCCATATCAAGCTCCAGATACAAATGTCAAATTGCTGCTATGGCATTATTTCATATTTGAGATAATGTTTATAACTACCATGATAGCTATCATGATACATTGATATCATCATTCTGAATGATGAAAATTCTATGCATTGACTCAAACTCTACAGATATCATTTCCAGGTTTTTTATGTCAAAATAAAAACCTGGTTTTTATGGCATAGCAATTTCATATTTTATAATAGTTAAAATGTGTTCTCTAGGTCATTAAAAGACATAAAAACCTCAGGCCTGCGGCCTTCGGTTTTTATAGCTTTAATGACCAAGAAAACACATTTTAACTATTACATAATACAAACAATTTGCTTAATACATTGTGGGAGGTAGGGCGGGTAAAGCGGTCTTTTTACATCTATGATCTTGCAATATTTCTATGTGGTCTTTTATGCATCTCCAAGCACTTTTGCATCCATGATAGTTTTTGCACTTGAATTTTGTATTTTAGCTTTGCTTACTTTATGGTCTTTTTTTCACAGTTCATGACTGCGGCGCGTTATTTGTTTTTATTGGTGTTTGTCAATTTCTTAATCTTAATAGGAAGAACTTTTGGGGTGAATGTTTTTTCTGTCTAAAACTGTCAAATGCGCGCGAATATTAATTCACCCCTACATTATGACCTTAAATATTGCAATATTCCGTGAAGTCCTAAGCTTACGTGTTCATGACCAATCCCTCGTATCAACTTAAATGCATAACGACGAGATTTTTGAAGTTCTCTATTTCATTCCAAACATCGCCCGAACAGCGAAAATCAAAAATGAGAACATATTTCTCATTTATAAATGTGGAAATTTTAAAAATAAGTGGGAAGTCATTTCTCTGTGATCTCTCAACTTTCAGCTTGATATTGATCATTGCATGTTCTCCTAGTTCACTTTCATCTAACACTGAAAAGTTTCTGAATCTCCAGATTTCGAGATCTCGAAGATTATAATTCCAGTATTTGAAAATAAAACTCATCTCCATAATGGACGTTTCGACGTAGAAATTTCAAATTAGATTCGCTTGCACTTACATGTACATTATTATTTATTAGAACATTACACTAAAATGTCATGTTATCCTCCTTAGAAGTACTCTTTCGAACAAATGCATTTCCACGCACTGAAATATGTATCATATAATTCGCATATATGCACATTGCACATTTGATAAAGTTTGGGAATTTGAAATATGATGCATGTCTACATACATGTGTGTGCACTTTTCAATCGGCAATTACATCACTTGACAAACAGTCGACTTAAAAAGGGATGTATCAACTTGAAGAAAGAAGATGAACTTTTGACTTACTGTACCCATGAAATTTTCTAGAAAATATTACGCAGATTTCTTCAATGTGCCGGCTGACATGCGACAATTCCTTGGTAAAATTGCATTTGTGACATTATTTAGTTTGTTTACGAAATAAAAGGCAAGTGCGATATCAACAATTGATTGAAGCGACTTCACTTCCGTCTAATTTCGGTTTGTTAAATAGTTAACGAAATAAATGCAGGAAGTCACATTAGCGTCAGGCTGTTGTTTTTTTATGGTTTTTATGGCATAGCAATTTCATATTTTATAATAGTTAAAATGTGTTTTCTAGGTCATTAAAAGACATAAAAATCTCAGGCTCGTCTCAAGTTTTGGTCTCAAAAATTACAACAAAGGTTTTTTTACGTTTGGCGTATTTTCTGAACCACTAGAAGTTGTTCAAAGCAAAAATTAAAATTTTCTGTCAATGTCTTTTGTCAGAATTTGAATTTATAATATTCATCAATTTATACTACTTATAAATACGCAACTTATATCATTTTCATTGTTTTGATGCATATCAAATGACTATCATGATATTATTTGGATATATAAATAAATTCCTGTGATAAATAAGAGTGTTATTAAGGAAAAAAGCGGCATACTGCCTGATCAAAACCCATCTCATACTACTAATAACCGGCTATGATAAGTAGAAAATTGAAAATATCAAGTTTTCGAGACTTCCGTTTCGTATTTGCAAAACGAGCAAAAACATTCGTTTAGAAATATACCACAACACCATACAAGCATCCCACAACATACCAAAGAGCTTTTCCCAATTACAAATTCTAAGAAACATGCTGCTCAGTAGAGAAACCAACCAAAAACATTCGTTTTGAAGATTAAAAATGTCGGGAATTGTATTCCCGTGCAACGCGTAAAAAATGCTGATCAAAGTTTTCATGATTATCGTTCACTTTGTATTTATTCCAACTATCCATGAAGTCTGTGTGCACACTTTCAAATGATTGCTCAGAATAACAGCCTAAGCCTGCATGATATTTTTCACAAAAATCCTCAATGTGGTAAAATATGGTGTGCACTTTTGGTGTGATGTTAATACCAAGTCTTATGTAAGCGTGCGTCCTTGAAAATGTCTATCTTGTTCACGTAATCGGAATTCAAATCACTTGAGAAACAAGATGTGACAACTTCATTTAGCGCTCGAAACGCATCAACAATAGCTTTGTAACTCACCGGAGACATCTCCTCGAGATCATCGATGTGACGCAGAATCTTTCGGCATGAATTTCCAGTAAAACAACCTCCATGGTAGGCTTCCCGAGACACATTGATAGACTGCGTCCATTCCATAGAGTCGGGCCAACATTTTGTCAAAGCCATGTACAATGTATTGACGGAGCCCAAAAGAAGATGAAGTTGCGGCGGTTGGATGATATCTAATACAATGGTATCATCAGTATTCTTGAATGTGGGTGGATGGATGACATTTTCATACTTCTTTGCTTGCGAAGCCTTTCGACCTTGTTCGCTGAATTCCAAAACATCGATCTAATATTCCCGAGTGTGCGTAGGTCACCTTTATTCTTCAATTCATTTTTGTGAATGTTACACCAACTACACGGATGTGACGAAGAATGAGCCATCAAACCCAACATAATATTTGCCATTTTCATGTCCATGGCATATGTACAGCCTGATATGATAAGGAATTCGTGGTTCCTTGTTAGTTTCAAAATATTCCACATTGCCAGAATATTTCAGTAGTTCTCCGAAACATCTTTCATAATTCCAAGAATGAATAATTTTTTTACTCCATTGTCCTTGAACTGTATACCTGACAATTCATATAGTTTGCGACGTCCTTTCTCTTCATTTGTAACAGAAACCGATGACTGGACTGTGAGAGATATCTTGAGGAAGTCTCCGCCGCTGTCTATGCCGATTGTACAACGAACATCGCCAGTGTACTATCTTTGAACAATCACAGCTTCCAAAAGGTGTTCTAAGGAATCGCAGAAGACGACACTACTGTTAGCAAAGTTACTTGATGAAGTAGGTCCACTTTTCAAGAAGGGGTGATTCTCGACGATGAAATGGTCATCCAAGCGATGATTTTTCTCACGTAGTTTTTCTTTAAGATTGTTTTCAATGAAAGTTCTGTTACCACTAGACGATCTTGGATGCTTGCACAGCATATGGGTTCGATTGGTTGAGAGATTCATGTCAGTCTGCATTTTATGAATATCATCAGAAGATAATTGTGAGAAAGAATTTCTTGAGGGAGATCGAATTAATTTCATTGTCATGCCGTTATCCGAAGTCAGAGAAATGGCATCATCTACATTTGTCTTTTCGTTTATTACTGATGAGGCAATGAGTTCTTCTGTTGAAGAAGATCCAGATGCGATATCAAGTAAGTTACAGTGTCTTTTTCTTGCTGAACAAATATGTTGCTTTCCACGGCCAATAACAAAAAAGCAATTGGAGCAGATCTTTATGCTTTCTTTCTTGTTGGAGGTGGAACATAACGAACTAGGTGGGCCAGGCTTTTTCTTCGCCATGACCATCGAAGAATTTGATAGATTTGAAGACGTAGATGATCTTGCACAATCACAAACTTTGCATCGACACGTAGTATTTGACGACGAACGGCTAACTCTCTCAGTTAATGAGGAATAATCGAAAAGAGCGATGGTATGAGTGAAATTTTGCCTTCCGTATTCACATACGACAGTATAGCAATTGCTGCACAAAACTGTGGGAAGACGAATATCATCACTATCAAAACCAGACAGAATGTTCTCTCGAATTATTGATTCAACTCGTGGTGAAATATCTCGCATATTTTTCGTTTTACTAAAGCATAGAAGGCACTAAGCCTTTCTAGACTCGTCATGACTCCTCGCTTTATTCGGCATTGAAGCTCACTTGAGAAACTGGAATGAGAATCTTCAGTGATAACATACATACTTCGTTGGACTGAATTTGAATTTCAAATTGATTGATTTGATCATAGTTTTGTTGATGATTAAGATGTAAGTAAAGATATCAGTGTCATTCATTCCATTTGAAAATTGTCTAACTCCACGTGTTATTAATAGCATCAAATGGTTTGAATTCAGTCATTCATGTCAATCAATTGAATAGATATAGATGCTGACATGCTGTTGCATACAGACCCGGCAAAAAGTTTAGCAACACCCCAGTTTTTGAAGACAGTCAGATCGCATCAATACCTGAAAGCATTTCGAACATGTTGTTACATCAAAATACCTTGTAGACGTGTCAAACAATTTACTGACCCTTAAAATCAGTTGTCATTGACTAGATATCGCATTAAATTTTGCTCTTGTATCATTTCTGGTAAAACAGACTTGAGGACGATAGGTCTTTGAGTCAAAGAGAGTTCTGCAATATGACAGTAGAGAACATCTTGACCGCCAATGCATGTAAGCGTGTTTCACTGGACTGGCATAAGATGATCTAAGGTACATTTCCAGATAGCCCGGCAATGTAGTCTAGCATGTCTGGTGCATTATTGGGCTGGTCTTGTGAGAGGCAAATTATCGTGTTCTTCTCCAGGTTTGAAATACCAAGATTTAATCCAAAGAACGCTCACACCACACACGCACAAACATAAATTAAGAACACAGGGATTCCAACAGTTCTATTTTTAGCTCAGCATCATATATAGCAAACTGCTAAGAGATAGCCTTGATAATTCGAATACTTGTGTGACTTATCTCATCGTCACTGTCCTTTCTGTGCTCCCCGAAAATGGGCAAAAAGCCAGACTTGTCGACTGAAAAACGTGCTCAAATTTTGGTATTGCACTCCAATGGATTTAGTTTGCGTCAAATTTCGACCCAGTTATTCGTCTCCACTTCCTGCGTGTCTCGAACTTTAAAGCGAATCAAAAATACCAAATCTTTTGCCAGTGAACGCCGCTCCGGTGGGCCTACAGCTACTTCACCACAAACGGACAGATTCATTCATCGTTATTCCAAGGCAAACCCTTTTGCAGCAGCGACAGAAACTCAAGCACATCTGCCTCCATCTGCACATGTTCCATCAGTGACAACTATCAGAAGCCGTCTTCGAAACAAATATGGTTTGAAGTCATACAAGCCAGCTAAAAAGCCTCTCCTATCGGCGAAAAACGTACGTGACAGGCTAGCCTTTTGCAAGCGTTACCAGAACATGAGCGCTGAAGAATGGGGTGAAGTCATGTTTACGGATGAGACGATTGTGTCGCAGCACCGTAGCTATCAGCCCCATGCTCGCAGACCAAAAGGAGAACGATTAAATTCATCTTACACATCATTCACTGTGCGATCTGCACCAAAGCTAATGATTTGGGGAGGAATTTCTGCAAGAGGCAGATGTGGACTTCATGTCTTTGGCAAGACAGAAACTGTTAAGGCGATCAATTACTTAGAAATATTGAAGCAGAAGGTAGAGCCTATCATGAATATTCGAGGAACAAGGATTTTGCTGCAGGATGGAGCACCGGCGCATAAGGCAAGGCTGGTGTCGAATTGGATTGCCCAACAGAACTTTCAGATCCTAGAAGGCTGGCCCGGTAATTCACCAGATCTCAATTGCATAGAAAATTGCTGGAGAACATTGAAGGACAGGCTTCAGAGGTGCCATATATCCTCTCATAGTACTCTAGCGGAACAGGTGAAACGCTTGTGGGTCACCGAGATCACTCCTGCCTATTGCAGAAAACTGGTTGAGTCAATGCCCCAACGTATTCAAGCATGTTTGGCAGCAAAAGGATATCACACAAAGTATTGATGTGACACTCATGTATGGTATTCTCAGTGTTGGTAAGCTTCTTGATACTTCTGCATTGTAATTTGAACGCATAAACATTATTAAAATACTTTATAGCAAACGCTACATTCTGTTGTTTGCAAAATCAGGGGTGTTGCTAAACTTTTTGCCGGGTCTGTACATACATAGATAGATAGAACGTTGAATAATACGTTGAAAGCTGAATTGGAAACTTTTAGTGGCATTTGTTAAGCGTTGCACGGGAATACAATTCCCGACATTTTTAATCTTCAAAACGAATGTTTTTGGTTGGTTTCTCTACTGAGCAGCATGTTTCTTAGAATTTGTAATTGGGAAAAGCTCTTTGGTATGTTGTGGGATGCTTGTATGGTGTTGTGGTATATTTCTAAACGAATGTTTTTGCTCGTTTTGCAAATACGAAACGGAAGTCTCGAAAACTTGATATTTTCAATTTTCTACTTATCATAGCCGGTTATTAGTAGTATGAGATGGGTTTTGATCAGGCAGTATGCCGCTTTTTTCCTTAATAACACTCTTATTTATCACAGGAATTTATTTATATATCCAAATAATATCATGATAGTCATTTGATATGCATCAAAACAATGAAAATGATATAAGTTGCGTATTTATAAGTAGTATAAATTGATGAATATTATAAATTCAAATTCTGACAAAAGACATTGACAGAAAATTTTAATTTTTGCTTTGAACAACTTCTAGTGGTTCAGAAAATACGCCAAACGTAAAAAAACCTTTGTTGTAATTTTTGAGACCAAAACTTATTTCAGGCACACCGTGTGCTATATATGCTGGAAAAACGATCATGATTGATGAATGGAAATCGCATATCATTATGTCCGATATCTTGAATTCTACCATTGGAAATAGGGTACACAAGATCCGAGCTTATACCCGCTTTTCTCTAAGAGTGCTCTATGTTCAAGCTTCATACTTTACAAACAAAAACTTGTGGGTATTTTACATTTGTATGCAAAAAGTCAGCTCAATCGAATGGAAATTGACGAAGTAATAAGCGTTTAATTTTCGTCACTTTTTTGGGACATCCTGTATATATTTATATATTTGAATAAAAAGAGAATTTTTCAGAATAAAACTTCAATAGATGTTATGAATTTTATGAAATGATTAATGCTAATTTTCGTAGTCTGAACTCGATCAGACTCGTCATCAGGCATACATAACTTTCTAAGAAAACTGTCATTTAAAAATTCTCTAATCGTTAATATTTGAAATTTAAGTTACCGTATTTCTTTGAATATGAGACGCCCTTGAATAAGGGACGCCCTCGAATAAGAGACGCATCCGTGAGAGGAAAAAATTTAATAAGAGACGCCCTTGAATAAGAGACGCATGTACAAAAAATAGACTGCTAGCCTACATATTACATGCAGGCTATTGTAATGTGTTAGCTACATCCGCCTGAGCGATTATTAGTCCTACTTATCTCAGTAAAATAAGTCAGTCTACTAGCAAATACCGGGTATCATGACCAACATTGTATAATATATAAGGCTTCTTGTTGTTGTACATGCAGTACATGCATGTTGTACATACGTACATGCAGGCCTACTTAAGGTTACTTCATCTACCATTTAAGGAGGAATTATACTGTAGCTTCCTTTGCATTTGGAGTCATGTACCGGTCGGTAACTTTTGCTGTAAATACTACTTGGTTATCGGTATTTTCGTTTCGGTAAATTCAGATCTAGTCTACATGTATAGTGGCCAACATGTCCTGGTATATGAATGTATTAGATGAGTCTACAAGATATGCTACTACAAACCATAAAACTCCTTTCATTTCCAAAATATCTGAATTATGACAAAGCGTAATTCAAATTAATTACACTTATGTAAGAAAAATTACTGGCGAAATTTGCTCATGACATAGGCATAAGTGAGGAATCCAAAGGTTACCTAAGAGATGTGGCAAATGTTACGACCTCCCCAAGGTACGAACAGAAAAAAGGCCAAATCCCTGTGAGTGAATGTATTTATTTGGTGCAAGGCAGGTGGTGGCCCTTAAGAGAGCCGATTTGGCGTTCGCAGAGGATGTGAGTGTACGTACAGTCGTCAACTTGGCAATGACTGCGGTCGTGAGCCGAAGGGTCGCAGCAGCATCGTTGATTCCCAACAAGGAAACATGCGTACTGTAGGCGGGAGAGTGAGAGAGAGAGCGAGTTTGGTCCGTCAGCAGGGAGTTTTGATGTCTCTCCAAATGTGCAGGATCGATCCTCCACCTGGATTGGCGTATGATTGGCGCCCAGCCACTCGCCGGCTCCCTGTCACCGGGCATCGCTTCGCCCTCCCGTCAGCGAAGGGAAGGAGCAACGGCTCATGCAAGCGACTCCATTGGTCGTCGCTGCCTTGAAAGTTAATTTACGCTAAGTATCACTTCTGCCGAGTCTTGATGAGGAAAGAGAGAGAAGTCTGCATTTTCGTCACATCCCCCGGCATAAAAGAGCGTTGATAGTCGGAGCACTGCGATCACTTGAAACGCGAAGAAATGTTCACCAATCACCACGAAAATGTACATCACAACCTTTTAATTCACTCAGGATTTGTTTGGTCTCTGAAACGGATCCTGGGTAGATCTGTCAGAAAACTAGGAACCGGTGCGGGATAAGGCATCAGCCCAAATGTTGTCTTTTCCCTTTATATGACAGACAATAAGGTTAAACTCCTGAAGAGCTAAACACCAAGCGAGTCGTCTACGATTCTTGAACCTCATTTTGTTGAGAAAAATCAACGGATCATGATCTGTGTGAACTTTTACTGAACCCACTGAAGAGGCAATATAAATCTCAAAATGTTTAACTGCACTGAGTAAGGCGAAGGCCTCTTTCTCTATTGTAGAGTAATTCTTTTGGTGCTTATTTAACTTTTGCGAGAATTATGCAACTGGAAATCTTTCACCTTCAATATTCCGTGTCAACACTGCACCTATGCCTACGTCGCTCGCGTCAGTCGTGAGTTCGAATGGTTTGTTCCAGTCTGGAGCATTTACAATCGGCGTATCACACATCATAGTTTTTAATGACTCGAATGCTTCCTGACAAGGAGTAGTCTAAATATACTTTGAGGTCTTTTTTAGTAAATCGGTCAGAGGAAATGCAACCGTCGAGAAGTTTGGCAAAAATCGCCTATAGTAACCTAACATGCCGAGGAATCTCATTACACATTTTTTGTCAGTTGGTGGAGGAAAGTTTTTCATTTTTTCAACATGTCCATCTACTGGCTTAACTTTTCCATGTCCCACTACATGTCCTAAGTATGTGACGTCGGCTCTACAGAACACACTTTTGCTCAAATTAACGGTCAAGTTTGCTTCTTGCAACCTGACAAACAGTTCGCGCAGAGATTTTTGATGCTCATCCCAGCTATCATTATGTACAACAATGTCATCAACATAGGCTGTGACATTCTTCATACCTCTCAGCAAACTTGTCATTAGTCTTTGAAATGTACCTTGAGAATTCTTCATGCCATAGGGCATTATTCGGTACTGATACAGTCCATCTGGCGTGACAAATGCTGATATCTCCCTAACTCTTTCGGTCAGAGGGATGCCCCAATAACCTTTCAAAACATCGCATTTTGAAATATATCTGGCTTTCCCAATGCGATCTATACAATCATCGATTCTGGCCAAAGGGAAAGAATCGCTTTTAGTCACGGCATTTAATTTTCTATAATCTGTGCAAAATCGACATGAATTATCGGCTTTCTTGACAACTACACAAGGAGATGCCCACTGACTATTGCTAGGTTCGATAATTTTATGTTTTAACATATAATCGACCTCTTCTTGAATAATTTTCTTTTTGTCTGGGCCTACTCGATACGGATGTGATTTGATCGGAGTGATATCACTCGTTAGACAGACGTCGTGCTCAATAACATCAGTACGAGACGGTACATCGCCGAAGATGCTCTTGAATTCTACTATCAAGTTTTCGAGTGAATTTCCTTCGTCTGATGGCAGATGATTTGTTAGTGATTTCATATCTTTCATTATATCAGAATTCGCCAATCTCGCGCTTTGATTGTCATTTTTGATTTCAAAATCAACATCTTGCACACTAAGAACCGAATCGGACTCAATTGATCTTGCATAATATTCCTTTATCATGTTAGCATGACATAATTGTGTATCTTTTTTTCGATCTGGTGTACTCACGATGTAATTTAACTCATCTATCTTACTCGAAATGACATATGGGCCCTGATAGCGAGCTTTCATCGGGTTGCTCACAATCGGCAAGAGTACGAGGACTTTGTCCCCAACGCTAAAACTTCGAACTTTTGATTTCGGATCGTACAGTTCTTTCATGGATATTTGTGCTGTTCTAAGGTGCCAGTTCGGTAGCATTCACTAACTTTTCACGGAAATCTGAGACGTATGACAGCAAATCTTTCTGTTGTAGATTTTCGTTTAAGAGACTTTCTTTCAGCAAACCTAACGGGCCTCGGACTGCGTGGCCGAACACTAGTTCGAAAGGACTGAAGCCTAATGACTCTTGAGTGGCTTCTCTGACTGCAAATATCGCAAAATGGACACCTTTATCTCAGTCTTTTTCGTGTTCAATACAGAAGGACCGCAACATGGTCTTCAGCGTAGAGTGGAATCTTTCCAATACTCCTTGCGACTGAGGGTGGTAGGCTGATGATCGCACTTGTTTGGCACCGATCAGATTTACGACTTACTGAAACAAGCCCAACATGAAATTTGAGCCCTGGTCTGATTGTGTTTCCTTAGGGAGTCCAACAAACGTGAAGAATTTCAGCAGGCTGTCTGCAATTTGGACGGCAGTAATTCTTTTTAACGGAATGGCCTCCGGAAAGCGTGTAGATGCGCACATAATAGTTAGCAAATACTGATTTCCTGCTGGAGTTTTTGGGAGAGGGCCAACACAATCAATAATTATCCTCGAAAATGCACTTTCGACTATTGGAAGCGGTCGAAGTGGCGATTTAGGAATTACTTGGTTTGGCTTTCCGGATACTTGGCAAATATGACATCGTCTGCAAAAGGCAGTAATGTCTGATCTTATCCCAGGCCAGTAGAAATGTCGAGTCACTTTATCAAAAGTCTTCCTTATGCCTAGATGACCAACCATGGGAACTTCATGGCCTAGTCTCAGAATCTCGCCCCTAAACTTCTTCGGGACTACGATTTGGTGAAATACGGACCACTCTTCATTTGCAGGGACTCTAGGGTCCCGCCATTTTCTCATTAACAAGCCAGATTCCTTGAAATAATAGCCACGGGGTACTGTTTTGATTTCTCGCTCAGAAACAGCAATATCAAATAACTTTTTGATTTCATTATCCCGTTCTTGAGCCGCTATCAATTCATTTGTATTGATAGACTCGGAGCCTTCAGAATTTGGAATATCATTATCTGCATCTTCAGTCCTTTTAAGCGCCTGTGAGCGTGTTATCACACCACAAGGAACATTTTCCCTTTTCTCCTCAGATATGGGCGAGTCGTTGATATCAACTGATACACCTTTTCTTATCTTCGAACCAGGCAGATCATTTCCCAACAGGAGAGTAATTCCCCGAGCTGGTATGTGATCGGTCACTCCGACAACTACGGGTCCGGAAACGAGCTCGCAGTTAATATTGATTTTGTGTAACTTCACTGTTCCGGTTCCCCAAAATCCTTCTGTGTCAATGATGTCTCCGATAGCGGAATTTTCTGACAATGGCAACACATTTGATAATATGAAAGATCGAATAGTTCCGGTGTCACGCAAAATGGTGACAGGGACCTCATTTTTATTGTCCAACGAGACTGCCCTCGAATGTGAACGGGAGAAAATCTCCTTTCGGTGAGGCTAAGACATCTTGGGAGTCGACAGTATTTACGGAATTTTTCTCTTCCTCTTTCTTTCTTTTGAGTTTGAAACACTCAGAAATTGTGTGACCGGTTTTCTTGCAGTAGTGACAAGTCACCGGTCTGGTAGAGCCGTTAAAAGGGTTTCGAACTGGTCTGTTATCAGACTGTTTCATTTTGGAGGCGCCTTGATCCGTGTGATTAAATGTGCTTTTCCTCTCTTTATTAGAGCGCTTACGAGAAATTGCATATTCCTCGGATAACATAATCCAAGCTTTGTAATCGTCAGGATCTTTGTCCTCGATAAATGTCTTCATGTCTTCAGGGAGACACTGTTTGAATTCCTCGATGAGGATTAATTCTCTTAATTGCTCAAAATTATTTGCCATCATGGATCTGCACCAACGGTCAAATGCGACTTCTTTAGAATGGGCAAGATCAGAGTAGGTCATAGACTCGGATTTCTTTAGGCTGCGAAATCGATAGCGATACGCTTCAGGGACCTTTTCAAATGCTCTCAAAATACGACTTTTGACAATTTCATAATCCGAACTCTCTTCTAGCGACAGGGTCACGTAAGCCTCCTGAGCTTTTCCTACCAAAACGCTCTGGAGCAACATTGGCCATAAGTTTTCCGGCCATTTCATGATTTGAACAACCCTCTCAAAATGGAGGAAATAACTGTCCACATCTGATTCTTTAAACGGAGGCACAAGCCTCACTACTTTGTTAATGTCAAAACTGTCAGTAGAAGGAGAAACCGACTTTGATTCCTGTAAATAACGTAATCTCTCTCGTTTGGAAATTTCCTGCTTAATTTTCAATTTTAATTTCAAAGCTTTAATTTCGGAAGTGTCCTCATCCTCAGATTCAATATTGCCGTTAACAGAACCATGATCAGAAGGATCGCGAAAATGTTAGAGCGGATATCCGCTTTTGTTAAATTATGACTGCACGAAATGCTGAGGTGTCTAGCTAACTCAAGTAGTTCAGTCTTTTTGAAATTCAAAATTTCTTCGTAAGAAGGAATAGACGTCAAAACCTCACTGTCTGCCATTTTGAACAGAATAGATTAATAAATCTATGCTAGACGCGAGTATAAATGTCTATGTAACTATTGAAGACTGATAACTTAAACGGTAGTTAACTGACGAAAACGCTAACGTAAATAGCTTATGGGAAAAGTATGCCAACGTAAGTAGCATAAGACAACTTTGATGAAATTTGGAACAATCCCGGCCGAGCCCCCAATTTTCTGTTACGACCTCCCCAAGGTACGAACAGAAAAAAGGCCAAATCCCTGTGAGTGAATGTATTTATTTGGTGCAAGGCAGGTGGTGGCCCTTAAGAGAGCCGATTTGGCGTTCGCAGAGGATGTGAGTGTACGTACAGTCGTCAACTTGGCAATGACTGCGGTCGTGAGCCGAAGGGTCGCAGCAGCATCGTTGATTCCCAACAAGGAAACATGCGTACTGTAGGCGGGAGAGAGTAAGAGAGAGCAAGTTTGGTCCGTCAGCAGGGAGTTTTGATGTCTCTCCAAATGTGTAGGATCGATCCTCCACCTGGAGCGTATGATTGGCGCCCAGCCACTCGCCGGCTCCCTGTCACCGGGCATCGCTTCGCCCTCCCGTCAGCGAAGGGAAGGAGCAACGGCTCATGCAAGCGACTCCATTGGTCGTCGCTGCCTTGAAAGTTAATTTACGCTAAGTATCACTTCTGCCGAGTCTTGATGAGGAAAGAGAGAGAGAGAAGTCTGCATTTTCGTCACATCCCCCAGCATAAAAGAGCGTTGATAGTCGGAGCACTGCGATCACTTGAAACGCGAAGAAATGTTCACCAATCACCACGAAAATGTACATCACAACCTTTTAATTCACTCAGGATTTGTTTGGTCTCTGAAACGGATCCTGGGTAGATCTGTCAGAAAACTAGAAAACTCCATTGGTCGTCGCTGCCTTGAAAGTTAATTTACGCTAAGTATCACTTCTGCCGAGTCTTGATGAGGAAAGAGAGAGAGAGAAGTCTGCATTTTCGTCACATCCCCCAGCATAAAAGAGCGTTGATAGTCGGAGCATTGCGATGACTTGAAACGCGAAGAAATGTTCACCAATCACCACGAAAATGTACATCACAACCTTTTAATTCACTCAGGATTTGTTTGGTCTCTGAAACGGATCCTGGGTAGATCTGTCAGAAAACTAGAAAACTCCATTGGTCGTCGCTGCCTTGAAAGTTAATTTACGCTAAGTATCACTTCTGCCGAGTCTTGATGAGGAAAGAGAGAGAGAAGTCTGCATTTTCGTCACACAAAAAACTAAGACATATTTTTCTAATGAAAGAATGAAAACTTGAACATTTGATAAATAAGATACGCCCCTGAATAAGAGACGCATCAATTAGGGATCTGAAAAAAATAAGAGACGCGTCTCTTATCCAAAGAAATACGGTATCCCCGTAACCCCGTAATCGTTTAGGGAATGCTATATGTCGTCGATTTCTATATGGCAGTTTATAGAGTCATTGCCTGAGAACCAAGCTTCAATGAATTCACGCTGTTTTTCGTCATCGGTAAATTTGATGGGTTCAGTTGAGTTCCATAGAAATTGGGAATTGGGTGCATGAGTTGATATTTGAGATTTTGGGTCAAATCTTCTGACAGCCAATTGATGTTCATGCATACATGTTTGTAATTGTTTGCTTGTTTGTCCATAGTGAGTGGTTGTACAATTGCTACATGGAATTTTGTACATAGATAGTATTAATATAGATATACAATTGTATATGGTCCACTTGAAATTATTCAACCTTATTACCAGCATCTTCACAAAACATAACATTGACGAAAACGATATATAGTTTCTCAAAGGTTGATATCACACGGAGGATTTGTAAAGTACCATTGTTCCCTATGTATTGCTATCACATTATCAGTCAAATACTTGCAAATTTCTCCAAAAGTGTAAAAATTTGCATATATTTCACATGTGGTGTCTCAACTCGAGTTCATTTCATAAAATCGAAACTGTACACACATTGGGGATTTAATTAATGCTGAGTTGCTACTCTACCTAATATACTTACTCTATTGTTTGTAACCAGTCGACAGAAATTGTCCTCCAACTCTTCCTTTGAGTTTCTCATGACTTTTGCAACGACGAACACAGTGGACAAGCTTCGTCTTATACTAGCTTAGGAACCATTTGCAAATCATTCTTTCACCCCCGTGCGTCAATTTGTGATGGCCGCTCGGACGGATTTGTCGATGTTATGACTTGGGGCTGCCGAATTGGACGATTGTCTCGATGGCAACGACTTCGAATCCATCAAAGTGCATTTTTATGTTTTCGCCGCTAAAATTCAGTTAAGATGAATATACCACAATTTTTCAATTTAAAAGCAATGGCGATTTATATCACTATGCAATGTTGAACCTAGTTGATTCAAGTTTGACAATGTCAGTGGCAGGGAGTCATGGCTACACTTATTTCACGGCGAGGTGAGTAAAGGCTTTGAAACGGTTTGAAGGATATTTTGAAATCAAGCAGTTGAACTCATGCATTATTAAGATCACAACTTGTTAAGATAGTTATTTGGATATGTAAGAGCCGTAATTATCAAATTGGACTCATGTGCATGCAAATACGCATAACTACTTTCTATGTTACTTGGAAGTAGTTGAAGCACTATTTTTCGTACATTTTTCTTGGAATCAGCTGATGAGAGGAAATTTCAAATAATTATCAAGAGTTCGCAGATTAATTGAATCGAATAAGGAAAATATATCAAATTTACATCTTCTGTTGGAACCACTTTTCTCGATTTTCTTGTATATTAAATAACTAATATAGAGAAGCCAAACAGCCAATTGCATTCAGAATGTCAAAATTGTTTAAGATGGATTGCACTTAAGGTATAAACTGGTAAGAGATAGCGAAAGGACCTATGGAAAGTGTATGTATGATATATGCTCGTATATGATGAGGAACTTGTGCTGAAATCATTTGCAAACGAAGTGCTAACCCGAATGGAAAAGTGGATGAATTTACGAAGAATGATCAGAACCATGAGTGGATGCTGAGGTTTCAGGAATTCCTGTCCATCTGTTCGTTGTCAATCGCTTTGGCCAAAATGAAGATCGAAAAAGAAGGAAATGACATGAAAAATGAGATGCGCTTGTATTATACTCAATCTTCAAAAGTTTTCTTTCTCTCAAAGCTTTTATTACCACTAGTCAACCAGGGAGATCTAGAGAGTTAGTCTAGATCTCCTTGTAGTCAACATTTCATTCTACGCAGGTGAAACAGCAAGCTCTCTTAACATTTTCGATGTTAGCATCCCTTCCGGGGATCATCAACATTTCCCCGTGATTTTTCGCTTCTTTCAATGACCATGGACGAACTCGAAACAAGACCAGAAGGAGAAATTTCATTCTGCGCATGAATATTGGTGACCACACTACTTATTAGCAGAAAGTAGTATTCATCTTTATCTTGAAAGCTAGTGATCGACTTTTCCATAGGCTCAATTTTCTTAAAACACACATTTTCATGACATAGACAAACAGATTTCAACATTATTTGAGTCGAGCTACATTTTTTGTCAACTGGACACTCCATGTGACTCCTTACTTTATGATTCTGGGTGCATGTGGTTTTTTAAATATACTAGCACGAGCATAGCAATGACGGTCTAAAACATGATGGCTCTTGTGCTTCAAAAGTTGTGTACAATTATTAACCAACGAAGAAACTTGTGAAATGATGTGTACAAGAAATTCTTCTCCGAATTTGCTAAATTCAATTACATATTATTAAAATTAACAATTTTCCGTGAGTTGCTGGATTACGTTCTTCCTTTGCCGTTGGCAGTTGCCGGCTCATTTCTTCTTTTATCATCATTGAGCTAAATATTTACTAATCTATTGGAATTCCCTATTTTGTATGTCGCTTTGTATTAAGCGAATGAATGTGGAAATGTTACATTTTGGATTACTATCCGAGCAAATTTTTCCGTTATCGATTGAAGATCTTGATACTGTAGTTGTTATCTAATCAGAGCTTTCTTCAAATTTCGAGATGATATAAGAGTGCATTCCATTCTTGTCTACATTTGCCAGCGAACAATTCTATTTTTATCTACCAAACTAACGGCTATTGCGCTTTTGACTACTATAGCAGGTGTCATTCCGTTTCCGCAAACTGCTTCAAATAACAACAAAGGTCTGTCGCAGTACATTGAATATGTAAAGCGAATGACAACTATTAAGTCAACAAAAGACACCGACACCTTGATTCCCCAGCCGCACTCATCCGAACTAGGAATAGAAACCAGTGGAGACGAGCTCGCATCTTCCTCACAAGGCCACGCTGACGGCATAAAAGGGATGCGAGTGATTTATATTATTATTGACAAAATGCTGCCAGCATTCATGTTGCAGCAAGACGGCATATCAGCATGTCTTTCGACTATATGTCACACTGTAGATTGACAGCAAACGTCTGTCAAAGTGACGTCAGGATGGCCTGGTGAAGAGGATGAGAGAAGAAGGTCTGTCTCCACATCTTCGGTTCGATTCCTGGGTCCGGCGAGTGCGGTCAGGGAATCAAAGCTGTTGATATCTTTTATTGGCTTAGAAGTTGTCATTCTCTTCAGATATTCAATGCTTCAAACACATTGAAAAAAATGAGAAAAATTGAGGAATAGGGACTTTCTTCACGTAATAGCTGCTTGAATGAACGATTTATAAACAATCCACTCTTCGCAATAAGACATAACATATGCGAGTGAATTCAATTTGGTTATGACAATTAATGTTTGACAACTACAATATTCAAGCAGTTCAGCTGGTGCTGATGATCATTTGCTCATAATATTTCTAATTAACTGATGTTAATCTATAATTGCAAAAGTTTTGATATAGAGAAAAACACGACAACATAATTCCGAATTTAAAAGAAAAAAAGCAAATTTCTTCCACTCAGACGTTTCAATAACAGAAACTCCTACAGAGCCAACTAAGCATTGCAATGTGGGGCATTTCAGTCATCCTGAGACTTTGATCTCGAAAATGTGAAAGTCAAATATTCAAAGATTTCAAAGATGTATGAGAAATACAAACGAAACTTTGTACATATTACTGTAACTACATTATTCACCATTATTTATTGACTTGATAGAAAATGATCGTATAACTCAAGAATCGTCAGGTTGTTGGCCTATCATTCATTTTATTTTCTAGTGGAGGATGTTGAGATAGAATACAAAACAAGCACAAGCTACAATGATTGAGCTTGAAATTGAATTAGCAGATCGGAATGCAACAACTACATCATTCAGGTACACTTTTTATGGTTGGGCAGTGGTCTTTTTTACTCGCACAGGCAAGATAGCACCTCATTGCGAAATGATCGGAATATCTGTTGGAAGCAAAACGCAGACCAAATTCGATCTACAAGTACTTTTGTGTCCAAAAGTACCAAATTAACATCATCATATGTCAGATTTCGTTCATCTTTAAGACACGGTTCCCACACTTTTTGAAAAATAAAATTCTCGGAGCTTTCCAGGTTTCGTCTCGGATTTTCCCCGGATATCACGATGTTCGTAGAAGTTGGGTAGTACGTATCAACCTTCCAGAAACTTGGATACCTTATGTTAATCGATTACATCGATTGGGTTAATTCTAATAATCGCCGGTCAATTTACTTAATTATTGCTATCAAATTTTTGCATTCAGTAAATTTTAATTCCTAGCATCGAAAATTGAAATTGATCAATAATATGAGGATTTGATGTGTTATAATTGTGGTAGACGATTTTATATATTTTTCTCAAGAGCATATGGAAGACAATGACACAGCAAAAATCGTCTATTGGCAACCAAGGATTGGCAGTGATAAAATGATATCATTTTATTTTTGAAAAATGATATAAAATGACATCATCAAAATTTTTTGTTCCATTATATTTTGTAATCATGGATTCTTCACATTTTGTATTGAAGCAAATTTTTACTCTCTTTCATTTGTTCAACCCATGTCCTTCCGCACTGATGGCGAAAAGCAACAGGCTATTGTCTGTCTATCACACAAATTTTCAAATAGCACTGTCTTGATGTTTTTGAAGTCTTGACTGTAATCTGTTTTGGTCTAGCCAACTGCATATTGTAGGCATATTTGTAATTCGAGTGTATGAAGCTTAAATCAAAACTTGCGATGTCTAATGTGTAGGCCACACCTAACTTTTGATATACAAGAAGCTTTGTATGACTAAACTGCTTTCTTCGGTCTTCCATTATTTGGAATACATCGATGCTGCATGCAATCTAATTTTCATTTCAAACCCAAGAGCAGTAAAAGTAGCATGGTAGCAGTGTAAATCGAAATATTCGTATGACTAGATCTATTTACGTTGCAGGTCTAAAAATGGCATATTTTCATTATAAAAAATAAAATGATATCATTTTAAAAATAAAATGATATCATAGCCGATCATAGTTGGTAATTATCAACAAATCAAATGACTATTCTAAACAACCATCTCATTTGAGAGAATTCTTATACATGCCATTACGAACTCGATGTGAAACACTGATATAATCTTTATAGAAAAATCGCTAATTGCCTAATATTGAAAAATGCAAGCGGTTAAAACAAAGGACGGCATGAAATATTCTCAATAAAAAGTTGGAAAAGAGCACTGTGAATGTCTTCATTACATGGTCATCAGTGGCTTCTCTACTTCCAATTCGGAAGTCATTTTGCAAACCTAGCTTTGCAGCTCGTTAGATCTCCTTCTCAATGCGTTTGCCTTGGCAACTACTGAGATCTGTCCCTTTCGCTCGGCTTCATCATATGTGAGTTCAGCATCACTTTTAAAAACAGATATACACTGTATCAGCTTCCATTTTCTAATTTTTTCTTTCATATCTTTGATGTTTTTCTCAATTATCTTCCGTTTTTCAAATTTGTCTTTCTCTTCAGTTTTGGATTATTCCGATTCCATCCTCCAAGGATTACCCAAGGATTGCAAGGATTTCATAAATTACTGCCGCGATAACTTGCAAGATTGTACGAGTTCTTTTGTAATTATAAAATGCCAAATCCCACAAATGCTTATTATGTAATCTTTTATCATTCTTTTTGTCACTAAGGTCTTTTGAGAAATGCTTGTCGATGAAACCTCTTCATTGATTGAAAATCCACGTTCTACTTGGGCCTGACCATGGTATAATATAAGAATGCTTTTTAGAACGCATCATATTCTTCTAAATTCACCTTTTTTTGCTCATGAAGTTGTGATATATTTTGTCAATCCGTTCGTCTTCATTATCTTTGAAAGTCGGACAATAACGAAATTCATCTACCATCTTCCGAAATTACTCATGAAGATCATCACATTTCGAAGTTTTCACACATCCAATGTCGTTTAGATACGTAAGACTTTCTTGGAGTGACGGCATGTTTTGTCAACTGAATGTTGTTTAATGTGACGCGGATTGAAACACCTTAAAACTTTGACAATTCCGAATGACGCCTGAGATTTTCATGCAAACCTTTGACCATATTGATGAGCATTCGTTTACATGTACTTTGAATTGAAACACATCAGCTGCATTAGGTTCTCATTTTGTAGTGCTCTTACCTCCTCCTCAACTTCGTATCCGAACTGTATATCTGAAAACGATTTGTGGTTGCTCTCATTTTCCTGATCGATTTTTGAGCACTCTTTAAAAATCGGCTTTCTCTAATAGTTTTGATTTTATAAATCGAGACATCAGATTCACTGTCATGTTGGAGAGGTCGTCGTACAAGTGCAAGATCAGTGGCTTCTCATCCTGATATTTACGCAGAAACCATTCGACGCCTCGCGCAATTGATTCTATGAAAAACAATTGAACGGCACCGAAAGAAAACATCATTTACCCAATTTTCAACAACAGTGAACGACTTCGTTTTTGACTTAGTTACTTTCCTTGAATTTACAGCTTTTGTGTATTGAGTTACGTTAGAACGTATGACAAGGTTATCTAAAATAGGCATCTAATAGATTGCTTGAATCATCGAATTTTCCGGAGTTTTTCCAGAATGACAAATTATACTTTCAAATTTCCGGATATCCTCACATTTTTGTTTTCCGGTTTTCTGTGGGCGTGGGAGCCTTGTAAAGAATAAAATTCTAATACTCGTGCATACCACAAGAGGCAAATTTGCAAGCAAACTCTATGCTTATGATATTATGTGGACAGAGTTCAGTTAATTCGCAAGATATCAGTCGAAAAATCGGTCACTTTTAGGGTTGTGTGAGCATTTGGCTCAGGTCTGCACGAATAACGTCTTTTTATCAAGGCGATATGATTTTCAGGGTTGGTAAGAAGAAGTGAAGGTTTGAAATTAACCGGGCAAGCACTACTACATTAAATAGCTTTTTCATTGGACAAGTGTGTCATAAATCATTTATGTCCTATCACACTATTAAATGATTGAAATGAATTGCATTTTGAAAACAGACAATTATTAGCACAACAAAAAAGTGACTAATATGTTATTTTGAAAATATAATTTTTTTCAAAAAAATATGCCATACTTCCAATAAGCCTTTTCCCTATTGTATATCCAACGAAGCTCGAGACCCAAAAAAAGCGGTAAAATTTTTGAATTTCCAGAAACGTTCGAATCATTATGATGTCTGCTCCCATAAAATGAATATTACAAATCAAAATAATGTCAGGTTTATGGGAATTACGGTAAGTTTTCCAAAACCATTGTGAACATGATCACCTCGCACGTCGGATATTTTAAATTTTGAGGTCCCGGAAAAGCGTTTACTGAAGACCGTCAGTTTAGCAATTTATACAGTAATTAATCAAAAGTTCATATTTAGGTAATTCATTCACCGTCAAAGGTTTCACAACTCACAGAGTCTCTCATTAGGAGAGAGCGGAATAGTCGAAAACGCACCGAACCGAAATAAGAAGCATCTTTAATTATGAATAAATGGTCGACTTTGACATACTATCAAGAAAGATTGATCACATGTGTTGCCTTGCACATGGATTGAATCATATAGTAAAATATATTTACAAATTCTGAAGATCTTTCGCTATGTGTTCCAGGAAACTGATATTACAGAAGCTCATTACTTGGAGACACTATGACACAATTCTTCCTTTGTGAGAGATAATGAAAATTCATTATCCCGACATGAAACACTCAAAATATATCCATTAGTAGAGATGTCCTTCATTAATCCTAAACAAATACTTCACCTTCATTTCAACCCTACAGCATGTCATTGGTAAGAATATCGTAAGAAGTGATTTGGAGATGAGTTGACGCTACCTCCCTTTCTGCGGTTGTTACAGAAAGATGTTTCATGCGAACAGGTTCATGATATCTGTGTGATGATAAACGCCTTCATCGCAAATATTAATGATAATTTGATCAAGTGCCTACATGTAGGCATTCTTCTATCCATTCTTTAAGCGAGTTTCATGCCTCAAATATTGAAAGATGCTTTTGTGAATTAATGGCATTCAAACAGAATTTATTCAATAAATATGGAAAGGTAGTGAATGGTCTTATTATGGCATCTTCCTTTTGAAATGATCAAATTAAAAAATGACAGCACTCAAAAGCCGCTCAAATTTTCGTAAAATCGTTGAGCTTTTGAAAAGTTATTTTCTCCGCACGTAAGATACAAAAATTCACATTATTTTTAAATTATTTTGGAGACTGCTCTAAAGTTCAATATGCAGTTGTCTATTCCACTTTATTCCACAATTTTCGTTCTTGTAACTAATAATTTATAACAAAAATACTCATTTATGAATTAAGCACCGAATAGAATGGTGATTCTAGATTGTTCACATGAAAATCTAGGCATAATTGAGGTGAATCTTTTGTTGCTAGACCATCAAGGAGAGAACGGATATTCTGTAGAAATCTGAGCAAATTTTCTTTTCATAAGCCATCTAGAAACTTCCGTCCTAAGACAGATTTGAAATGTCTGCTGGTGAGGTAGCATCATGGTTCATTAATTATTGACAAAAGTTTTTACCAAAATGCTTCATGGTTTAATTTAAATTAGACAAATCGGATATTAGAAAAATGCCTGCATTAGTTTACAATACACGATGGTAATAATATATAAACAGTACGACTAAGTGAATTTTCAAGACAACTACTCATTGTTTATTAGAAAGCTATGCGGTATGCATCTCCTAATGTACATGCATACAATTCTACATTTTTCATGGGACAACATTATTGTATACCAGAGATGGAACCGGTTTACCGGTACCGGTCCACCGGTAATACCGGTGCCGGTACAGGTCACCGGTACCGGTAAACTCTGCCAAGCATTGCAGTAAACATATGACGAGACAATGCAGGTGTTGTGGTGCACCTAACACGATTCCACAGCGATCTAAAAGCTTGCTTCACGCCAACGTCAACCATATCCAATGCCTGCCTTATGGGAAAGTACAGGAACACTTAGATCAAGTGTGATTGGCTACGAATCAGACAACAACAGCATAAAACAATTGATGTTTTGTGACTATTGTCTGCCTGTCTGAGTTTGTCTGTGACTACGCATTCATTACTTGCCTTTATTGTCGTCGTGTAACTCTAGTGTCGTGTCCTCGTGTGAGACTGAATTTCGTCACTTTCTTGATCAATTCGCACCGCAATGGAACTAACTGATGCTGATATTATTCGCTCAAAAGTTAAGTCTAGTGATTTTCTGAGAAAGCGCAAAGAATCGCCGTGTGATAATAATAATAATAATAATAGAATGCTTTATTTTCAATCAATACAACGAGTGGTATGACTCCTAGAAATAGATTGTTTATCTAAAGTTGACTAGAATGGAAATTGACTCAAGGTCGCGGCACATCCGAGGGAACTAAGTTGGGGCATGGATCACCAATGAAAAGCTTAGAATTGCACATGTGACTGATTCTAACCCAATGATACAGCCGTTGACAAGTGTATCTAAGTGAAAATGCGTGTGATTTATGTGCCACTATTGTGTATTGCATGAAGCTTAACCTCCGTTATAGAGGTTTTATTGTTGTCGATTTCTATGGTATGACTGGTTACAGCAATTACATCATGTGAATCTCGAGTATTTCACGAAACTTCCATTGTAGAGTGAGGAGGATCGTCGTTGAGGTAGCAATTTCGGGGAGCGACGAACAACACGAGCAGGGTCTCTTACAGTAAAAAATTCGACAAGTGGATGAATTTGGGGATTACCACTGATCTTTTTGATTAGTTTAGTACACATTTTGTCCAGAAAGTCACGCAGATGGGGTTTGCCTTGAACATTTGACCATCGAATTGCAAGACGGTATAGACGGTCAAGTTTTTGAAAGTTCTTTACACTTACATCACAAATGATGGGCCAACAAAATGTTATATGACACAGCACAAGACTTACAAAAGCCTGCCAAATGACTTCACCACGGTTGTTATTATTACGTAAACGGCGTACAAATGACATGGAACGACAACATTTAGCATACCGTTTTGCGAATTGAACGTCCCAGCGAAGGTCTGAGGTAAAATACACTCCCAAAATTTTTACACAATCAATCTGTTCAATCGTGGAATTATTAATTACAATATCCATGGTCTTACAATTAGAAATATTCCTGGAAAGGGTCATACGTTTAGATTTTTCAACATTTACAATCAGTTTCTTCTTTTTTGTCCATGCTCAGAGTAGAAGTCAGAATTAATACTAGGACAATCAAAATGTAACAAGGTAATGTCATCGGCATAAACAATAGGTTTTGTATTTACAAAGTCGGGCAAATCATCCATGAAAAGAGAAAACAACAGTGGTGCCAAAATGGTCTATGATTACGTATAATTGCTGAATGTTTGGAAGCAATTCAGTATTGTTTACGAAATCGACTCCAGGGGAGCGAAAGCGAGGATTTGTTTGTAAGGGATGAAAATCCTCTATTATTTTGGAAAGCAAATGAAAAGTCGCTCGCCAAGTGCTGGTAATCCAAGCATCAAGCTCGCAAAGTGAGCGCGTTTTCAGTGATGCAGGGTTGACCCTGACCGCGCCTCGAAACCGCCTAAAGTCTAAGCATCTCGAGGAGTTGGTCACCCTTAAGTGCTCTAAAAGCAGGACTATGGTAATTTCACAATTCACATGTTGACATTTACACTTTGAGTTTTGTGTTTTTGAATAAATTTGATACAGTCGGATCTTCCATTTTCCATGTATACTATTGATGCATGTACATGATTGTTGGCCAATGTAGTAATTTTTGCAATTACATGTAGGGCCTATATGCTTGCTGTTAATTGTTATGATTGAGCTGAGTCAAAATGGTGACAATTTTTTAATGCAGTAACATTCTCGAACTAATGCCGGTACATGTACTAGTTTTCAGTTCATTCAAGGAGTTACACAAAAATAAGCAATGAGGGACATGTTGTCTAAATCCATGCACTTGGAAAAGTTTACCGGTAGATACCGGTATCGGTACCGGTAAAGGTCACCGGTAGACCGGTACCGGTAGCCAAAAATGCTACAGGTTCCATCTCTGTTGTATACTGAAAAGATAATGAGTTATCAAATGCCAGGTATATCTCTTCAAAGCATGCATGTTTACGAAGCTATCTATAGCATCCATGTATAGACCTACTATAGTCATGACAAAAATATCACTTCCAGGCCTCTCACGCTACTTTTTCAAACTTCAGGACACAAAGGACACAAAAATCATTAAATTTCAGGACTTTTTTTCGCAGCAGCCTCCACCATCACTAACGGCTGCTCCTTTACCACCCTTTTATTATAAACAATCATTAATAAATGGTAAACAATCGAAATATAACAAAGTTATTTTTAGCGATTTGAAGTTCATGTTTTTCAGCACTATAACAAAGTTTTAATTTATTTGGAAGAATGCGGCGCGCTTTTCAACTTCACGCTCGTTTTCTATGTTGAATATTTTCCTTTTGAGTTGTTCTTTCGTTTCACGAATATTTTGTAATTATACACATGTTTCACTCAGCCTATCATTACCAGCGGATGACATAACCTGTGCAACTCGAGCGTTCGTCAGATTAGATGACCAGAGTCATGATGAGTGAGAAAGAAAAGAAATTTAGATGTTGATTCGGCTATCGATTGTTTTGCATAAGCCATTTCACTTTCGTGACGAGATTCAAATGATTCTTGTTCCTTCAACTATTCCAGTAAATGGGCTGAATCCTTTTTGATTTGCTCTAATCTCTTTCGTTTTAATTCATCTTCTTTTGATTTTTCATCTTCAAAGCGTTTTCTCTCTTTTTCATCTTCGAGATGACGAGTATACTCTGAGCGTGCTCTGTTAATTGATTGTATCATTTTCTTTGTGATAGGTACAGAAGTCACGGAACCAAATAAGCGGATAGCATCATTCACAATCCTTTCTAATGCTGTAGACTCCTCACTCAGCAACATCCTATCGTTTGAAAGCAAGTTGCTGACCGTATTGCGCTACCATGCGAAAGAATTAACCCATTATTATCCCTATGGTCCCATCCTAGTGCAGTGGTCGATCGCAAGCTATTACTATATATTATTATTATCATTAGTTTTTTTGTCAATAATTTTTTTATCTCAGAATTTGGTTAAACTCAAATTAGGCCTATCTCAAAATTTTGTCAAGACAGCTCGAACCACCAAGTTTTATACCTACTGGATCCTACTTAAAAGAAGGTAAAAACAAAAATCAAGTTGGCCATAATAGGAAACATTTCAGATCAACTTGATCGCTTGAATTCATGTTCCTTTAACAGATCGGAAAACCGAGGGCGCTCAACTCTCTGCACTCCTAAAATGGATGTGCCTAGCTACATTTTATTTGGTTCTGTGTACCGGTAAATTCATTTCAAATCTGATGACTAACTGAAAACCGGTCTAAGCATAACTTCAGACATTTTTCGCAAAAAATGATATTTTCACTAAACTGTACGGAAAACTGAAAGAAAATCGTCATATTTCAGGACAAATCAGGACAGTTTTAGAAATTTTAGGAAATTCAGGAATTTCAGGACGAGTCTATTTTCAGGCCTGCAAATCTATTGAAATTGAAACGATGCTTCGGAAACATTTTGTGAATAAAAAGTCTAAACTTTTATGAAAAAATTGCCATTCGTTCTTCTTTTAGTTAGGATACTGATTGGACAACAGGAACAAATTTCAAAACATAAAAATATAATTCAGCATTTTTATTCGCTTACTTGCCTTTACAAAGTGAATGGATTGTAAGTCTTGGCTTATGCATACCTAGCTTAATTTCTGTTCGGTGAGCCCTGCCAATGTCGACAATTGAAGTAAATTTTTGCACTGATTGGAGTTTACATTTTCAACAGGTGAACCAGGCCTTGGACCGTTTATTGACCAAGATTGAGACATTCGATGTATTATGTAATATCGCTTGAGCTGACTCTCATCATAACCATAAGCACAGCATTCCCTTAATCTAATTTGAAAAAGTCATCTTACAACATCAAATCATCATAATAAAAGCATGCTCTATGAATACATTGTGAATTTAGAAAGCATTGCAAAATGCAGCAGCAAATAACAGAAAATTTTCGATGGCATTGTGTCTATAACTTTCCACGAATATTCCTATCATGGTGGTTTCTTGTTCCCAAGGTACACAGGTATTTGCCTAAGTTGCTGTCGATAGCTGCTACGCAATTCAAGGAAGGAATCCTTATGATCAAATCATTTTTATTGCTCTTTATCAATCGGCAGTATTTATCAAGCATTCTCAAATGAATCTTAAAATTACATGATCGGGTATTTCAAATATACGAACCGCCCACTTCTGCTACTATGAAATGATTTGATGTGTTGCTACCACTGGTGAATAAATGCACGAACATATTATATTTTCATGAGATCTCTTCATCACCTTAAGATCTCAAATGAAAATGCTGTCTTGTTAGGACATTATTAGGAAAGTTTCATGATATTTCATGATGCAGAGTCAGTGAGAATAATGAATAACCGCTATAAAGGTGAGTGTTTGCGTCTCATCGTCGCTCATCGCCTACAAGCAATTACACAGAAATCGAGTTTTTCCGTCGAATACTGTTTCCGTAACAACTGCGCCACTATGTGGGAATGGATCTAAGCACGTTTTCCCATTTATCCTCATATTAGCAAGCATGATGGAAGGTATTGAGCTGGATGGATGCGTGCCTGCATTCAAGCATCAAATTTTCAATGTAAAATATGACATTTTCAGCTGTGCTAAATGTCAAATGTATCTAACAACATATCAATAAATCAAATATCACCAACCAGAAATTAATCATTGCTTGCCGATTGATGACAAATATTATCATAACATGTATCGTTGATAGTTCTATTCAGCGACATTTCGCAATCCAAATCATATTACTCAAAGGCATCAGTTGAGGCATTTGCTGTGTGGAAAATCTTTCTGGAAAACCTTTGATTTCAACTCAAGATAACAGACATTTATGCTCAGAAGCATCAGCTAATTAACGGATGACACAATGACTTTGATGACATGTCGTAATCCGACTCCTTGAAAATGTGCTTCGCTACTTTTCATAGCTGAGATCTCATTTGTTAATGAACTCGCCATAATTGTAAGATAATCGTAAGAACGTACTGTATATAACATCGAAAATGGAATTTCCTGGATAGTTCCCTTTATTTTCGCTAGGAAACCCCCTGCATGATTTTGATGCTCCAATGAATCGATAGTCTGCAAAAAATTGTCAAAAATTGGCAACTCAAAATTTGATTTCCTTTATTTCAAAAAATTGAATTATTTGAGCATCTATTGGAAATCTTTGGCAGCTGACTTTGACAGACGATTATATTTATCAGTAAGTAATTACAGTAAATAGTATGTAACTAGAGGATTCCCCAATTTTTACTCAGAAGACTTCGTTTTTTAGCTCAGGATCCTTCGTCCTCAAGCGACTGCACTGCTTTGTTGAATTACCAACGATTAACACATCTCACATGAAATCACAGCGATATCAGACGGATTGATAGGTACATGGTAGCAAACAAAAAAGCCCGTTAACATCTAAAGAACAACACAACAATAGCATAATAAAAGGAAAGTCAATGAAAAATCAAGCTCGAAGGAATGACCAGTCATAGATTGAAAGATCAAAACTGAAAGACAATCACATACATCAAGACAAAGTCATACAAAAAAAATGACCAAAAAACAAGGCCAAAATTACGAAAAATGCTGAATGAATAATATAATACTGAATACTGATGAATAATACTGAAAGAGCAATACCAAAAGCAAAAAATCACTATGATAAAGCGGTAACATAATGAAAAGAACTACATAACACTGAATACTTATAAATAATACGAATATGTCTAAAAGATCTCGAGCTAAAAATGAAGTCTCCTATCTGAGTGAAAATTGAGGAAGCCTCTTCTTAACATAAAGTACATTCAATTCCCTATGTTTGATAGAATAAGACATGATATTGAAATTTCTAAGTTCCAAGCTGCAACTTTAACGTTTTTTACCAATGTTTCGGTTTCTCAGGGTCAGATAGCATCACAAAGAGGGCAAGCTTAACTGGAGAGGAAATTCAAAATTCAAGAGTGGGATTCATAGAGGAATCAAGGTAGGCCTATACATGTAAATGCATGATGATGATGACGATGATGTGGGTATGTAAATATTGGCCCTCTCAATAACATGACATGTCATCAAAATAAATTAATAAATGCACAAACATCTACAACTCTGTCAGAACAAGTCAGTGAGCACAAAAGTATTGGCCAAAGACATAGATACTGCCAATCTCAGAATTAGAGGCAATTTTCATTAGAGCTCTGTGTCCGAACTCAAGGGAGGAGAGGGAATTTCTGGGTGACTTACTATTTCTACGACCATAATATCATCATCACAATGTGTCTATTTATATGTATAGCATCTTGATTCATGTGTGATCGCAACCTTGAATTTATATTTCCTCTTTATATCATTTTACCTTCTTTGCAATGTCATCTGACCCTGATGCTGGTTGAGAAACAGAAACATAGGTCAATAAAATTGAAGTTGCAGCTGAGAGCTTCTTTACATATTTTTTCATACTGTCGGTTACAGCGTATGCAATAAAAAACATTGGGCCTACACGCACTTGAAACTAATGGTGCACAATGAAATAAGACCAAATCTAACAAAAGACCACTTTTAGAAATAGAACAAATTTAGCAAAAGGTCAAAATCCGCTCGAATTTCTAGCATTAAATAAGTAACTATAATAATAATAATACTGCTACGCACACATAATTAAAAGTAAAATTCACAAAATTCTCCATCCAATGTTATAAAACAATAAGAGTTGAAGGCAAATTCTTTCGAAATACTTTGGTCAATTCATCGAAGTTATCGAGTGATTATCATCTAGATAAGTAAAAGTATGCAAAAACTATCTTTGAAAATAATGCTGAGCAGCTACTAACCACTCGCTTTCCCGCGTGCAATCGAATCAGTAAGTTCGGGATACTTCAAACGACACAATATCCTCAGGGATGGAAACGCAAGTGCGCATCGCAACAAAATTATCTTTAAATGTATTCTTTGATGATTAACAGTAATAAAGTTATCAAATTTGATATTAATGATTATTTTTGAAACATCTCCGCCTGACAGGTCGTCTCAGCAATTTAAAATAGAAAATGAACAGATGTGTAGATCTATTGCTGCATATACAAACGTGATGAAGAATGAATTTAATGGGAGCGGAACTAAAGAGACTTTCCCACGGCAAATTTCATGAACACGTTGCAACATGAGTGATTTCAGTTTTCTACTTTTCTCATATTTCAGATCGAAGTCAGGGATTACATTAAGTTTCATGAGTTAGGTCTAACAGAAGCACTATGTTAGCAGTACACTGACTAATATTTCAGAAAAAACCAGTGGTTTGACACCTTATTCGCTAGTCATCCATCATTATCATCAGATTACCCTGAAAGATAATGTTACATGTTAGAGGTGTACTTGAGGACAAGATGAAAGCCTGTCCATATACTCACTCACTGACTCAACCCTCCTGCGACCTTTGTTTCCAGAAGATGATGGATTAGACGTTTATTGCTTGACAATGGACCTCCAATTCGGCCGATCGTGAGCGTCCGCTTCCTGGGCTTCAACGCGTTTAAGGTCTTCTTTTACGTTTTTCAGGTCTTCTTGTCCTTTGCCATCCACATGGATGTTCATACACTATTCGCCTGATGAAAGACGATGTCCAAAAGCTCGCGATAATCAATCAATTTCGAGCCCATGAATGTTTGGTTCCTTTCATTATTTACGAATTGTGATAAACTGTAATCGTCTTGGGGGTGCAGCAAGCATGCCGGCACGGGGTGGGCAGGGTGGGCAAAGCCCATGCTGCCCTTTTCACAGGGTGGGCAGGGTGGGCAATGCTGCCTTTTTAGAGGAGGGGAAAATTGTCTTTTCACGGGATGGGCAAATTTGTTTAATTACCTATATTACGCTCGTATATTGCCCTTTCTTCAAGTACGATGTAAGTGACTTCAATTAGGATGTTTCCTTTAGACAGGATGGACAAGTTAATATGTGTCGCCTTTTGGTTGACAGAGTGGGCAAGTTGATCAACATAATTGCCGTTTTGTAGGGTGGGCAAATTGATCTATTTTGCCTTTTTACATGGTCGGCATAAGTTATTAATGTACATATGTTGCCCTTTTTACGAGTACAAGGTGGGCACGTGTTTCTATGTTGCCTTTTTGCGCGGCGGCCAAGTTATTCTACTGTGTCTTGCATTTTGACATCTGCAATTTGCCCCTGTGCAATTTATAGAGGATGGGCAAATAGAAACAATGCTGACTTTTTCACAAGGCGTGGGTCTGCGGTCACATTTACAAAATATGTAATGTCATACAGTTGGGAGACTCGCGAAAAGTCGAAAGGAATAGTGAATCAATTGAGGGACACCTTTTTGATCGCTAGCATTAAGTGCTCATACGACGTGATCTGTATAATGGAGAATATTTCCAGGACTACTCAAAGATCTGATGTTAGTGCTCAAGAAGCGAATTTCGTCATCAACCTTGCGAAGCAACGATTCAAAGAAATGTGCTGCAATGACGAAGCTAGTAAGATATGGAGTCATGCAGAAAAGCTACAAGCAGAATTAGGGGACGAAATGACAGATAGCATCATGGAGAGAAAGGAAAAGAGAAAAAGAAAACTGCCAGAAATATTGTCCGAAATGACAGACCTGCCTGATGTTGATACACCGGATACGTTCCAATCTTTTTCACAGAAGTATTTTGATTTGATCAATTTGATCGACGGAGCGATGCAGAGAAGATTCTCCCAAAATGATATGAAAATATTAGAAGATATTGAAATAGCCCTGATAGACTCTGTAAATGGCAAACTCGAGAAGGAATCATTTGACAAAATATTTCCAATTGTGTCCAGAGTAATGAAGCTTCAACAATCTCGCAAAGCAGAATTTGAAGAAGAACTGAAGGGTTTTCCAGTCCTCCTCAAAATGCGAAATGAACAGATCAAACCAAGAATAAAGACGGTTACAAAGATATCAACAATTTGTGATATATTTAACGCAATGCCAATGACGAAAAAAGCTTGCAAAATTACCCACGACTTGCTGAAATATTATTGCACAGTACTCATGAGCTCAGCGACAGCGGAAAGAAGTTTCAGCGCAATGCGACGCCTGAAAACATGGACCAGATCCAAGACTGGACCAAACCACCTTAACAATATCTTGTTTGCAGTATTGCATAAGGATTACATGGACGATGTTAATATCCACACCGTTACTGATGAATTCATCAAATTCAATGAAAAGAGACTCTCATACTTTGGACATTTCTGATCTGGCTCTTGTTTTTCTTGTTTATATCAGTAGAGTTATCACAGAGGTTTAGATTATATTGTTTGATATTTTGTACATAAATAGATCATAATGATTTGATCAAATATTTTATTTTTGAATATTTTCCGTATCAAAGCTGGATACCGGTGTCGTGAATAATAATAACCTTACAGTTAAGTACACATTAAGAATATCAAGTTTCAGTCACTGTATGTAAAAGTGTATATAGAACCTACAATATATGATTCGATTTCGGTTATATCACATTGTCATATTTTTAACTTCTCCTTATTCTATAAGCCTCATATTTTCACACGTTATTTCATCGGAATATAACCTACTTATAATATTGTTAAATCATGGCATTATGTTTATGCATTTGTTAAAAGAAACCTCTATATAAGATCATTTGAACTCCGTATTCATTTAAGCAGAAGAAAAGTAATTCAAAAATCACATATAAAGTCAAAATTTTCAAATAAAAGTTCCCATACTTGAGATACAAATAAAGGTGCCAATACCGATGCGAACATGCAATCCTATGGACTACGGAACTATTCCTACCGCAGCTAATTGTTATTGCAAAGCGATGATTATCATGCTCCGATGTAATGAAATCAAGCTCGATCCACAACGTTCTACACCACGCCTAGTATGGAAATCCGCGCGATTCGCTCGGAAGGGAAACTACAGATTGTTTCATAAAAACTGGATCACCCTTAAACATCGCCTTAACTTCAACTTTGTCTAACTCCGCCAAACTTGAACGAATTTCTCTGAAATTTGGAAGATATGTCAGTTGTGCTTACTAATATCATTGTTGGAAATTTCAAGCATGAATATTGAGTTGTTTTCCTGTTATAGATAAAAAAGTAGTAGATAATTTGATCTTCATTTAGCAATGTTACACAAAATCATACCTCACTCTTATAAAATTACATTTGTTTCCTTTGTTATGTAATATGTTGTTCTACAAGCCAAAAGCTATCAAGCAAAACAAAAATAAAGAAAATCGGTCAATCAGAGCCAGTATAGCACCATTATTCATCAACAATAATGTAGCTGCTACATGTGATTAACTGGACTTCATGTTCCATAGTTTCCTGACTTCGTTGCGGTGGTGTTGGCAGCACTCCTGATTGCTTTCAGCTAGAAATCTATCTCTCACCGGTTGAAAACAATACAAAGCACAAATGAACAATAACGAGATCGCATTCACAAAAGGCAAAGTGTCAGCTGGCATTTCGACCAATGGCCGCCCTGAACTTCACATACAGCAAGGAACCATGAATTCTGAACGCTATGTGAATGTTTTACGAATGAACATTGGCCAAATGACAGATCAACTTGGTGATCCATCGACTTGGTTATTTATGGATGATAATGTTACGTGTCACAGGAGTAGTAGAGTTAACTTATGCAAGTCTCAATTAGGGCTTAGGACATTATCTTGGCCAGCTCGTTCTCCTGATCTGAATCCCATAGAAAATGTATGGAGTATTCTAAAACGTAACGTTTGTCGTTCACTGCTACCTACAGATGGCGTATCACAACTTACGTCACTGTTAAAAAGAGAGTGGAGAAAGTTAGATCAGTCAAAAATCAACGATATCATCGAATCAATGCCTAGACGAATTGGTAATGTCATTGACAATAAGGGTAGGGCCTCAAAATATTAGCTTCTTTAGAACCGTTACTGTATCATAGCTTATCAGATTATATAAGGACATTTAAATATATTAGGGACATGAAATAACATGAAAAATGCTTTCTGTATCATACTTATGTTTTATTTAGTCAAATTTTAGGATGATCCACTTTTTATGAAACGGACTGTAGTAAGTACTTCCTGGCCTATGGTTATATAATTTAAATAAATAAAGGCGTATAAAATAGTCCAATTTCTTGTATATGGGTGTGCATATGCAAAATGCCCTTTTTTATCCTTGCCCATGCTGCCCCTTTTACGTGCCGGCATGCTTGGGGTGAAGTCTCTCATTGGGTTTTCGAATTCTTCAGGCGATGACTAGTGCCTTTAGGCACGGGTTGATAACATTTGTTTACATATTACTGAGGAACTCTGAAAACTAAGCCGCTCGAACTGTGCTTTTCTGACTTCCAGCTTTAGCATATTTTCAAACTTGCTAAGCTTGAAAGATTTGACCTATAGGAAAGGCAAATTCACAACCTACTTTGAAAAGTATTTTTAAGAAGGTTTGAATTTTGCCACTTTTTACAAACATTTTGTAAGCTCAAACATTTCAGTAAGTGCATTGCTATGTACATTTGAGTCCATGAATCACTTCATGATCATGCCTATTATATCGTAGGTATAGAAGAGAGTATTTGAAATTCAAATATTATGTAGATACTACTATCAGAATTCTTAGTAATTGCATGACATCAGAAAAGTAGAGGTATGCTAAAGGTGGATTTGGAGAAAAACGGTGAAGATAAGTGGGACAGAGCATCGTACAATTGAGGAGGTATTGAGGACTGTAAACGATGACAGATGCCTGATAAAACAATCCGGAGAAGGCAATACGGCAATGGCTGGGACCTGTACTTCGACGTGATGGTTCATTGGGAGAGGTGATTGATAGACGTGTGGAGGTTGCCTACCAATCCGATTAGTGCTCGAAATTGTTCGAAAGTATCCCAAGACCGAACCGAGATCGAAATTCATTATTCTAACTGAATTGAATTCATTGGAATATTAACGTAAAAATATCTGCTATTATATAATCGATATAACTCAATGAATTTTGATTAAAGCATTCTATAATAGAATACCGAGCTTAAAGAAATGAATCTACGCTGGAAACAATGTGATGTGTTCAGTCATTTACGCTAGCTATTCATGACAGTTGGATATATGCATTTAGGGTAAGATTTCATTGTTTAATTAATCATAAAAGTCTCTTTGCTGAGTTGTATTTTTGTCGCAAGAATCAATGAGCCATTGTGTAGATACGAGTGATTTTAATTGCATTCAGTAAATGTAAGTTATTTATGTGGAGACTTGACTGATTTCTCTAATCAAGAAGTCTGCACAGAGTCCATGCCTTGTCTAAGTTCACAATCTACATTCTGCGGCCTTATTTAAGTGGTGCTCTAGAAATTGATAACAAATGTCGTGAGGTGAATATAAATTGAAGAGGAAAAAAATTCCGAGGGTTATCGAGAGTCAACATGAACTACGAACATCTTCGACTTGACTTGGCTAAATTCAAAATTTATCTACCTACATATGATGTGCCGGTGCTCTAAAAAACCACACGATCTTTTATCAAACCCGAACCTGATCTGCACACCTCTACTAACCAGTAATCTCTATTCGCATTAAAGCCAATGGCTAAACCGATGATGAAAATCATAAAGAAATGAGAAACCGATGATGAAAATCATATCCTGAGCTCGATCTACATGTCCTCAGGATAATTTTTGTCCAGTTTAGTAGAGGAGTATCCTACAAAAAGGACGCCTTCATTGATCGTGTATTCCTCATCATATGATGAAAGGAAGAGTCGAAAGAAAACCTGGACAGTGAGATATTTCAAAGATAAAGAAATTCAGTTCTGCGTCATCAGATGTAATATCAGGAACAACTTCAAAGCGGATGCCGGTCATAGACAGTCTATTCTTTTCTTCAAGTCCTTCGATCAAAACTCGCAATTCTTTGACAACCATTCTTGTGAGACTTTCTCTTGTTGTTGCGTTTTCAGTCAGTTCGGCTAGAATTACGTCAATAACAACCACATTGTGATTAAATTGCTTTACAAAGTCATTGTGTTGTACTAGTTAACAATATTTGAAAATGTCTTGACTAAAAAGCATATTTTGTTGACCCTAAGAAATGCAAGAAGAAAAACATTGTTTATCAGATCTCTAAATAACACCAATTTTACATCGGCAGCACTGTACGATTTTTCCACATTCGCTGCAAAGAGCATATGACAACCGCTGATTCGTCCATTAGAAAACATTTGAACAACTGTCAACCGAACAACATCATAACATCAATTCTGGCACATGACCACGATGCAAGCAATCATCGTCTAAGAGAAGCTTTTTATGTCAACAAATTTAAACCAACAATTGAACTGAACAGCTACAGGGATTTACTTATGTACCACTAACTTTTCAGTCAGGTCATAGTTTTCTATGCTACTATGTAACCCAGTACATGGACTTCTATCTGCTATATTATAGAAGTCCATGCCCAGTATTACCTGCCTCATACATATCTATTCCTCTCTTCCTATATCATCCCTTCCATAACGCATAGTTCAGTGCAGATATCTCTGGTTTTCCAATGATCTCAGTGTATTATATGAAAAATATCACAAGGAAATTTCATGAATTCCTAGATGACTAAATATCGCATTTACATAGTTTGAAGAGCTGGTGTTCAACGGAACAGGTCTGTTGCCATAAGCACATAAAAGAATTGCTTCAAAATTTTGCGAAATGGAAGCTTGGATTTGAGGCCTGTTTGCTTCTTGTAATAAGGTGCATCGACGAATTCCATCTTAATTGAGCGCATACTGTAATCTGCCACTGTGAATGTTGCTGATACCCTGTGCGAAACCTGCCCGCTGGTATGGTATGTAATGCTCCATAACCTGCAACAGCAAGATTTCACGATTTACTGTCTTGTGTATTGATTAAATGGCGCATAAGTCTCTTCAATCATTGAGCAATCTCGGAGGCCGTTTGATTCTTGATGCTGCTATAAGTTCACTCATCTTCACAGAGTAAGTCACAAATAAATGAATATGTTTTAGTCGACAAACATTGAATGCCATATAGACGGACCATTGAACCATTTATGCATTTTATCAAGCTTGAGTCATGCCATCTTGAATGTGATAATATGTCATGCTATATTTCAAGAATGTCGAGATTCAAAATTTACTTACTTTTCATGCCCGTTATTGGGATATGAGTAGTAAGTTAGAAAACAACAATTTGACACCATTGATGTAGTGGTAGGTTATAAACAGAATGATGGAAATTCACGCCGTCTTCATGCGCTAAATGACTCGAATGAATGAATTTGGATATTTCCATGGACTTCTGCATGGATTTCTATAGCTTTTTGAAATCCATGGTTATTGCCTGGCATATTCCGTGTATTATGTACATAACAAACGGAAACCATCAGATATCACACTCCGAATTGCAGGTAAAACTATGCGTTATGATAGATATCATACGATATTTCCAAGCATTATCCTATAACAAACTCCGGCCTGCGGCCGTCGTTTGTTATGTTGATAATGCTTTCAAATATCGTTTGATATCATATACAAAAAAAGTTTGAATCTTATGTATAAGTCAATGTTAAAATTCCTTTTTGACTGAAGATGATTGCTGAGTAGTGATTGAAATTAATAGCATTATAAAATAAGTAAGATAACATCAAATTATTCTTGACTTTTCCCTATCAACAAAACTAGTCAACAATTTTTTGATGAATGCCACTCTGCACACCTCAATTGAAGTTGCACGATAATTATGATTGCATTTTAAAGTCAGACATATTCCACAGTAGGCAGAAATGTGATATTCCCTGTAACCGGTCGCTTGGCCGATTTGCTATTTAAGATTATGAAATAAGATTTTTAAGGCTTGCCCAATTCCACCACTTATTGACAGTAACTTTTAAAAATCTGCATAATTTCAAATTTAAGGTATTCCAAAAATAGAGCCCTCAGGACATGAACCGGTCTCTTCACGGAATTCTGAGTATTTAACGGTCCGGACATTGCCTGAAATGGTCCGAATAATTACTAGACAGTAAACTAGATGAACGTACTGCCGCCTTGATAGATCGAATATGTGAGATCAGGGCGGGCAAGGCTAGTCATCCGGAATCGATCTAAAAATACAACGCTAAGAAGTGCCACGTGAGACCCGGTTACAACATCGTCGACGAGTCACTTTACTGCGCCGCGCAATTTTTGGTTTATCAAAGTATGATCAAGACAATATGTCTTGATACCAGGTTATGAATGATGCTTCACTCATCTTTAATATTCAATCAGTATTCCTTTATTAAAAAACATGTTATGAATGAATGCGTTATAAAGTTCCACGTAATTGCTTTTGCGATTTTGCATGTACATGTAACAAGTAATTTGATGAATTTATGGCTTTCACATTTACTGATGAATATGGACGTGAAAGACGTATACTAAGGCGATGAAGGAGTCGTTGCTATGAGGAAATGACTGTTGACAAAAGTCAAGAAGATGTTCACATACCTGTTGCATCACCACAAAGATGCTTGCTTACACACACCACATTCGAAGATTGTTTCAAACTATCCACCTTATCTGAAAGATAATTGATAACATTTGCTATTTTCCGAATGAAGGCTTTTGTTATCAAGTTCGAGTAGCAAAGTTGGTTACCTGATGATAATCATGTGTTTATGGGTGAACAACATGAAAAGAAGTACATGTACACCAAAGAAAATGAAACTTTTCTACATGATACTTCTAAGCGTCGTAATTGGTTAGAGAAAATTTAGAAAAGATCATTGAAGTGTAATAGTCCTGACTCGACGGTCAATCAGGCACAGATCGATTTCTACAACTTCATTTTGAGGAAGTTTGAAGCCGCGGTATCAAGTAGCCATCGTCACTAGGACTCATCGATTCGATCCTGAAATAATCGTCAGGCCAGTCTAAAGATATATTATGAATACAGTTGAATAATACCGCGCTCTATGGCCATTGGAAAAAAAATAGTTTTCATGTCATTTATGTAATTCCGCACGTGCTTTGATATCTTGTCTGACAGGAACACACACTTCAATTTCCTCAGTAAGAGGTTACAGGAGTACATGAAATCTTGCGGATTTAAATCCATTCGCTTGCGCTAATCACGAAGGCGAGTTTTTGAAGCTACGAAGCATTTTGCATCGTAGTTGTTTGAAATATTTCAAAGCACACGTTGCAATTTGATTTTACGCAAGTCTGTCCAGATATTTATTTTCATATAGACAAAAATTCATTTGGCCCTCCGATAGCTCTGTTGAGAAATTCTGGCCGTAAGTGACCCTCGGTATAGACACTTCGAAATCATCGATAGAAAGTATGAACTGCTATGTTATTCTCTATGAAATTAAGCTTATTGTAGTGAACCACGTTTTGAAGCACATTTCATGATTTCAATGCTACAGCTGTGAACCCATAAGAGCATCTCAACAGATGAGTGAACTTTTCCTGCCTACACTATATCTTCTGCACTTAAAAGAGTAAAGCAAATAAAAGAATTCAGAACACCTAGTCGGTTAAAGTTTGGAAAAAAACGAAGATAGCGAACCACAATTTTCACATGAACATGAAACCCTTCCATGCCTTGCAAAGAATCCTACTGTTAATCTTTGGAATTCGAATTTTCATTAATAGTTTCTCTTTCAGAAGCTTCTTCAAAAGGCTTCGAAAGAGTTCCACAATCCAGGGAACGTAGATCACTGGTGGATCAAGTATGAATCTACGAAGAAAATATTCGAGGTAAATAGAATAATTGAATATTGAGTTGCATCCTCAGTTGAAAATTGAAAACATATCTGAATAGCTGTCATTTTATCCAATGTCAGGAACCATCAGCAGGCCTAGTTTACATCTCTCAACATGGACACAACTTCCTATTTAAAGTTGCAGCCATGGCCGCGTTAAAGTTTGAGGATTAGCAAGTTAGTGACATTTCGACGGGTATTCATTAAATATCACTTTAACTAAAACGCGCACTAACTTAGGTGACTTGCTAGTGTGTTTTGTGATATTTAATGAATACCCGTCAAAATTTCACTGACTTGCCAATCGCAAATCTCAAAAGATTCGAAATCCGTTAATGCAATGAAAACCATGAATGAAATACACACACTAGTAAGGTGATCTTTCAAAAGACGGGCAATATTTCCAATTCTATTATTGCAGTTAAAACCTCTCAGACCGGGAGGGACTACAAGAAGGCACTGGTTCGAATTCAGCACTGCTCAAAAGCTCAAACACCAACATGGTTCATTGAAAGCCAGCCGGTCAGCTTCACCGCGCATAGTGGCGAGGAGGTCCTCTGTGTTTTCCTACTATAGCACCATGGCAAGGCAGGAGTTACAGCAAAAAAATCGGTACATGCATCACGAAACAGTTTTTTTCTGGCTTTACCCAAGAAACGGTTAAAACAAAAAAGTTTTTCCAAAAAGCAAATGCCTGCGTGGGTTGCAGGATTACAACATCAAAAGCAAATTCCCACTCGAAAAGAAATCTGAGAAACATCAGGTAATTAAGTTACATCCATGTCGGTACTCATCATGCTAACGTTTCTAATTTCCTGAAGGACTTGCCTAATATGAGCATTCCTCATTTTCATTTCCTTAGCGCGTGTTGGCGTATGCCAAAAATAAAATTCCCTTTTGTCAGAGAGCGTGAGGATGAGCATATATTTTATTAATAACAGCTTATCATTGCAGAACTGTATTTGTCTACAAGATTTTCACAATGATAACGAACAGCATGTTACCATTAATTATGAGCGAGCGTAAAACGTCAATTTATACAAATAATCATGGAATTGACGGGTTAAGGAAGAGATAAATACAGTAACGGAGAGGCAACCAGGCAGAGATTTTTAGTAGAGATTTGTTCTTACAAAGGATCAACAAATGAACAATACTTGATAGCAAATCCGCTACTGACACAGTGGTCACAGTAGGCACTCCGCATAATTCTCAGAAAGTAACGAGGTTAACGAAATAACGTTTTAACATCCACATATTGAACTTCAAGTCTTGAAAGAAGACTTTGTGGCTGAAGTAATGGGATGTATGAGACAATATCGTAAATTCGGAATAGAAAATGTTTACAACTTTTTTTCTTGCCAAGTCTGCAAGAATATTCCCGACTCGAACTTCAGGTAATTCTATTCACGGCAGAAGGCAAACTGCTGACGCATGACATGACTGAGGCACACTCTCACGTGTAGACCTGGTTTTTGTTTTTCCTATTTGTTCATTTTTCTAAACAGGATGTATGATATTGCATCAATCCACAATCATTCTAAACAATTGATCATTGCATGCATCGGTGGGCAACTCTATACTTCTACCATAAATAACTTAACACGTCGATTACACTATATACCAGCTCCCGCCTTTCTCGTATAAAGTTTAATAAATGAAGTTGTGAATGAGAAAAATTTAGATATTGCGTAGTCCCTGTGACCAGGAACGCCAAGTTCGCGTTCTACCAATGACTGCAATGAATTTGCGATGGTTTCTGCGCTTTGCCGGTCAACTATGCAACACCGCAAGCTTCATTGGCCGCCTCGTCCAAGTGCGCGGATATCACAGGAAATCCCTATCTCCGCTGTGATGACAAAGTAGTCCTCGTGAACCCAGCTAAAAGTTCTCGTCTTGTTCTCCTCACCCCTCCAACAGGGTAGAGATAAACTTCTCTATATGTACCTACTTCAAAAGCAGTTGACAGTCTGCTCTTTAACCGTTCCATTCTTCGTCGACGCAGAATAAATAAAACTTTAAATGTGCGCCTTTTACTTCACCAGATGAACAACGGAAGGGATTACGAGTATTCGAATCACACGGCCGGGCACCTGTTCTCATACTAAGATATTATTTGATATTTATTCGCAGGGTGACTGCGCCTACTTCATGGCTGAATTACGAATTTATCACTCGCGGACACCATGCATTCGGAAAAGCACTCATTTTTCAAAAAAAATAGTTAATTCACGAAGCGCAAATTCACGAGCTGGGCAGGACCGCCGCTATACTGCAGAGTCATCATTTAATTCACTTTTACTCACTCAAGTCTAGATGCTCAATATCAATACGAAGACGCTCGAATTGTGGTCCATTTCCCCATTTGTGCTTCCCATCGAGCTGCAAAAGTAGACAAATACATATATTAACCTTCGAACTCGAAATATGTGTCAACTTACTTTGTGTCTCGGATTGCCACGATCAATGAGTATGTATTTGCAATTCAAAGATTCATCTAAACACTGTTGAATCCAATGAGCGACCTGACCACGACCAGCACCGAACTCAATAAATGTTGTATTGGATTCTAATAAATTCCTATCTGCAAGTTTACCTAATAAAGCGCCGCATTGCTTGAGATGTCGGATTTGTTTGGGACCAGCCTTCGATCTTTCACATTCATCATTAATGCGAGGATGACATGTATTTTCAGAATGTTCAATTTCTAATCGAAGATCTATAACGCAAAAGGTAGAGCAATTGATTTTTCTTGCTTCATTTTCAATAATACAGATGACTGACCTTCAAATATTCTTTTCACAGTGTCAGATAACGATATAATTTCCTTCGAATCAACTTCGCTAATCGAAACCTGAAATTGCATAAATAGAAAAATACGTTATAGGGGAATGAACATGATCATCCATGTACTAAAAGAAACTGAACGAGTTATTAAACATTCATAAGAGAACAAATTGTGATCGATTCCATGAAATTCGAGTTCATTCCAGGCATTTCCCCTGTCCGTCAATTCCACGAAAAGTATAACAACAAGAAGAGGGACATTAACTTAGCATTCCGTTGATTTGGAAAAGGCCATTGACCATGTACCTCGGGTTAAGAAAATTGAAGGTCGAGAAATAGATCGTCTGAGCAGTTCAATGGATGTATGAGGAAACAAGGCTGAAAGTTATTATAGTGTGGATTTATTGGCTAGTAAGCATTTACTACAGTGAAGAGCTCAAAGTCGGGGTTTTAGTCTACACCCAAGGGATGTCCTCTGTCCTGTTCTATTTCTATTTGAGATATTTATGGAAAATGCAATAATAATGTAAAATGAATCAAAGAATTGACCCGCATATAACACCTTTGAATCGACTGCGGGCTTGTCTCACCAAATGCTAACGTCATCAAAATGTAATATCTTTCAAAACATTTATGAACAAAAATGTATGTCAACAGACTCGGTGCGTGTTGTCCTAATACGTTCTCGACAGCTATTGACCTTGAAATCTCAGTCTCAACAATGTTGTGGGATTCTTCAATACACAACATTACAATGAATACCACTAAGTCATTGCAGGTAAATCTGACTGACTAATGTGATGAAGTAGAGAATAAATGAAACATGCGAGGCATAAATTCAAGAATACTCTTATTTCTAAAGCACACATTATGTGCTTTATGTGAATCTTCATTTACATAATCTCTTCATCACGTAATGCTCCAAATCAAAGGTCTTAGAAATCCAGGGGCGACTTCAATTAGCATTTGAAAATGTCCTGTCTAATAAACCTTGTATCGCAAATGGAACTGCAAAGTGGAGTGAAGAAAATTATGAATTCTCTTGATAGCACATCACTTAACTATCTATCTTTCGTGATTAGTAATTCTCAAGAGTCTGAATGGAATTCGTCACTGGTAAAACAGATTGTCTTCGAAAGAACTGAATTTTAGTCTTTTTCATTTAATGTAAACACGATCGCTGGAACAGAAAAATGTCAAAGATGAATCTTATCATTTCAAAATACACATTGATTATGACAATCTGGTAAAAACCGAATTTGCATACCTCATTTCTGAAATATACGAAGTTCTTAGACTAGATGCTGTGCACTGAGACCGATGAAGTGGCCTTGCGGTAGAATGCTCGCTCTACGTCCGAAAGACCCGGGGCTCAAACATTGGTCTGGTCAAGTCTTTTTCAAGACTTTTTAAATATGTACACTCTGTATTCTTACCGAGTACGCAGCACAAAATGAATAAGAAAGGGATAAATAAAACTCTGCCACATGGAAGAAGGGCGCAAGACAAATGGGGTTCCAAATGCAAACAAGGTTTATTTATTTTTTTTATTTATTTTGCATTCTCTTTTTAACGTCTCCTTTCCTTCTGTTGGGGATTGGCCGATGTGACAATTCTCCAACGGTGCGATCCCATGTATCACTCGCAGATATCCCTTGCACCACCATGTCTTCATTATCATTTCAAGAAGACGGCAGTCTTCGACTACCACATCTAGCATTAATCTGGGTACTTGTGGGTTATCTCCCCCAGGTTTTCAAATCTGTCTAAAATCTGCAAAATTGAATCAATCGTCACCAAACTTAAGATGAACGTGCTTAAGGACATTTTCTACCCACATACTAAAAATTTATGCACATCAGACAAGTAGTTTTTGCATTAGAGACGATAAAGTGGAGTGTAGCGATGTCAACAGCTTGATTTGACTTCGTCTGTTCGATGCATTAATTATTGTTACTCGTGCGTAGGGCTTACAATCCCGGTTTCCGACCCTTTTTCCGAGATAAATATCTCGGGATTGCGTCTTCAAGATCTCAAGGATTTTCGAGATATTTGAAAAATTGTCCCAGAGTTCTGAGTGACATAGTGAGGATGTCAAGGGCTTTTTGAAAATCCATCTACATTTTTTCATGCTTTTAGTTTGATAAATAGCCAACCTGCTATGTTAGCTGAGTCAGCTGGTTGGAGATGAATGCATTACAGGATATCTGTGCCATTTCAGCAGTTGTTAATAAGCCGAGTTATTGATTCTGGCTTGGCGACTGGCGAGCCGGTGTGTTCACAGCACTTATAAGCTATATGACGACATTACCTAGCACACACTCTCCCTAGGAATTGAAATCAAATTTTGAAACAATATAAGAGGACATGAACATGACCTGATTCGTAAGTGTTTCTGAGTGACTGAAGTTGTAGTGACAGTAGCCTTGTGCTCTAGTTTTTGATTAGTGCTTCGATCGACGAAATGAGTCAAGCGTAGACATATTTTACGAAAGCGAAAGATGGTGCTTTGTGCAACGAATGTGGAAAATGCATCTCTATCAAAGGTGGAAATACGAAAGGCATGCATGCGCATCTTCAAAGTAAGTATAGTGTAGATTTGTTGAAAAGAATTGTTTCAAGTAATAATCCAGATGATGAATCGTTGGTTCGGATGGAATTGAAACAGTTCAGTATTACTTGAGACACTGGAATGATCCTCAAGCGTGTCAAACATGTCCTGGAATCCATGCTTCCAACATCGGTTGAAATCGAAAGGGCATTCTCAGCGGCCGGTCTGTTCATGACAAAATTAAGGTCGAGACTGAGTGATGACACAATTCAATGTCTTACTTTACTTCGCCAATATTTTTTACGAGTTGACTAGTTTCACGTACACGAACATGCTTATTTAGTTCAAGTTATGAGAGATATACATTTTACAAGCAGGTATTGAAATATTCCTTGAAAATAGATGGTTTGAAATTTATATATCAATCTTGATCGAGATCCCGGGATTGCGATTATCCAGTCTCGAAAATCCCGGGATTAGGAAAATGACCCGAGATTGTAAACCCTACTCGTGTGTGCATTGTTTTCTCTCCCTCATCGTCTTATCCATTGCTATTTGAAATCTTCCCACGACCACTACCTTGCTACACCTTTTTTAAGTTAAAAATGTTTGTGTAGGGGAAGTGGCCTGGTCATCATCACTTCACAAGTTGTCGGGAAGTGACTTTGTTGACCTTAAGTTCTTTCTGCTTAGATGATGAGGTCAGAAGTCAAATCAAGCTGCAGACATCGCTGTACTTCACGTTATCGCGCTTTATTCAGAAAGTGCGTGTCCAATTTGCACAAATTTTGTCATGTCGGTAGAAAATATCCTCACTTACAGGGTGAGTAAAAAAAAAACGATTTATTTTTAAGTGGATATAAAACATGTTTGTTTTAGTGATAGAAATTCGTTACAAGTTCAGATATTAAGCATATGTCTTCAATTCAATTATGTATTAACTAGATTTGTTAAAAATTTCAAATTATGTTAGATATCTGTGTTCAATAAAAGGAGAGAAGGCAGTGGTAGACCCGTTACCGCGAGTGGTGATGACAGTTTCCAGGAAATCAATCAACGATTGGAAGATAAACCGACAGCATCGACTAGACAGATTGCTACGGAAACTGGTAACTCTCAGTCAAGTGTTGTCCGCTGTCTTCATAAAAATGGACTTCATCCATTTAAGGCAACAAAAGTGCAAGCTTTATCCAAAGATGACTGTGAAAGAAGATTAGAATTTTGCCAATGGTTACGTCGTAATCAAGAGAGTGACAGTGACTTTCATAAGAACATCATATTTTCCGACGAAGCTGTTCTTCACGTCTACGGCATAGTGAATCTTCATAATCTCCACTTCTGGGCAACTGAAAACCCACACATGCAGATTGAAAAGCTGCAAGACCGACACTCGGTCACGGTATGGTACATGGTTGGTCCGTCCGGCGTCTTGGCTTACGACATCAGCTCTGAGACTATGAATAGTGACCGCTACTGCACAGTACTTCGCGAAAAGGTGATCCCTTACTTTCGAAGAAGATCGAATCGCAACAAACTTTATCAACAAGATGGAGCTCCGCCTCATTTCAGTCTCACCGCTCGGTCTTTGTTGGATAAGCATCTTCCAGACAGGTGGATCGGGAGACAGGGAGCAGTTCGATGGCCACCAAGATCACCGGACCTCACTGTTTGTGATTTCTTTTTATGGGGAGCTCTGCGAGATAAAGTTTACAAACAGGCTCCAAGAACCGTGGAACAATTGAGAACAAGAATCGAAGATGAGCTGGGGACTTTCAACCCAACAATGTTTCAGTCATCGTACGAGTCTTTCGTTGAGCGATGCAATGAGTGCATTCAGTTGGACGGTGGTCAAGTTGAAGGTTAACATTCAATTCGTTTATTATGAAATACCTTTTTTATGCATTCTGACAGTTCAGTTTCATGTTTAGAGTGATATTTAATAACTTTTGTTTTTGTCTTATAACTATGGGAAACTCTATCAATGGGAATATTTCGGTCTTCTTTGGACTGATTTCGGGTAAATATTTACATGCAGGATAAAATAATAATAATTTTTGAGATCTACCTAAGCAATACATAATTTGAACGATTCCTTCGTCAAATTGAAGACATATGCTTAATATCTGAACTTGTAACGAATTTCTATCACTAAAACAAACATGTTTTATATCCATTTAAAAATAAATCGTTTTTTTTGACTCACCCTGTATGTGCACTTAAAGTTTTGTGACGATTGATTCATTTCTACGGATTTTAGACAAATTTGAAATTGTGGGGGGAGATGACCCATAAATACCTTAGTGATCTCTATGCTTCAACTCGAATCATCGAAGCTTTCGTTCCCTGACACCTTCTCTAACGGCACAAGGCCACACATCTGTTCGTCACGGCAGCGCTGTTGATCCGATACGATATAACGAGACATTCTTCTGTCGCATGAACGAAGCTGGTGAACCAAATGTTGAGTGAGGTTCCATAACTCAGTACTGTAGAGAAGTGCAGGTTCGATGCAGGCACTGTAGACAATAGGACATTACCCAGGCAACTAAGTAGCTTGTCGGTTTCTGAGCAGACTTGCGATGCCTGTCCATTTGCTGTCCATCTCGGAGACGTGTTTTGTTTCGAGGGTGGCGTCGAACTCGCCATTCCTGGTAGAATCGCCAGTCTGGCAAGTTCAACGCCACCCTCGAAACAAAGCACGTCTCCGAGATTGTCCGAGAAATTCGTTTGCGACTTCTATTTCTTCGTCGTCTTCCCAACATGCCCCGACATCATCTGTTTTCTTCATGATTCAGGCGTAGAAGCCACACCACTAAAAGACTTGAGTACACTGCACCCTCTGCGGCATCAGTCATCACTCTTGACGGAGATTAGAGTTGACACTAACCCCTCTTCCCTACACACCACCAAGGAATCTTCTCGCTTAAACGGGAAAATTCTCTTTGCTGCCACTGATCATCATCTTGGTCTTCTGGTTGCTCACTTCTAAGCCTTTAATAACCTCCGTTCAGTCCTGAAACATCATAACTTCCTCCTCCTCGCTTTCACCTTTTAGCACTAAATCACATGCGTTTAGCAGCTTTTAATCCACCTCTTGTAAGATCTTTTGCAGCATCTTCTATCATGAGGATGACAAGAAGGGCACTGAGCTTGGATCCATGATGAACACTGGCGCTAATAACGAATTCATCTACTATCATATCCACTGTGACTTTTTTCAGATGATCCGAAAAAACGCCTTTAATAGGTATAAGGAAAATATTGCAGTCATTCCGTTTCGAATACTTTGAACGCATGAAATCAATCTAATAACAAAGATGCTAATTCCACGCATTCAAAAGTATTCGAAACTGTGAATTGTGTAGTAGGCCCCGCTGCTGATTGTCAAATGAAAATATTTGATAGAATTGCTTTATTGTTGATGGAACGATGTTTCAGAGTTATGACTCCATTCTCAAGTTATGCAAGATGAAAAGACGAAGTTAGCTAAATATGTGCGAACAGGATACAAAAATTCAAAATGCACTCAGTACACAGAAATTAGAAGATCACACTTTTCTCTGATCTTCTTAATTTCTGTATGCTTATACAGCAAGCATTCTTCTCATTCTGATGTAAAGCGGCAACCGGAATATCGGTAAAATCCGGTGACTCACATCCATGATTATGTGCTTTTAAACTTGCGATTTGCCTATATCTATTGCAAATTTAACAGAAAGGATATGAGTTTAATGCTGGTGAGATTTATTGAGTTTTGGGGAAGAAATTGAGACAAAGTTTCTATACCAAATAATCCTACTTACCTGATTCAAGCTGACAGAACAATCATCACCTTGAGAACCTGAATTTATCTTCATCACTTTGAAATTCTGAAAATAGAACGGCTTAAAATGCATACTTGCTCTGTGGCATTCGACAGGAATTACAGCTCTGCGGTTTCAATTACAGGAGATTATCTTTCTTACATTAGGTTTCATGGTTGATAGATAAAATAAGATTGATTCAAATTCAAATTATTTTATTCACTAGCTTTGACAGACAATAATTGTAACTTCGCCGTCTCCTTGTAGCATTTTTGCCGTTGACATTTCAAAGCTTAACCGCATGACATCTCCTCACAAGACCTTCATTTTAAGCATTTTTTCACATTTTTCCTAAATACAAGTAACTTCAGAATTGAGCAACTGAACTATCACAATAATGACCTTCTTCGAAAAGTGATCTTTTTAATTAGTTTCTTCCATCTCTCTGCATGAAAATGGTTAATTATCTTTATCATGAATCCATCAACTGAGTTAATAGATATCGAGCAAAAAGAAGGCGGCAATGTATCTTGTAGTCAAGATATTTACATTTGGTTAATAGCCTGCCTACACTCTCAAACAAAATGGCTACAAAATATGGGGCTAGGTATTTTTCGTTAATGCAGATCTGAATATCGGATTATACATAAAAACATCAAAATTTTAATGTACGGGGCTGTATAAATCCCATTTTCCACTTTGATCTTGAAAACGGTCATATTTGAAAATTATAATCTTTGCAATGGGCAGATTTCACATACTGATAACGAGAATCCAACGATTAAACATACGCAAGGTACAGCAATTTTTACCAATTATTCTTTTAAGAAGAACAAACATCTTCGAGGTGAGATATAAGTGAATGAATTCTGGAGCTTTCAATCCGGAAGATGAATTGAATTTGGAATTTGCGCTTTTACTGAGCGAATACTTCATCCAGTCGGTCCCAGAACTTTATTCAAGAACTGGTGAGTATATATGATTCATCCACAATCTATTTATCATGAATATTGTACTAGTTATCTAATTATCTATTATCTGATTAGTAGAAAGATGAATTAGAAATATCAGGCAGCGTATGCTGTTTCAAGTCTGTTGATAACATTATCTGCCCGCTTTTCAAATATTGTTACAAACCAAGAGATATTCCATTTAGATTGCGAACATGTTACTGACACTTAAATGACGTAATTGAAAAGACTAAATAAAATTTTATCAAGAAACTTATCGGAATATTTCTGGTCGAAAAGGACTAAGGCCATTTAAAAATCAGCTTTTTCGGGCAGCAAAGTAGGCCATCTTCAGGTGCTTACGTGCTCTCAGGTGTTCTACATTATTATTCTAAAAATCCATGATTATCTTAGATAGTTGCTGCACACCTCGGGCATTGAATGTATTAAAACTGATAACAGATCAATGCAGAATTTTTCTGATGCCGGTAATAAAAACGTTGGATATCTAAGTCATCATTGTTCTCCAAATTCTTTGAGGATTCAGGTGTCAGCACTTGCACTCGCAATTATGAAAAACAACTCCATTTTAGAGAAAGCTATTTTAACTTCATGATTGCTCATCATTTAAGTGATACTCAATTAAACTTCAGAGAATCTTGAAAAATTCAAATATATTTTAACATCCCTACTCCCCCACTGAAGGCTTGGACACAGTCGCAGTCAAACTTTAACTGTAGCATTAGGATCCTCCGGCAGTGTGCCCTTTCTATCAACTTCCAATGACATTCTCAGGACTCGCCCACACTCGCAAAAAGATCAATAAGACCAAGCACTTAACTTCTGGACCATGGAGACCAAGCGAAATACTAACATTCAAAGCAGCATGTACTAATGAAGTTGCATACCGATTTTCAATTTTCATTCTGAATGAAGAAATGAAAAAGGCTCTAATGAAGAAATTTGAAAAAATAAAGGCCTAGATATTTTTATGTCCATTTTTGTGTGAAGTCCGAAAAACGAAGATCTCGTAAGATGAAATGATAGACGAGTACTTTCGCGCATTTCAGAATACATGACATGTAGTGTCATAGTTTTTTCTGCATCAATTTCATCTTTGGCGCTACCTTTGCAACCTCCTTGTTGTTCGTTTCAACATCTTTCCTGTTCTGGTGTAGGATGAGCATGATGATTGATGAGGCATATTCTCATCTACACATCACTCAAACCGACATCATGACAGATGATAGACTGACAGATCGTGTATTAGTTCACTGAAACGCCATACAAACAGTTTCGTGTTCTACATGGAGTAATCATTTCAGCAAAGGTAGACAACTGAATTAAGTTTATCTGTGTCGGACATGCAGTTTTGAGTAATAAATTTCCCTTGCAATACCACCGCAAAGATGACATAAAACAGCAGGCATGTTTGAGAACTATAAAATTAGAAATGAACAATATTAACTCTCTATGTTTAAACAGTTCAATGTTTCTGACTTTCACGAGATCGACTAGATAATCTTAATGCACATTGCACCTGCCACAACTGGTCACCTCAACTGGGAATCGAAACCAGTCATCGAACCGCTTACGCGGCACGACTGCCGTCACAACCAGCGAATCACTGGCATTGAAATCAAAACCGAGTCGAGTTGTGTATTATAAATCACAACTTGAATATCGCATAATGACCATATAGTCCGGCAGCCAGAGCGAGTTTCTGCAGGGAACGAGGCCGAAAATGAGACTTTCACAGAATGATGTACACCATATGCCTACTACGAATTCGCGCGTCTGCCGAGTTCTAGTGAGTTCCTCTACTTGTCAAGATCGAAAAAACATGTTAATCCAATGGTAGGCAGATTGCAGTTTTTTTCTGATATAAATTTTTGTATGATTTCTCTTATCAATTATAATTTACTAGGTATAGAGCCATGGTTTTTGACATGGAATGTCTTCAGGTCATATCTTATCAGGTTCATGAGCATTTATCTATGAAAGTGCATGCATTCAGATTTGACAAGCCTCCTACTGTAGGCAAGCACCAATATGTTGGCCCACTTCATCCGCATTGAACCACATTATCGCATAGATCGCCGATCAGAAGCATGATAATATCAGTTACACATGATAGGAAATGACCTGAAGACATTCCATGCCAACTATTATGACTCTGGCCTTAGTACTTTTCGTTTAATCAGAGAAAACATAGAAAATTTGATTTCAGCCAATAACTGCAATCTGCGTCTCATTGGATTAACATGTTTTTTTCTTTGATCGTGTCTGACAAGTAGAGGAACTCAATAGAACGCGGCAGACGTGTCGATTCGTAGTAGGCATATGGTGTACATCATTCTGTAAAAGTCTCATTTTCGGCCTCGTTCCCTGCAGAAACTCGCTCTGGCTGCCGGACTAATACAACTCTCAGAAAACAATCAACATGGCTGAAGCGGACGATATTTTCGTCACTTCCGTTGTGGTTGTCCAACTTGATCATCACTTACCACGCACACGGCTGCAGTGACGACAAAGCGGTAACACTCACGAACCGTGAATTTACAAACAATAGCATTCGAACAATGAATGAATGCGTGGACTAGGTTTACGATTGTATCAGAAAAAAGCATAACTTTACTGCGCACATGACACAATTCAATACCTTTGTCTTTCACGAAGTCGGATAGATATCGCAATGCGTCTAGTATTACGGCAGCCAGAACGAGTTTTTGCAGGGAACGTGGCCGAAAATGAGACTCACAGAATGATGTACACCCTGTCCCTAGTACTCAGCGTACGAATCTGCACGCTGCAGTTCTAGTTCTTCTTCTTGTCAGACAGGATCAAAGAAAAATCAATGTTTATCCAAAAGGACGCAGATAGCAGCTTTTGACTTAAATGAAATTTTCTATGTTTTCTCTTGTCAACTGAAAAATACTAAGTTTAGAGCCATTATTTTCAGCATAATATGTTTTGAAGTCATATTCTATCATGTGTATGCGATACTTTCATGCTACTGATCGGCTATGTATGCGGGAATGTGGTTCAATGTGGATGAAGTGGGCCTACGTGTTGATATTTGCCGACAATAGGAGGCTTACCAAATTTGAATGTGGGCAGCTTCATAGACAGGGGTGCATGAACATGATAGGAAATGACTTATAGACACATCCTGCCGAAAATTATGGCGGCTCTAAACTTGGTACTTTTCAGTTGATAATAGAAAACATAGAAAATTCATTTTTGTCAAAAACTTTTATCTACGTCCCATTGGATTGACATGCGTTTTCTTTGAACTTGTCTGACAAGGAGAACCAGGTAGAACTCAGCAGACGCGCAGATTCGTAGTGGTCATAGGGTGTACATCATTCTATGAAAGTCTCATTTCGGCCTCGTTCCCTGCAGATATTCGTTCTGGCTGCCGGACTATAATTCCTGGCATCCTGGCACAACCACGGAAATGTGATCGCTGATGACTGTGCCAAGAAATAGACACACTGTGATATCTATCTGACCTCATGAAGGCCGGGGGCATTAAATCGTTTGATCATTCTCAGAGGTAGCCTGCAAGCGTTTGCTTTTGTGATTCTCTATATCAGTCATTCCACGTAACTCTTCCATTTTTCGAAAAAATGAATAATGCTTTGATTTACTTCAAATTCACGTAACATGTTCATGATACGCCATATTTAAGATATCCCTAATCAAAATTGCAGTACTTACGAAATTTTGGTATTTTTTGACCCTGTAAAAGGAAGGTGTGTACATGCATATCGCATTTCAGTTTGACTAGCAAATTTATTTGATTTACGATTTCTACAGAAGTGAATGATTTTTTTAGGAATAAACGGTATTTTAGCTTGATCTTTTAGCTTTCGAATGGTGTGCTGCAATCCATATTTCTATCAGAAATAGTCCATTCAATATGGCTTTGAGTTTTGTAAAAACTCGTGTGGTGTACGTTACCAAAAAATCCGAAAAGTTTTTTGTGTTTCAAAATACTAAGTAACAAAGCAAACGATCGTGCCAGAAAATCTCCATTTAACACAGATCATCTCATGGCACTACAAAAACTTAATATATTCTAGGTTAACACACCAAAAAACGCGATTTTGATGCGTGGTGTACGTTACCAATAATCAGCACTTTTGTGAATATTGGTCGATTACGCACTAACATAACTAGAACCTTCATAGTGTAAAACTATTGTAATTTGGTTACATCATCGGTGCCTCTCATCTTCGTGCGATAGCACTGGTCTCTATCAGAGAACAATAGCATAAGAATTTCTCATTCCAACGCTCTCTGCCTGCTGCTGCCAACGCTATCAGCCGGCTGTGAGATCAAGTTGGATTTCCCCATGCTATTAGCTACGCTAAACGGTCACGCTGATAACAATAGCATGCAGATCTCTCTTTTGATCTATGCTCTCTCTTATCTCTGCGTTATTCTGGGTGACGTCGTTGGTTGCTAGTAGCAACCATCTAACACCTCAGATGAGGCTCTGACTCGATCAGGCTATTCTGATTGGATGAGATATTGCCTGAAACGCATCAGCTTATTTGCATTGTGCTATGCGAAGAGCTTCGTTATTGACGAGTGCAGGCAAGATGGCGAAATAAGTCCAGAGCCGAAGTTCAGAAAGCATACCGAAAGCGAAAGGGAGACGAGTTGATGAGCAAGGAGAAGGAGAGACTCCGAAGAATTCGAGAAGTACAGAAAAAAGGATCTGTGAAGATGGCGAAGATAAGAAATCAGAAGGCTTTGTGATGAAAAGATCTGCGCATGAAGGAGAAGGCGAGAGGGAAACTTATAACTCCACCAACAGATAAGTGTGCGTATAAAAGCTATTCTTCTGAGCGTAGGGCTACTATTAGAGCTCTAGGTCTTTTACCTAATTCTTCCACGAAAGAAGCAGGTCGTTGTTAGGAACCTGAATTATCTGATCTTTACCTCTAGTACTCCTCCTACTCCACGTGAACGTCTTTCTAAGGACACGATAGAAAAGATCACGGATTTCTATCAGCGTGATTCTATCTCTCGATGGTGTGCAGGTATGAAGGAGTTTGTCAAGGTGGGCAGAGAGAAAACCCAAAAGCGTTTCTTGCTGTATAGCTTGAAGGAATGTTATGCAATGTTCGTTGAGGAGTTTGGCGAATTAGTCAAAATGTCGAAGTTTGCTTCGTTGAGGCCTAGACATGTGTTCTCCTACGGATCCACACCAGTTGAATCCTGTTGTTGCCTCACTCATCAAAATTTCATGCATGTTTGCGGACGCTTTGGCTCTTCATTTGGAAGGAGTGAGAAAGTATGATTCCTATGGGTAGAAGACTATTTGATGTGTTCTCCACCCACCGAGCACTGTCAAAGATTGTCGTGTTCTACTTGTTCTCATGGCCAACTCTTTGATATCAAAGTTTTGAAGGAAGATTCTGATCAGAATGATGTCTGTATTACATATAAGTGGTGGGTGTCAGAGGGAAAGAGAGTGGAACAAGTTATCAAGACCGAATCATTGCAGGATTGCATAGAGAAGTTCAGAACTCAATGTTCGTCTTTCCTTGTTCATCACGCTACTCAAAAGCAGCAGAGTCTATCTTTTTCTCGCCAGAAACTATCAGAAGCGGATGAAAAACAAAAAATCTTTCACTTTGATTTTTCTGAGAACTTTTCATGTTTCTATCAAGATGCAGCTCAAAGTACCTACTGGGCACAACATCAGATCATCTCTTCACTGTGGGCTCTATACGACCAGGAGAGTCACCGCAGATGTTGTGCTTCGTTACTAATCTGAATGACCACACTAAGACTTCTGTCTCTTACTTTCTGAACAGACTCATGATGGAATTTTGTGAAGCTGGAGACAACGTCATATTTTGGAGTGACGGTCCAGCTCACAATTCAAAATCGCTTCATGCTCGAGTACATGAAAATCTGACCAACAAGTTTGATCTGTGGAGGTCTGAGATGGAATTTTCTTTGGCACCTCTCATGGGAAAGGGGCCATTGATGGGGTTGGGGGCAGTTTAAAGCGAACGGTTCACACTTGTGTTAGGGCCCCGTCAAGCAGTTGTTCAAAATGCCATGGACTTTGTCATACCATCAAGTCGCATGAGTCTGCTGTTATTGTTCATCATGTACCAAGCACGGCGATCGATGATTTTACCAATCATCAATCTCAGACATCTTGAGTCTGCTCCAAAAAAGCCAGGCATCAAATCGTCCCATTATTGGGAATGCCTTTTCTACTGACCTTGACATCAAAATGGAGAGACTAACTCCAGTGTTGAGTGAATCAGAGACGTGGGAAATTCCTCCAATTCATCTTCCTGCATCTGAAACAGCTGGTCCGTCCAGATCAACTGGATCATTGGTCATGGGTGACTATCTTGTAGTGAAGTTTCAAGGTTGCGATTATGTCGGAAGAGTCACTCGAGTTTACAGCACAGTTGACTTTGATGGCACGTTCATGCGGAAGAAAAGAGAAAACATCTTTTCGTTTCCCATGAATCCTGATAATTCTGCTTTTGGACTGGAGGATGTGGTAGTCAACTCAATCGTCCATCGAAACTACGTCGTGGGAGATGCTTATGGACTTCACCTCATCACAGTATGACTTTTCTACAGTACGATGAAGGACTTTGATGAACATTTGATACCATTTGCATAACAAGTTGCTGAAAACTGATGTTTTTTCAAAAGATACTTTTTTCTGGAAATTGTTCGTTTTGATTTTCAAAGTTATGATGGTTTAAAGGGATATGAAAGGTCTAGAGAGGGTCGGCATATAAGCACTGAGTATTTAGACACTGTATTATCAATATTGAAGCAAAAAATAAGAAAAAAAAATATCAATATTTAACACGATTTCCTGAGTTTGCATTTTCCGTGGTGTACGTGATGTGGTGTACGTTACCACGCATCGTTTTGCTTTTCGATATGTAAATCAATGAAGATAGCATGGAAAATAGCTGAATTTTCTGTGAGTTATTCTCGATACACTCAGGTACTAATCTGTGAAACTCACAGACACCTGTTTGACTTTGCAGACCAGGAATATTCATCTAAAGTTAGGACAGAGATAAAAGTCGATTTTATCCTGTGGTGTACGTTACCGACTTTGCAACGCTCCTGAGACAAGACTATGAAAGGGATTTTATTCACATTACTACCATAGAACAGTCTGAGGTTATTCTTTCATATGACGTTTTGTAATCCTTACTGTGATTTGTATTTGAAGAATTATACTAATAAATGTAGATAAAATGTGGTGTACGTTACTATATGGAATGACCCATATAAAGATTCAGCTCACCTGGTTCTTTGCTGCGCATACGCCTGAGTAAGCCTAAGGCGAAACGTTGCCCATATGTCATTAAGCATGAAATTGGTCGCCGACTACTATAACTCAATCTTTGAAGTGTCCGAAAATTCTAGAAGCTGTTGAAATTTGAAATTAAGACTTTCATTAGTATTGATACCTCAATTGACGATGAGGTAGAAACAAGCCTTAGAGTTTTACGAAATATCGCAAAAGTAGATATCCATCGAACTCTACACAGTACATAAAAATATTAAGATGACATCAGAAGGGACGCTTGCAGCAGGTCTAGTTCGGGGCTGCACTGCATTTATCTTAAATTAAAATGTACTAAACAAAGGATGTCTGCGCTTGAAAAAAAGCACAAAGGCTGATGTTGTGAACACTGATTCGTTCCTATTGTCTGTGTGATTGATCTTCATATACAAACAATGGATTAATTGCCGGCGTTGTAGCCTTGCGGTAGAATATTCACTCTGCGTCCGGGAGACCATGGAGCCTAAGACTTTTAAAAAAGAAACACCCGATATCCTTGCTAAACAGTCAGCACAAAAAAGAATGAGTAGAATGATCATGAGAAATCAGCCACATGGAAGAAATGCTCCACGCCTAATGTGTCTCCGAACATAACAAAGGTACACTTATTCATTTGTTGCTGACGATCCTGGCCATGGTTGTCTAGAAGATTCTGCAGACTTTCTCAGTCACGTCATAAGTTCTCCAAATTATTCTGAATGAGTTATTTTTCTAAAACTGAAGATAACTTGCTCATGTTGTTTATCAGTTCATCAAACATCAATATATTCTATTCACCAAGGTTTTCAGAGCTAATTGTCTACAATAAACATTGCAGGAGATCATTTTTAACTACAATTCACAGATACGATGATAAAAATTAGTGAGAGAGATGTTGTTACATGTCTGTCGGATTGGAGAACGCGTTCCACTGTAAGTACCAATCGACATACTAATGGTAGAAAGTTCTCCTTCCTCTAATGAATCTACAAATATGCTCTCTCTATCCTAAGATAACAAAGATAGCCAAAAATCCAATATAATTGTGACGTTTTCCAAGTTGGAGAAACGGTATAAGGATTCAACTCAGGAAACAATGTACAGATTGGCCATGAACTTGTCACAATTTCTGTCCTCATATGAAAAACACTATTTGAGCCTAATTATAACTTGAGTAATTAGTCTATGGGCATCTAAATGGTTATTAGAAGGGAAGAGTGGCTCGCCATTGTCCAAGTTTTTTCTTGAGATTGCGACAGATCGATATTTGTTAGTAAATGGTCTGCCGAATTGTTAACAGGTCGTTCACAAATGCTGATGCTGAATTTTCTCTCTGCTGTAAATTTTAAATCCCCACTGCGTAAATCAGTTATTTTGCCGTCAAAGCTGTCTTCTGGTTTCGGTCGCCTCCACCCTATGGTGTAGTTCAGAAATTTTTGGTTGCATCAACTCATGCCATGAGGTCACGCCTTTTCTCTTTAACTTTGTGCACTCATAATTATCATTCTTTAGAAAATATATACGCTTCTTACATACTTCTTGCCTTTGTCTTCTTTGCAAATATAATTCATGCATAATGCAAAAAATGTAATAGGCGAAATTCATGATATAAATCACCTCCCGCTTCTCACAAATCAGATATATCACAGCATCTGTCATTTCCTTCTCATGTAATTGTACACCTTCCAAGTCCCGCTTATATCAAGCAGAAATGATTTTTCATGCAGTGGTATCATAGCTGTGGTATTACTAAAAGGCTCAACATGGTTAATGGTTGCTACCATAACGAAAAAATCAGAGAAAATAGGAAAGCATATGAAACTGAACAGATTCTAAGCTATGAGTGCGATTTGCTCCGACGAATGTAAATATCAAGTCAGTAAAAGTCATTTGAAAATGCATACGTACTTGATCATTCCTTTCCCGAGCATTACATTTCTTCAGATGTTTGTCTAATTTGTTTTCAAAGACAGTGCTGGAAAAAGAGATCAGACAAGAGATGACAATGCTAAGAAACTATGTTAAAATAATGATGCCGCACGGGCACGATATCAACGTGACTTGAATTGTCATAAGTGGAGGCGTACAGCAGGTAATGCGACCGCCATTACGCAAGATAGGATGAAGATCCAAACTTCGAGACTGCTGTGTCGGTGATTTTCATCAGGTCTCACTAACCATTACCCTTTGTAGACGTCAGATAGCCTACTTAGTATGACCTCTGTGTTATGGATTGACTGAGGTAGGCAAGGGTCAAAATGATCAATAGTTCAAGTTTGTCTGGAAAGGGTTTGCGTCGCATCTAACAATGAAAAGCAATGGGATATGATAATTAAATTTTGCAGATCACTATTGCAACTAGGGTTGAAATTAAAAAAAGCAATATATTGATGAAACCAACATGTGTTCATTAACTTCTATGAAATTGAGGCTAAAGTTCATGTTTCCCCTCCCTAGATGCCTCTGAATAGTAAAGTAGATTTGTTTGCTGTATGACCTGCAAATATGCAATCGTCATTATTAGCCCGCTACATCATGTCCACCGTGGACACCAAAATAAAAGATGGTAAAAACTGTAATGCAAGATATAATTGACTACATTCTATGACTAACCATTTTCTTATTACATAAAATAAAAGGGAAACTTTTTACCTGTTGACTTCATCAGAAAGCTAAGGTTGAACGAATCTTCCGGCTCCGCAAGTTTCGAGATTAACAATTAAGACAATCTTTAGATAGGTCTATTTCTGATAGAACAGTAGGGTAATATAAGAAGATAGCGCCGGAGGTGCGCAGAATAAGTCTTAAGTGAAACATTTTGGCAAAAGAGTATGATGATAATAAGCATTGAAGGCTTTTTAGCCATTTTCTGCCTACACTAAATAGTGATGTCTTGTAGACTTTTGATCACACCTGTGCAAGTTGTAAGGTGGGCTACACTACAAAAAATTACATTGCTCCTTTAGAAAAAGAAAAAAATATTTACAGGGTGATAAATTAATGATGTGATTACACATGTACATATAATAATAATAATAATAATAATAATTGCATTTGATTCAAGGAAAACAAATACAGAGCCCAACTAAAGGGCTAACCAGGCATATCATGATAGAAGAGTTATACACAAGTTGTCAAGCTATTGGTGTGGAGTCACGGAATGAAAGAAAAAGTGTTAATAAGAGAGCGTACATTGTTTCCAGTAATTACCAAATATCAAGTCTTTGAAATAGCCTCTCAATAACTACTTTGAATTTTGAAACAGATTCAACATTTATTTCTGCATCTGACAGCATATTACAGTATTGGGCAATTCCTGCTAGACCAGTGAAAAAATTATTGCGATAATTGTGATGGCAGCGGCTTGTGTAAAGTCGGAAGTGATTACCTCGAGTTGAGGAGTTTGTTACAACATCAAAGAGCTTGAAAATATCGAGGTCAACGTACCCATGGGGGACACGTTTATACAAGAAAATGAGATGATATCGAATTCGACGAGCCTGCAATGACTGAATCTTCAAATTATATAGCCGCTCACGATAAGGGAGATGTCCAAAGCCAGGTAGTCTTTTGGTCATTCGTCTTTGCACACTTTCAACAAGTTTGATATTTCTCTGTGTATAAGGCTGCCAAAGTATGTTACCAAACTCCAATTTACTTCTGACGTATGTCTTATATAGATTGATTGATGAATGTATATCCCGTTGTGAGAATGAACGGGAAATCATGCCAAGCATTCGACGTGCTTTATTAACAGTCAGGGAAACATGTTCATCAAATGAAAGTCTATCATTGATAGTTATTCCCAAATCTTTGAAAATTCTAGTAGCAGGGATCGTTCTGTTGCACAGTATATATGATTGTCGCATATCCGATGTTCTAGTACCAAAATTAACAACACAACTTTTACTTACATTCAAGTTCAAACCGTTGTCAGTATTCCACCTTTCGAGTCGATCTTGATCCTGCTGATGTTGCGCATGATTCTCGGATTCACTGGAGCCTCTAGACCAGTGGTGGGCAACCTCAAGGAAGACGCGGGCCAATAAATTGGCCCGCGAGTGTTATCGCGGGCCACCGAGGCATCGTGTCTGCGGGCCAACATATTTTTCTTTGTTAAAAATTCTAATTTTCACCAATTTTGCATGAATTTCAATTATAAAGAAAATACTGCTTAAATAATTGACCTGTAACTCTTATCTACTGGTTTAAAAGTTTGAGTGAAATGAAAACTCAGCCGGTATGCAGTGATTTTTTAACAACAATACATGTATGTAGGTTTCAGTGAAAAACGGCATACAAAAAATGATAGCACTTACAAATATTAGTGGGAAATTTGGCAGTCCATATTAGCGGTAAGAAAGTCAAAGTCAGGTAGAAATATAGAAGCGGCACATCGCAGCTCATTCTCCAGGCTTTCATCTGATGTCTTGTTTCGTTTTTTGGTTTTAATTGCGCTCATTGCTGAAAAAGTTGCTTCACATGAATAGGTAGAGCAAAAATGGACAAGATCTTGCCAATCAGCTGACGTAGGATTGGCCTGTTGGATGTCTTGGATAACTTCTGAAGGAGCACTTTGCATGTCGATAAGTTCCGTTTTCTAAACGTACACAATCCAACTGGAACATGTCCGCTAACAGTGGTATGTCCGCCAGTGGAAACGTTTCAGGACTTTGAATGAAATGAATGGGGACGTTAAGCTTCTCGAGATCTTGGAAACGATTCTGGAAGTTGGATTTTATTTCATCGACCCATCCAGCATAACGAATAAAATTCATGACGGGCAGTGGTTCTTCGGAAAATGATTGTTGCAACTGTGGAAAATGTCTAAGTTGCTTGTCAGCCAGTTGACTGATGAATAAACTTAATTTGCAAATGAATGTCTTTATTGCTGCCAAAACTGCAGCTACAATAGTTAATTTCCTACCCTGGAGCTGTTCATTTAAATCATTGAGGTGACGGGTAATGTCGGCCAAAAATACTAAATCTCGAATCCAGTGAATATCGCACAAATATTGGTCATATTCTTTAATTCCTTTTATATCGAGGAAGTCGTTAATATGAGGCAAAAGGGCAATAAATCTGTCCAACATCTTGCCGCGACTTATCCAGCGCACTTCGCAGTGTAACAACAAATCACCATATTCTGCCTCGACATCTTTAAGGAATTCCACGAATTGACGATGAAACAATGCTTTTGCGCGAATAACATTTACGATAGTGACGACGCGATTGACATCACAGACCGAAGTTCATCATTCGTGGCCTTTGCACATAGATTTTGCTGATGTATGATACAATGGAAATTAAGCAAGTGAGGTGCATCCTTCTTAAACAATGAGGTTAAACCATTTTTATTACCTATCATACATGGGGCTCCATCTGTCGTTATTGACACCATTTTAGCTGTCGAAAGATCGTAATCTGCCAATATGGCCTGCAGAGCTGTTGCAATGTCTTGACCTCGGGTACGATCATGCATGCCATGTAATTTTAACAATTCTTCATGACAATGGAGTTGTTGGTCGACGTATCTCACCCAGACGCAGAGCTGAGCAACATGACAGTAATCTGTTGATTCATCCAATGCTATGCTAAAAGCTACACACTTGTGATAATTACGCCTTGAGTTGCATCACTAAGTTGTTGCTGATCTGGTCAAGCCTTCTCATAAATGTTCGCCGACTTAATTGAATATCCTCAATGCGACGCAGAATCTCCACCTTATTGCTCATATCGGTCAGCAATATATTCATTCCTTCTATCATACAGGACTTTATCAATTCACCATCAGAAAACGGTTTACGCTTGCGGGCAAGCAGCCATGTTATCTTAAACGACGCTGGGGTGACTATTTCAGATTCTGTAAAAACTTTTTTAATCGACTTTTGTTGAGAAAGAAATTGCTTTTTCAATGTTGATCATTTTGTTGCTCTCTCTTGACTCTCAATCGTATATCGTTTATCATTATCTTGATGACAAGTGATGTAATGTCTCTTGATATTGTAGACTTTACAAACGCTAATCAAAGTACCACATAAAAGACATAGAGGTCGATCATTTTGTTCAATAACGAAGTAATTTAGTTCCCACTCACATTGAAATTGACGAACAGAAGCATTACGTGTAGATTTGAGTTTCTTTTTCTTTGGAGACTGATCAACATCAGCCGACGGAACTGTGGAGGCATCTGAACTCAGTGAGCTGTCTGGGGGTGTAGTAGACGTTGAGGCTGATGTTCGTATTAACCATTTATCCATGATGATCAGTAGCAATAAATCAGTCAGTCAGTCACTATCACAAATCTTAAATCAAAACCTTGAATGCATGTGTGCGATTTCCATTTTAATAATACTCTGCGTAAAGTTTGACGTCACTCTCATCTTCCCAAACTCGACCATACACCAGTCCTTGAACAATAGAGACGATCGAACTTACCATTCATACCGTGCGGTGTGTTGTATGAAAAGTGAAGGTGACTACAAATGACTGATGTATGAGTGAAGTCGATTGACGATCGCCAGCGCTGTCTCGATGACGCCAACCACAGGCAAGATAGCGTGTAGGCAGATAGTTGTCTTAGAATAATAAGGGTTTATTTTGACGAAATTGAGTCAGTGAGTGAGAAAAATAACTAAATGATATTCGTCAAAGTAGCAAGAAACATCGATGGCCCATTAATGACTTTTGGACAATGATGGACTGTGGCCCGCGGGCCGAAAAATAAAGTTTTTATATTTCTTTGGCGGGCCACAGTCTTTGGTCTCGTGGGCCACAAATGGCCCGCGGGCCACGGGTTGCCCACCACTGCTCTAGACCATTCAAATGCAATTTTAATATCATCGGCATACTTCACAATCTTGCCCCATACTATTGCTTCGTCAAGGTCATTAGTGTATAACGTAAACAGAATCGGGCCTATGACAGAACCCTGAATTACCCCACTCATTATTACACGTGGGGATGAGACATGGCCTTTGAACAAAACTGATTGAGTTCGCTGATGAAAATAGTTCTTCAGCCAACGCAACATAGTTGAACCAAATCCATAATATTGTAATTTGGACAAAAGGCGATCATGTGGTATGCTTTCAAAAGCTTTGCTATAGTCCAAGAGTAACAGATCGATATCCGTAAAATTATCACATGTTTTCGTAAGGTAGTCATAAAATTCAATATGAGCGGTTTCAATTGATCGACGAGGGATAAATCCATGCTGAGTCGGTGAAATAATGTTCAAAGACGTACAATGATCCATGATATGTCTGCGAATGATGCGTTCCATAATGCGACACACTGTGCTTGAGATGGTCACAGGACGGTAATTTGATATATTGCTTCTCGAACCAGCTTTGAATATCGGAGTAACCAGAGTATATTTCATGCTTTTAAAGTGATTACTTGAAAATAAAGAGATGGCAGTTTTATTGCATGCTTTAATGATCTTGGTAAGTGAAAGCAAATTCAGAAATTTAACATGAGTAATTTCGGTGTGACCCGTGCATCCTCTACAGAGAAGCTAATGTAAACCATATCAGGTGAAACTTTTTCTGCAACACGAATGAATAAAGCTACAGATTAAAAATCAACTACCGAAGACAAAAAGAATCTCTTCAAGGCTCTACTCAAATTTCAGTAGTAAGGAAAATCACGACAAAGAACGTTAAAGAACATGCAAATTTGAAAGAACGTGAGATGAATACATGACTCTCAAGCGTGAACTTTGAAACATGTTCTGCAATGGAATGTGGAAACAAGTCCGACTGACAAATCACAAGGGAATGGTATCAATTATCTTGACATTTCCATTACTAGGTTAGTTCAGCCGACTACTTAAATGATTCCGTCTTAGATTAGGAAGAGCATAGAGAGGCTATTAAGATCATTTTTACATGGTTTGTCACTTTTGTTAAACTTAATACAAAAATTACGGTTCAATCTACAACAAACTTCCGTGTGCAGTATTTCTCGGTATTTTAAGCTTCGTATACTTCTTTTATGTACGTTTTCTATCGTCACAAATGGCAAGTAGCTGACATCATCTTTAACTAATGCATGCATGCGGTGTCATTAATATACATATGGATTATATGCAGTGATGCAGAATTAATACTTGAGTAAATTTACAAAGCATATGGTGAATAAAGTCATTTACTTTATGAGGAATGCAGAATCTGTAGAACTTAAACTGCTTCTTTATTAGTGATGTGCGGTTATAACCGTGGTTGCGGTTAACGTCATCAGCATTTGCGGTTAATCGCGGTTGCAGTTTGAATCGGAACATATTTTTCTATTATTTGTTTTACTATTGGAACTTTAAATGAGTGACAATCAGTGGTGTCTTAAGGTGAAACAATAAATGCAAGATATTTAACGAAATCTGATGAATGTTAGAATCATAATAGCACCATGAAAATTTATTGTGCAGGTTCGTTAGGCCTGTGCATTTGTATCACGTAAAATTAACAGGTAGCTGTTAGATGGCTGCGTAAACAAGTAGACGACTATAACACGATATCAGAAACATATATAATATGATTGGCTGAAAGTTCTAATATTGGCTATTGCTATGTGTACATGTACGCACACAATATCAAAGTTAATAACAATTCGAAACTTTAACGCTCGATGCCGGTATCTTGGCTTTCTATTTACCAAGACTTCTCATAATTCGCATTCAGGCCACCTTAATGGATATTTACATGTACATGTAGGTTCAGACTACGAACTATGATTAGGAGGAGAGGTCAAGTCTCTCTTATGTAATCACATGTAGGCCTGCATAGTGTAGGCCATACTATGCAGCAACGTAGACCAGACTATATAAAGGTATAATTATTAGTTAGTCTATCGTGATTTAAGCGTCTGTAAAATGAAAGAAAGAATAGCTTAATCATATAGAGTACAGTGAACCACAGGCCTATATGAATCACATTTGTAGCATATGCAAAGCGATAGTCTTTGACTACATGTATACCTGTATTTGATAAACTCCCTTAACCACGAGTTTTTTAAAAAATAAAACTTTGTATAATAATAGCTACGTTAAGTAAGCCAAACTGGCCCAGGTCTATTAGGCTGCTGTCAGTATTTTGTCGATAAGGGAAGCATATGCTTAAGACTATTCTGCAAGTTGTGGTCTATTACGATGACTAGTAGGTAACTGATATAGTGTATTGCTTCAACGAGTCTATACGTTCAAACGATTAACAGTCGGATATAAAATGCATGTATTTCTGCGGTTAACGGTCGGTTACTACTAAAAACCCACGGTTGCGATTGGTTACGGAATTTTCCTTTACGGTCGGTTGAGGTGAAGAAATATATCTAACCGCACATCACTGTTATTTATGCCTACGTATCGTAAAGCATAATGTTACCTTAGCAAAATGTGTCTTGAAATAAAAGGCAAAATCCGTAAGTTTAAGTAGGTAGAAGAAAATAACTAAATATTGTGGCAAAGAATTGAGTAAATAATATTATGGTCGAAGCCCTTGCTTTGATATTCAGTCAAATTCGTCATGAATCATTGATGAGAAACATGTGACAACTACATTTGCATCTCAATATTCCTTTTTCAGAGTGAGATGCGAGTGAGCCACTTGCTCGACTATTTCAAGCACAAACGTAATTTCAATCACAATAGAAAATATATTTTGATCTAGATCACAACAGAGCCGATTTTGGACAAGAATTCAACTACCAGAACGTTCCAAAAAAATAATACAAGGATTTTCCTGTATAATTGAAGAAGGGTAATGGATATACAAAATGATATCAAACCCATAATAGTTAAACGCAATTAACACGAATGATAATCATTACCACACGAACAATGTTTAAGACTACATGAATTCAAGAATTGCAACGACTTGTAAAAGGGCGCCTCCAAAGATACGACCACGATTAAGGGTGCCGCAATTTGAAGAAGGTTGATAAACACTGGTGTTTCACTGCATCATGTACGTATAAAATGTATATGTGTATTACGTGATTAGTTGCGCCTTTTTTTGGCAGTTATACCGTACCGATATTTTTTCTCGTGCATTCATTGACATGCAGTGATGTGATGCTAACATATTCGCAGTGATAGCAACGATTTCGGGTTTGTTAGTTTTAATGGGCTTCAATGTGCATATTTCCTATATATGTATGTATATATATATATATATGTGGTCTCCGTGGCACAGTGGTTAAGTGCTTGGCCTAGCGATCTTTTGGTCCAGAGGTCGAGCCCCGAAGGTGTCATTGGAAGTCGGCAGGAAGAGCATCCGGACTAAAAGTACTGCAACGCTCCATATGTCTGACTATGTCAGCACCGTCCAAGCCCCAAGTGTGGGGAGTAGTGACGTAAAAGCTTCATTTTTTTCAATGTGCATATTTCGAGTACACTCTATTTTATACCAGAAGATAGCGATCAGTTGTGATTGAAATACTCGAATTACATCATCTCACTTGACCCTGTCCGAAATTTCCAAAAAACCTTTGTTGTGTTTCTCCCAAAAAGAGAAGTATCAAATAAAAAGTTTCTTGACAGTGGAATTTTGAAGACATTCTTAACATAATGCGAAACGCAAAATATGAGGCTTCAGCAGTCATCTTACTGTTTTGGATCTAGCGGACACGGAATCCTTTTATGTTCTGCTGCTTCATCTTCCTGTAAAGAGAAAACACTGATTACTTCATTTCTATGCATCAATATCGGATTACGCTACTGTAAAGCTTATAATGGACTATTTGTCAATCAGTCCGCTCATGTGGGGTTCTATTCGAGGGAGGTGGTCCATTTTTCAACTCCCACGGAGTATCTCCATGTCAAAAAGTTCAAAAATTGCATCATTCAATACTCGCTCGTCTTCGGTTTTTCTAGTCTTCCTAAATACAGGTAGGTCTACATAACAAAATTATTTACAATTAATAATAGGTTACGATAGGTCTACATAATGCTAAATACGTAGTTTATGGTAAGCTGCCGCGTAATTGGGAGTCTTGTGGCGCTTTTATCGCGCCTAGTACAGTCTGACAAGGAATCAGAAGTACAGATTTTACACACGATTTTGCAACTGCATTTGCATTTGAGGTCTTCCTGACAAGACAGCAAATGAGTAATAGATGCACCATTCATTATGTTGCCATAATATTACAAAATTATCTGCAAGGCTAAATGCGGCAAACGGATGCATCTACACAGCTATATTCAACAACAATTTCACAGATAAATATTCTCCTCAAAAAACAGTGCATCAGTTTCAATAGCAAAATTCGTATATAGCCTGTGCATATCTCCCTAAAATTTGAAAATTCGTGATAGTTCGGGTATATACATCAAATTCGGGAATGTGCAGTCGCCCTGAGGATGATTCCTGCTTGATGGGTATTGATGAAATGCGACATCAATATTGCTAGCAAGCAGATTATAGGCTTACATAAATAAATATAGCCAACATTCAGTTCTCATAATAATATGATTTTTCACAATAGTGTTTTATAGGAGTTAGAATTTTGATGCAACAATATAAATATCACAAAATCTCTCAATTTTTTGTTGATCGTACGATACGGCGTGGAATGGAGAAGTTTTTGTTTTGAATATTTGTGAAATATTTGCCACATCCGCTTCTGGATTTCCTCACTTATAAAGCGACACAAACTTTCTACCTCTGCTTGGTCTCAATGATTGATCTTCATAATGAAACTCCTAATAAAATAAATCTCAAAAAAAGAAGGCACCATGATGATGTCAGAAAAAAACAAACTGCTCGTACAATATTTTCTGCTTATCAAGCATATTCCGTTCTTTCCGATTGACTTTTCGAGACTAGTGGTCATTAAAGCTGAAGGGTATAATTCTTACTAACATGTTGAAAAATCAGTGACAAGTGTTACTGATTGTTGGTCGAAATTTGCGTCCAAAATATCTTTTAACGAAAATTGATTAAAAGTTTCTCTTTTAATCAAAGAGTCCTAAAACAGATTTGTAGACCTTTCAACAGTGTGAGCACATTTACAGATGACTATGACTTGAAATCATTTCCTGCCTTTACAAACATGTAATTACTGGCAGATATTTTGCGTGCCTTCTATAAAATAGATGACTGATGTAGCTGAGGGGCCATCCTTAAGGACGTCCGCAGCGGTAACATGTGCGACAGGACGTTGTCCTGCTGCGGAGACGGAACGCTGCTGTGCATTTTGTGGAAATTGAAAGTAGTGTTGTACATAGTTTTCTGATTGGGAAATTGAAATTCTTTAATGTTTACAGTCTGATATTTGGATTGTGAAATTCATTTAACTTGATTATTTCCAATTCCATCAGTGATTATCCCTTTAAGTTTTTTAACAAACATGTTGTGAAGCTCAATTTAGATTCGTTAATACTTGAGCTAAAAAAAGCATCACAGAACACTTCAAACGTGTTGATTATATGGTGATGCAGCATGTTTTCACTTCAGAAAATTGCTTGAATAATGTTTAACCCTATTTTAAGCGGGCTATCATGGGCTCAGAAAACCGAGGGCTCCCTCTGATTTGCTGTTCCGAAAATTATTGCGAACCACAATTGGCGTATGGTCGTTCTAATGGCATAAGTTTTTAGAAACTCGGTCAGCTCGTTGCTATAAAGAGCGATTTAAGATTGATATTCCTTTTTTTCAAAAAATTGATGTTTTGATAATCAGCTGGAAATCGATGGTATATGACTTTGATGAAAGATGCATTTTCATCAGTTATCACATGAAATCGTCTTAAGACGATGTTGGGAGTATGTCTGATTGCACTGGGATAGATTAACGGCGCTGAACGCAAATCAAACAGAGATTTCTGCTATGCTTGGTTATGTACTGTGGAGAAAAATTACAGCAGCCGCATCCAAATGAATGAATGCACGAATTATATTGTAAGGCATGGCAATCTGTCAATTTAGTGACTTGGGATCCACTATTTGTAACATAAAGCCCACAAATTAAGAGCAAGACTCACAGTAAATGATAGGGCCTTTTGATTTTCAAACACTTTGGATTTCGTGTGCACTCTCAAGGCACCCACATATTATTTCTGGAACGATTCCTTACTTTTGAGAATTTTTATCTACTGCATAATATAGAACCCGCATCCATGATCTTTTTTTCATGCTTTCTAGCCAATCTCCAGAGTTGCACTTGTTTCTGAGCTGCTTCTGTTATTTATATTTAAGTTGTGAACATTTTGAATTTATGTTGTCAAGGCTACACGTTAGAGTTGCTTTGCAACCAGTGATGCCTATTCTACCCACAGAATTAGATTCATCTGCGTGTGCTTCGGTTTCCTAGAAAGGAAGAATTGTAAGTAACCTTAATATCGAAATGGCACATCACAGAATTAGACAACTTGCTATGGAATGGATAATTCGTGTCACTTGCTTTTGGAAATGGCAAACAATAAGCTGTCAGCAAAGGACACCAGAGCCAGTGAGAGATGCGTGCGTGCTGTGATATCACTTCGCACACACCAAAACACACATCGATGCCTGGCTTCGATTCAATGTATGCACTATACAGTGAGCAATGCCGAGGAGAGGATGTGAAATCCTCAAGTGAACTAATTTTCGTACGCTTGCTACTTTCTTTAATAATGATCGGAAGGTCCAACATTATGGAGAAAACTTGTGAGCAATGATCTGAATTCTTCGAATCTGAAGGAATTGTTGCAATCGAAGCACTTTGCTGGAACTCACATTAATCCGCAACCGACGCACGACTTTTTTCCTATCTCTGTAAGGTATTAGGAATCCCTTTTTGCCCACTTAATAGGTTCCTCTATGTGCCGGCGATTTCGAATTAATCACACTTCTAGCAAACCGAAGCAGATAAACAAAATATTTATTTCTGTGATTCTACCTTTTGTGTACAGCAAACTCGAATAGATAAATAAATAGACCTACACATACGCATTTTTAGTATTAATGCGGGTCATGTTCTATCAGAGCGATAGACTTTCAAGAGAAGAAGATTTTCAATGTGTCAGGTATAAATGCACTAAATTTATTCCTTTTATATATCTAGTGAAGTCTTTTGTTTTTATTTGATAAGGGTTCAGACAGATTGACATCGGCCTTGCAGTGCAATCTAGCAAAGGAGGCTAGTCAGACAAAATGTTTTCTTTACCCGTAAGCACCTAACGATAGCATTTAGGATTTTAGTAAGCAGTGGTCAAAGAATTGTTGTCACTGTCGTAAAACCTGATTTTCAATGGACGATAAGCCAAAAAACTTATGAAAACGCCTGCGGCGGGAGATCACTGGACTTATCGGCTGTTGCGATGAAATATCATCTTAGTTAATTACGAGCTGAGGGAGGTGATGCTCTAAATAAGTGAGGTGACATGTTTCGAACGTCAGGGCGGCGGTCCATACAGTTGGCGGTTCTCCGCTACATTTGAAAGATAGAAGAGTTAGCGCTTCAAAAGATCTATTGGTTGACGTCAATACTAACCTCCAAATGAGAGTGTTCAACACAGAATTTTCGACCACTTGGTGGTGCAGCTTTACAGTATCTTTTCTTGCGAGCGATATAAAATTTACAACTTTGCGCTGCAGCTTTATCGTCTGACTCCACCGTTGCAGTTTCCTGGAAATTAATAGAGATGATGTATTTCAGTCATTCAAAGGATAACATCCTCTGAATGTGTAAAGAATGAAAAATTAGTTAATCAGCTGCAAAAACATGATGTCACAACACGCGTAAAATGATTGATGATGAAGTACCATTAAGGAGATATTCATAAAAGGATAGGATACAAATGACTTGTCATGGAAACCGTACATTCAGTCATTAGCAAGCAAGCAACTCAACATGTTGGCAGTCCCTATTGCCAGCAGCCATCTTCCACCACAGACTGTCGGCTATCTGTACAAGTCCACTATTCGCCTTCTGATGGAGCATTGTGGTCATCTGTGGGCCGGCAAAAATCTAATGGGTGAAAAACGTGCTGGTGAGTTGTAGCCGCTCACCGTCAGACGGGATATTGCTTTACTCAGTCTCTTTCACGGATACCATTTCGGTAGAGGCAGCTCTGCAGTAAAAGAATGCGTACCCAAACCAAAGATTTTTTACAGAAGCACATGCAGAGCTAATGCACTCACATGTCATCATGTGAGCTCACAACGCGCACGAACTATGAGTCGCCCGAAAAGCTATTTCGTTCGCACGGAGCAGCTTTGGAATCAGCTCCCCCGAACCACTTCCCCTGAACAATGCAATCTTGATACTTCCAAGAGGCGTGCGAACAGGTTTCTGATGGGGACAGCTGAATCAGATTAGAAGATCTGTTATTTTAATATTTATTTAGTATAATGCAATTTGTTACTTTTTCATTGAGCCTATGGCTCGTAGCTGTGCCAACGGTGAAAGCTCTGTAAAAAATATTCAATTAGTGGTTCAAGCCATTTGGGGTAAGAGCACACATCGGTTTTATATACAATTTTTCTCTAATAAATCCTTTTTCATGTCTCGAACTTGTTAATGCAATTTCATTTCTTCTCATCTTCGGTAGCATTTTCTTTCCTCAATGCTTTCCTGTTGTGAGCATTTATGATGGATTTTATGTTAGTCATGTATCTGCAACTGACTTTCAGTAGGCATCTGTTGAAGATTCGTTTCAGTCTGTGATCGCCCTCAAAATGTTTGTCAACGAACACCAGAGATAACTGTCCTGGATTTGTCGGCGTAGCTCGCACGGAAATGTTTAGAGAAACATTGATGAAAAAATGATGATTCGTGAAATTTCACGTGATGAAAAATCAGATGAAGCATTAATGTAACATTACTGGTTTGTAAATGGAAAAACCAATTATTCTTATTTTTTTCAGTAGAAATTTCAATAATGAAGTGTCCAATATTTCAGTAATGACCTGTCACATTTTCGGTTAAGAAATGTCATATTTTTCAGCAGTAATTTCAGTAACAGGCATGTGATTGACGAATAAAAAAAAGTACGGGATTAGAAAACTTATTTTCCCTACTACTTAAACGTATGAACTGATTCTTTATACCGGTGCCAAGCATTAAAATGAAAAACAAACAGTCGAACAATGACTAAGCCCTATTACACCTACTTTATCATGCATTTATATGCAGGCCTGTGATTAGCCTATGAGAAAAATTGAGGATTTTCCTTGAAAAATTTGAGGAATTGAAACGGAGCCTAATGTAGTAATTGCAAAAAACTCCAAACTTTAGCATGGATTTAGTGCCAAACTTCAAGTCATGAAAGTCAACTAAGAAGGCAACCCCAGGGTTGAACACACCACATCTTTAGAAGTTGTGCATGTTACAAAGGGATATTGGCCTGCTAATAATGACTTCCCATGTTGTTACGAATTTAATTTGCTGACTTCAAGTACTATACAGTATGATTAGAATGTGTCGAACAGAGGATGTCAGATCAAGCTGCTGATATCGCTGTGATTCACGCTATCGTCTCAAATTCCATGATGCTTGTCAGGTTTGTATACTGTAATTTTTTGAATTTAAGAAATATATTCAAATACTCGTACATGCATGTGTGATATATGCATGCATAATACAATACATGCTTTGTGACGATTAAGACAAATTTGGAGGAGAGTAACCCATAAGTATAAAAAGATTGAAATTGTTGACGGAATGCATTGCTTGTGGCTAAAAAATCAGTATTATGAAGGATGCGCCACATTACTCACATTAAAATTACTTTCTTTACTGAATAAGTTTTGGTGGTTCTTGTTAACCTGTTAGTGCTTTGATCATATCGTTCCGATCTACATTCAAATGAGCATGAATTCTCTCGCACGACACAAAACAACTGTGAGGAACAGGCTTGCCAGTTAAGTTGTTGGTCTCATCTAGGCGAAGGGTGAAAGATCATCACCTCTATTCCCATGAAGTTCCGCAGAGATATTGACATCCACATCTTGCAGTAGACCAGGTTGAAAATCTACCAACCCAGTAATATGTGGTTTGAATGTCTTAATTAATCTAAGTTCGCATGCAACGATAAACGATTCGTGCGTTACTTTCACACCAAGCTGTGTTCAGATGTCGGTCGGCAGACCCTGGAAAATGTAGCTGCAGACTCATGGGATAGCAGAGCCTCATAAGCTTCCAACCCCCACACGCTAGCGACCAGGAGGCAGATAGACACTAAATTTAGGGACTATTTGCTTTACCCCGTCGGATGTGTTCATATTCAGCGGAAATAAAATGGAAGAGAATGAGTAAAGCAAAAGTTTCAGTTGATAAGAGCACTGAAATCCAAGTGGGTTGGACTACCTATACTTTATCATATAATGGATATAAAAGATCGATATCCTAAATTTCTTTAAGAAGCACAGGTATGCATTTGGCAACCATATAGTCGCAGAACCATAATGAAGGCTGTGAAAAAGGTCAAGATAATTAATGAAAAAAATTGAAAGCATTTTATTGTTGGAATTCTTGGGAACATTAGGATGTTTGAAGTAAAAATTGATTGCAGTGTTCAGATAGCCTATACAATTTCTGTAGGTTGATCGCAGTGTTTCACTCATCGAATACGTGAAAGTGTTGCACTAAGGAGTTCGACAGACAATAACTTCAGACAACTTCTCTGCATAGCAAAATAGGTGCGGACGAACCAAAACATCTGCAGCCCTGTAGCTTCCAGAAGTGAAAACGACGTGAAATAAGAACACGTCATAAATCATAATTGTTCATGCTCAGCAGTCAGGATAGGATTCTATCTCAGCTTCTTGATTGGAAGTTTACATATCATCGCCATTCGCCAAAAAACAATATCCTACAGTTAGTCTCAAATGTGTCACATTTGAGGAATTTCTCTTAGTTAAGCTATATTTGAGGAATTTTTGAGGATTTGAGGAGTAAAAACAATATTTGAGGAATCTGAGGAATTTGAGGAGTAATCACAGGCCTGTATATGTCATAGCAATATAGTTCGCATGCAGCTACATATCATGGGTTAGCAATTAAGATCATGCTATCCACAATAAATGCATGGTGGGCGCTACATGAAGGCACAAAGAAGATAGAAATGCTCAAAAATAGTTTTACTACGCAAGAGAGCTTGCATTTCTTGGCAGTGAACTCAGAATCTTTTTCACGCAATTGCGCTCGATACCTTTTGGATGAAGACATGTTATCTGACGATTTTGGACAAACTCGATCATAATGAATGTCACTTCGTCGGAAAAAGTCGATCGACGTCTTATCAATAGATTTGACACACTGATTTGCATTCAAAGTGGTGACATTCATACGAGATGATTGGAGATTAACAATGTCATTCATTATGCTGAAGGTCGACTCTGCCTGTGGTCCATGAAAGTACGAAAGAAGTGCCAGAGACACTCTGGCAAGATGATACTGTTGACGCAGTTGTACCCAATTACAGCAATTATCTGATGCTCAGCAAAAGGAGGCAATTTAGATATGTGAAATTGACGTTCTTCCAAATCGAATTGATCGTGCTCGTGAATTTGTAGAACAGCTGGGGCTGTGGTCGGAATATTCAACTTGTATGACTGAGAGACGCTGTGTCCTTTAGCATCAGGATCAAGAGAAGTAAGACACTTCAAGCAAGCAAGGAATTGCCGAACCAACTTTATTTGCCGATCATGCGGAGTGTGAAAAATTGGTTCCTGTATTTGTACTGCAGGGACATACTGCTTAAAAAAGGGGAGGACAGTATGGAGGACGTATAGCTGCAATCTGGTTTCAACAGATTGATGGAACAGGTATTCCAGTGTCTTATGTTTCCGAGTGTCACCTTCGCTTGTCATCTTCTTCTTTCGCAACTGTTCTCTGATTTCTCTAATACGAGATCTGGCTACTGTCGAGCAATTTCGTTGTCGCAATATTTCCACAATACGAGACAAGTAATGCACTTGATGAATTAAGTGCGAATAGAAGACTACGAGTACGCATGCCTCAAAAAGTCGAACGACATCAACAGTCACGTCATAAATTGAAAGCCAACGTTGCGGAACATTTTTTTCCGGCATGGTGAATTTGAACCCAAAAATAAGGTCTTAGCCTAGTCTTACCAAGCTTCAATGCCTACGTAACTCAATTCAAAGGAACAAAATCAATCATAACAATGTCTATTTGTATAGACATAACGATATTGGCACTGATACCTATTTTTAGTGAAATAATCACACGTTTTGAAATAGACATGCAATTAAAAATTCAAAATGCAAATAAACATATTTTCATACCCCCCCTACACACACCTTTATTTTCTATTCCATTATTGGACGAATTACGAGAGTGAATGTTTCAAAACCAAAAAAGTCGGAGAAACACATGCCTGCAGTAATGAAATGTAAAATTTATAATGTTAATCATAATTATGTGTTAACAGTAAATACAGTCACATATCGTGATCCCTTCTCAAGAATGTTGGATGTCGGCAAATGCCTGAAACGCAACATCGTGCACGAAGTCACAGCAACACGCAACAACCAAAATAAAAGGAAAACCTATTTCAGAATTTGCTAGAGTTCTTTCAAGCTCCGATTTGCAAACCGTAGAAATCACATTCTCACGACAAACGTAAGTGCGAAGCGCATATTTTCAAAGCTGAATCTCGCAAAAACCGCGCAGCTCTGTTTTTCTGATTTCTGAAAAGCAAACATAGTCTACAATTTCTTGGCTTGCATGTACATTGTACAATAGTGTTTTGTCTTCGTTTATTTTAGCCTAGTCTATCAATCTCCAATATTTGAGACTTGAGTGGGATAAGATTTCGTATTCCTTTTCTCACGAAATTCTTACGGGATTACAATGGGTCTACTAGCAAATTTTGAAAATAATGCAACAAGCAATTCATTAAACCCTAAACTCCGTGAATGAAGGATGACATCTCATGAGATAAGCGCAGGCCAAACCTTAAACTAATAATACAGATACATGAAAATTATCAAATTAGAATTTTGTCGGACTTGAGAGCGACTCTATTTCCTAATTCCGTCACATTTCCCATGTCTAGCTCCAGTGAGCCTACCTAGCGAGTAGTATGCCAATAATTGCTACATGTGCTACGAAAGTGATGTCTTCTGGTTCTGGTAATCCTCATTTATAAGCGCAGCTTATGCTTGGAAAGATGCTTCTATACAACATCAATATTCACTTAGGTTATCAACATAATCTAACAAAGAAAACATGAATTAGGTAGCATCAATGATTATGGCATTTAATTAAAGAAATTTAGTTAAGTTTAGGGATTTATAGTTAGCTGATAAGCAATGAAGATTCACTCATTTTAAGCACAAAATTCTGATCAGTCGGTTTAATAAGAACTTAATATCAAGGGACCATACCGTCCTAATCACAGAATTAAATATTTTGTTTATCTGCTTCGGTTTGCTAGAAGTGTGATTAATTCGAAATCGCCGGCACATAGAGGAACTTATCAGGTGAGCAAAAAGGATTTCCTAATACCTTATAGAGATAGGAAAAAAAGTCGTGCGTCGGTTGCGGATTAATGTGAGTTCAAGCAAAGTGCTTCGATTGCAACAATTCCTTCAGATTCGAAGAATTCAGATCATTGCTCACAAGTTTTCTCCATAATGTTGGACCTTCCGCTCATTATTAAAAAAGCAGCAGGCGTACGAAAATTAGCTCACTTGATTATTTCACCATTGTCTTCTCACCATTCCTTACTGTATAGTACATACACTGAATCGAATGTTACCTAGACGATGCGTGTTTTGCTGTGTGCGAAGTGATATCACAGCACGCACGCATCTCTCACTGGATCTGGTGTCCTCTGCTGACAGGTCATTGTTTGCCATTTCCAATAGCAAGCGATACACGAATTATGCATTCGAGAAGGAGCAAGTTGTCTAATTCTGTGATGTGCCATTTCAATATTAAGGCTACATATAACCCTTCCTTTCTAGGAAACCGAAGCGCACGCAGATGAATCTAATTCTGTGGTCCTACCCGAACAGCCCGGAGGCTGAAACTGGACCGGGCCAGTCCCAGGTGAGCAAGCATAAGTAATCTTCATGCAGAGTTGAAGACATCCCTCTTCATGAGATATTTGGGGCCTATGTAGTGCGTGCTTGTAGATACGATTTTTAATCAACGTTTCTGTGCATCCTAGTCGAAGGTGTTATTTGCAAATCTTAAGTCTTGTCGTTCAAAAGAAAAACTCTTGAAGGAAAATTCTGACGAAAAAATATAGTTAAGAAAAAATATTTAAAAATATTTCGAAAATATTATCTTGTGTTCGGATATGGTGAGGTGCTGGTACTTTTTGATCTCCGTCACACTATCTTATGAAGGCCTACATACCATTCATTCTCTTCTGTGACCATTGCCAAAAAGCTCCATGAATTCCTGAAAGTCTGATGAGAAACTTGTGTTCTTCGATCATGATTCTCTCTTTGGTTGGGTTGACAGGCATTGCATATCTATTGATCTATTCAATTTTATATTGAAAGATAAAATAGTGCCTGCTGCTTGGTAACTGAGTATAACGGTTCCAATTTAGAAATTTATGGCTCATATAGCTCAATAAAACTTCCTCGACCATCCAATGAAGATTTTCGGACGCGTGCTGAAAAGGACGATCCGTGATGCCGCTGATATAAACGAAATGTAGGTCGGCATTATGCCTGGTAAATATGTCACGCACGCCATTATTCATGTTTGGCAACCGCAAGAGCCTTTCAAAGAAGAAAAAGTTCTACATGGCCTTTATTGATCTGGGAAAGGCTTCGACAGGGTTACGAGGAAAATAAATGATATGAAAAAAATGAAGCTTTAGCGTCACTACTGCCTATGCCTGGGGCTTGGACGGTACTGACATAGTCAGACTTTTCTGGAGCGGTGTACTTTTAGCACGGATACCCTTCCTGCCGACTGCCAATGACAATTTCGGAGATCGACCTCTGGACCAAAAGATCGCTAGGCCAAACACATAATCACCAGGAACCACTAGATAATGGGCTCTAAGAAGCGAGAGAGTAGAAGAATGTTTGGTGAACGCGACCAGATAGTTTGCTACCCTAATGACACGATGGACGCATGTGGGTGTGCTGTCGCTGTCTTGCAGGATCACATCCGAAGCGGTTGGAGTAAGTTCAGAAAGCTCTCAAACTTTCTGAAAACATGAAACTGAATTTGCGAACGGAGAACAAGATCCATTATCCGTGCGTCGGAAATATCATGCTATAGCCTCCGGCAGTGAAACGTGGACCATGACGAACGAATCTATGAGGTACCGGTAACTTGCGGTCAACGGCATGAGATTGGCGTGTCGGATGTGTGGTATCCGACAATGTGGTCAAGGAAAATCATGTTTCAAGGGAACTCCAAATATATAAATATGAAGAACACATTAGGCAGACTCGCAGACTCTGCGTCTGGCACGCCTGGGAACTCCTTCGGAGCGCTTGTTTCAGAAGTTCTCAAGGTCGATGCATGTCTGGCGCACTCGAATTGTGGAAGAATCTAACAACAGAAAGCTCCAACTGTAAAGAATCCAGTTGGGTTAGTCGATTAGCTGAAGAAATCATTGAGGAACTATGTCAACGGACATCTTCAACTACTCGGGAACAGGAAAAAGACCATATAGAGTAAGATGAAACAATCGACTCTAAAAGGATTGTCTGAGCTATTGTAAGAGTTTTATGCGTGTAGTGTATGTTTATTGAGTGATTTTACTGAATCATTAAAACCATGAACTTTTTCTGCGCGGAGTTTTTAAAAATGTGAGGGCTACTTGACCTGTTTTTTGCGAAGTTTGGCACCTGCGCGCACGCATGCGAACAGGTCGGCCAAATCAAGCAAGTATTGAGCCTCCGTTATAGTGGATCCCGACAGTGAAACGACAGGATCGTTGGAGGGAGGGCTAAGCCGGTTGAGCCTCCAAGCAGGTAACGACAGCACCCTGCCCGTCCCTGCGTCGCCGGGGGCGGAAACCGAAGACCAGTATATGTTCGTCGCGAGGCGAAAGCCAAGAAGACTGTCCTCGGTGGACGAAGCAGACGAGGAGCGTGAGCGAAAGCGAGAGCAAGAAAGCGAACGCGAGTGGAGATCAGGGAGCGAGTCCGAAAGGGGAAGCGCGCTCTACTCATACAATAACAGACCGCAGGCCAGCTACATCATTGTCAAACAAGAGTGAGCATGCTAAGATTCACGTCTTGCTATGGAGTGCCGATGCATTTAAGATCGCATGTATATTGTCGTGCCCTTCATCTTTCATCAAAGAGTTCCAAAACATGAAAGATACGGATATTTTCTTCCGCGTCACTATCCCGACCGATGGCTTTAAAGGAGATAAGTTCAAATAAAAGATTTAAGAAATTCAAAATTGTGAACAAATTTACGAGTCTTACATCCTTTCATCAAAGTTCTAAAACAGATTTGTCTAACTTTCATTGTGCACACCATAGAGTAAGTGCACACAATTACAGATGAAAATGATTTGTTTGTCCGTCAAAAGTTTGTCTGGCCACGTGTTTAATAAAGAAGATACAGTTAAATCTGTGCTAATAAAACAAGCTTCAAGGTCAATTTAGACAGCTACAGTTCTACATCTTACCTGCTCACAAAAAAATCTTGCATCCCCTAGAAATTCGATAGTGCGTAGCATAGAAATCCGACACTATATAATATAAAATGACCCACTAGTTTAAACAAAAGCAAAAATCGGATTTCTATGGTGTGTAGCATTACATGGGTACTAAGTAGGGGTGCGGAGTCGGAGTCCTATCATTTTTGCTGGAGTCGGGTCGGAGTCTTATCAAATGATAGAACTCCGGCCTATAACTAGACCCGAAGTAAAATACAAACAAATTATCTATTATCGTGCATTGCTGCAAAAGTAGGTAGACATTGCTACATGCAAAGCTTGTAATAGTTGAGGGAATGAACCGTGATGGTGAAAAAGGATTGTCTCTTCACTCGGTGATTTGGTAGAGCAGACAAGCCTTCCTAGCCTCGATCACATTTACGCATCAAAGGTCACATCAGAGACAAAAATGGGGATTTAGTAAATGCGGAGTTACCACTCTACCTAATATATTTACTCTATGGCTACATTATTTTGCCGTTGATTTGAAAATGAAATTTCAATTGACTTTAGCGTAATTCGCATGCTTTCCTAGTTAATGAAGAGAAAGCTTATATGCACTCATCAGTAGCGTCGCGTGCTCCCAGACCAGACTTCGCTCGACATTGGAATACTATTTCTATACCAGACATTTCTATGTTACAACATCAATTTTCATAAAAGATGAATTTCCAGTAACAATTTCCCGAAAATTTTTAAGACCAAGTGAATGTGCACATCAGAAGTTGATTCTCATGTAGCTTAACCGCCTTACTCAAGGAGCTGAGATTACTGTATCCTCTCTCTGTCCAGACCACACTTTCCCGAGAAAAAAGGAGGTAATGCCAACAGTTGCGTTTCTCACGGCCGGTCAGACACTCACATGTTTGAAATTTTGATGCATCTAAATGTCTTATGTATTTCTAATTTCTTTCTCTGTGAGCACTTTAAAGTTTTGTATCAGGTGTTGGCCTTGACGACTGCCATCTTTTCAGCATATTCCCTTCGGACGAAAGGCGTGATTATGAGCTCATCTACAGTACTAAACAGCGTCAGATCAATTACGTAAAACAAATTATGGAATTCTACCGAATCTGGTAGTTCGAGTCAGATGCATTATTTTGCACTCATTGGCGAACGCTTATCATCTGATCACAGTCTTGTCTGAACTCGGAACGTCAGTCATCTGCTATTGTTGACGTAGTGGCTTCTCTGACAAGAATAACGAAGAAATGACCAATTGGGTTGCGCTTCCTTTTCTATATTTCAGTACCGCGCAACGATCAAGGATTGCGGAGAATTTCATTGCAAACATTGGAGAAAGCAAAGCATCAATTGACGAAATGACTTATCTATTCTTACGAAGGAAATCTTACAAGTTCTGACCAGAAAGTATCAGTCGTGCTAAGTCTTATTCAGGGATATCTGGTCTTATTAGCAAATCTGATCAGATCTTATTTGTGATTTTTTAGAAATCTTTTGAGTAGAAAAAAGTCTTATATTTTGCGTTTGTCTACATGTATCCAGTGCACTGATGTTCCATCAAGGTCATTTAACAACCTGAGCGATTTCGTCTGATTTCCACACTATATTCGGACTTCAAGTTTTAAATTTTAATTGACTTCTTTTAATTTCAATTATCAACTGGTAACATCTGAAAAGATCTTATTTTGCAGAAGATAAGACTTAGTAAGTCTGATACTTTCTGGTCAGGAAATGTAAGATCTTAAATAAAATAAGTTCTGATCAGACTTTGCAAGAATCTGATCAGACTTTATAAGACTTGGCAAGTCATTTCGTCTAATGCTGTCGGAAAGCAAATATTGTCGTTGCGCGTGCGCTTACTGCCTCACACGCACATAACTCTCTTTCGCTCTGTCAATGCTCCATCTGAACACACGACTAGCGCTGTGTGTCCAATTGTTCGAAGAAAATGAGGAGAGCACGCATGCAACAGTTATACACCTAAAATTGATGGTGGCGTTCTTCATTTCAAGTTTTGCTTCACAAAATTAAAACTGCGCTCCCTTTCTTTTTAAGCCGAAGTTATATTTATTGATTTAAAAGAAATACAGATGAGACGAGTCGATAATATTAATTAACAACATTAATTAAATTTATGAATTTAACAATATTGTATCTTCAAAAGAAAGGTTGTCCTATGGGTTCGCACTTTGGGCCACCATTTGCGATTATTTTTATGAAATGCATAGAAGAATTGACTTTGAAAAAACTAGAGACTAATAACATAAAACCCAAATTATACCGTAGATTAATAATAATAATAATGATATATTTGTCATCAAAATAAGCAAATACAAATTAGATCGTGAATACAAATTACTGTGACAAATAGAAGGCCCATAAGGGCAACAAATTCAACGAAGTAATGAGGAAGGCTCAAAAAGGAAAAATCATTATTGATGACATAATTCTTGGCCCGTTTGCCAATGAACCGTCTTTGTTCAATAACATATTAGAAATTTTTAATTCTATTCACCCAGACATAAAATTTACCATAGAAGCACCAGAAAATGGCGTCTTAAATTTTCTGGATTTATCTACATGTATATCAATAGAAAGGGAAGTTTACTTCCAGCCTTACAATAAAGAAAATCATTCTGGGATATGTCTCGATAAATTTAGCAATGTTCAAGATTTCGTTAAGCAAAACTTCATTAAAAACACGATAAATAACACAGGTGTCCATTGCTCTGATGTTGGACGTCATGTAAACGACTTTAAGAAAAAATAAGTATCATTGGAGGGATGTTCAAGAAAAACGCCCTAAGCAACATAGCAGGGAAGAAAATAATACAAATGGCATCCTACAACTGGATTTTATAAATGACGCTACACACAGAAAACTAAATACGTTAATGAAAAAATATGACGTGCCCTTTAGAATAGTTCAAAAACCTGGAAAACAAATACGAAGCACTTTCAATAAGTTCAATTCTTCTACTAATTGTAGCTGTAAAATCTGCGAATCTTTAAATAATGATCATGCTTGTGAGAAACGATATGTTGTTTATAAATTCACGTGTTCTTTGTGTGGTGACTTCTACATAGGTTCTACGAACCGTCCTTTTAGATATCGTTTCCAAGAGCATTGTCGTAGCATTGACAATAGAGATAGTAAAAGTGCTCTATCGGTTCATATGTCTTCGGTACATTTTGACCACACCAATACTTCTTCCATAGATGCCTTCACTTTGTCATTCATAGATATTCAGAATAATCCAATAAAAACTCGGTTAGCTGAGAGTGAATTGATGCGCAAATTGAAGCCTAAAATCAATTGGAAAGATGAACTGATGTGAGTGATCATGTTTTCGTATTTAAATGTAATGCATGATCCATTGCAAGTTTTTAATTGTTGGGTCTTGAGAAAGGCACTGAGTGCAGAAACCGGTCGACCCGTCTCATCTGTATTTCTTTTAAATCAATAAATATAACTTCGGCTTAAAAAGAAAGGGAGCGCAGTTTTAATTTTGTGAAACAAAACTTGAAAAAAGCTATACGCCTGGTTTTAGGGCAGGTGTTGCATCTGCAGCACCCTTACCGGCGTTCCTATGCACACGATGTTAAAAAAAACAAGATAATGAACAAATCTATCGATAATGTTTAATGCAACATACAAATAATTTATCACACTGCAAAAAATTTGATTGAACACTTATGACTGCATTAAATCCTCCAGGAGTGTCACAGTCACTATATTCAAAATAATCAGAGATCATAAAGTAATAAATGTATTCCATTGACTTCCATTTCTTCAACTGTCGATGAATCCATCGATCATAAGAACACTGATCACTTTTCACAGTCTCCACTCATCTACGTTTAATGGCCACGTAAATATTCCATACGAATGATAGCATTGCCATAAATAGAACACGATACTGAAAGGAAATTGAGTTTGAAAGAATTTTGTTAAGCATGTGTTCTTCATGAAGATTTTTGATGCAGAACGTTTTTATTTGATCAAAACCGTATATGGCACTATCGATTAAGATATTGTTGAATTGGTTGTTAATTATACTAATTTAGTATAAAACATACAGAACTCCCTTCTGTTATGAGGAAAGTACAGAGATCGACAAAAAATTGCGTATTCTAAAAAGATTATAAATATTGCAGCTATTTTCATCAATTATCATGACTATTATCAAGACAAAAAGATTGTTGATAAATATCTAAACAATTTTTGGTAACAGTTCTATTTAGGCCATAAAGTAGGCTATGCATAATTGATAAATGAATTCCATTATTATAAGTATGGGTTTCCTATTGCATCAATTGAATATTTTTCGATATTCATTATTTGATACACAGTTGTGAGTTGTCATTGTTATTGAGCGAATGTCTATTAGGCTTTGCGAGTATTTCCATGGTGGTGATTGATGACTATTCCATTTTAAATAGAAAAGAGGTCAAATCAGGTAGATAGATAATCAATTACAATAAAGAGTTTAAACAAACTAAAGGTTCTCAAAGAATTTACAAAAGAAATAAATATAATCCAAATGCATAACAAGCAGATCACAAAATTCAGATCACCTTAACTCTGAAACCCTTCTAGGTGGCGTTATTTATTAAATTGGCGTTATTTACTTTAAATGTGAAATTCATTCGCACTTTTCTTACATTGGTATAAGACATTCCGCCACTTAGAGTTAGAATAAGGGAACATCAAACTAGAAGTTCTGTCATAAAAGGTCATCGTCTTGATTGTAATTGTCATTACAGAATTGATGATTTTTCCATTTTAGGCACGGCTGATGATGATTACACACTCTACATATCTTCCAAGTCATACGCATCAACAGTCGTGAACCTTCTCTGAATAAGCCATTGTTCAATGATGGCTCCTTTTTCAAAGTATAGTTAACATGAATTTTGTGATCTGTTTATATGTATTTGGCATATTTTTGCCTCTTTCGTAAATTCTTCGAGCATCTTTAGTTTAAAAAAATTGATTGCCACTGGCTTCGCAGGAATTATTCTTTAATTTGAAAAACCCGATATTTCGGCTTTCTTCGTCAAGGGTCAAATACAGACTGAATGCATGCAAAACAGAACGTGAAAGTCAATGAAGAATGAGAACTATTTACAGATGACACAGATGCAGGATTAAAGACGCGCACACTGGGTGTGGTAAGCACACACAAAATAAATGAGCACTGGCTTTTAAAAAAAAAGCCAAAAAACACATTACTCCTTAAATGAAATGCACTCCTCTTCCAAATAATTCAATAAGTTAAAGAATTACTATTTCTTGATAAATGAATTCCTTCTTCATTTTTTCGTTTCTTTTTTTTGTTGTGCAAAATCATAATTTAGACTGAAACGAAAGAAGCGAAAAATCGGGGTTTTCAAATTAAAAAGATAATAATTCCTGGCCACAGGGTGGCAAATTTTTTTTTTCATATCATTCCAGGAATGGCCTCATTATACCATATGTATCAGCATCTTTAGTTTAAACTCTTTCATTTTCCATTTGGATTCCATCCGAAATTCGAGCTCATGGCATCCATTGATTTCATTTCGAGATTCATTTGCTGAATATGGAATTCAAACAGCATGACGTCATTTTTCATAAGAACGCTCTCTCAGAAAGGCTACTCTGCGACAAGGACACAACATAATTCTTGTCAATGGAGAGAAAAACATCATCAAAAGTAGAAAAACTTAAAGCACCATCGACTCATCGAATTCGTTGAAGGCATTGAAACTATGAAACGAAATAAGGTTGCGATCGAGGCCATTCAAATGGTTACGACGATAATATCTAGGAAATGGGAGAATAAGATATGGATGACAATCCATTCAATTATCTTGTGCCTTTTCAAACGGGTAGTTTTTTGAAAGATTTATGAACGCTCTCTCAATCGTGTGCTTTCTGAACATTTGAACTAAAGTATTCAGAAAGAGGAAGTCAGCAAAAGATCGTTGATTGTTATCCAAATTCGATAGCTGATTTCTTAGTCGTAACGACGTGGATGGGAGCTAATTTGGCTGCAGAGTTGCCATTCTGAGGCAGTGTACTACAGTGTCACACTGGTTGAATTCCACATGTAGAGAATGTATCTGGAAAAATATTCAATTTATACATTAAGAAAACCAAATTTCATAGTTCACCATCTTGGAAACACCTAAAAGGCATGCATGATAGACATTCACTCAGCAAGAGATAAATCATTGTAAGTCAAAAATGAATATCGAAATATTGCTCAACTTTCGGATCTATAGAAATGTCATGTAACCATTCACAATGAATGTAAGTGTCATCAGAAGTTGTATAAATACTATAAATATTACGTGTTTTAGTCAGGTTAGAGTAACCTCACTCTACAACTGGTAAATTGTATCCCAATACTACCTGTTGCAATTGCTCTATGTCTGTCAGATCAAAGCTTCTTGAAATTACTTTTGCTACTGGTTTAAGGTCACCCAGCACTGCACGTCACCTCTACCTTTCATTTTCATGCTAATTTTGTTCTTGCAATGAGTTTGTTAAAAAGTCATAATGAAAAGTTGACCATTTTGTCATTAATAACTGCATATGCCCGCCACTAAATCTGAATTGCGAGAAAAGAGTTCGCCATTTCTTAACTTTTCCAGTAGTGCGAAGTGCACAGAGTACCGTTAGAAAAATATCAAATGATCATGGGCAGTGAGAAAGCTATCAGATGAAGGCGTGCCATTGCACATGTCGGATTATGTCGATTTTTACACGTCACTTGTTTATTCGTACAGTGGGATCACAAGAAGTTGCTGCATGAGCAGACGGACCTTAAGGTCTGTGAGCACCGATACACTTTCCTTGAAGGTTCACACGCTTACGCAGGCCACGAACAACGAGAAATCAAAAATATCATCTGAAATAATATACCGATTGATAACTTACTCTTTGCGGAACGAAATTGATATTTATGTATTGAAAGATTGTCCACACTTTGACGTTCATTTTCATTACGTCTGGAAAAGTTTCACGAATCTTCTTTATTGTTTCAGAATGACATTTTCCCTGGAATTCAGTGAGAATATTACTAAATTGATGTGATGGAATAAAAATTCACTGTAAAAATAGACGAGGAGCTACATACAGAAATGGTTCCGACCCGTTTTTCATCTTGTTCAATGAGCATGTTTAATTTTAATAGTTATGTTATTATAAAACTAAATTGTATTGCAATATTAACTATAATATCAAAAATTCTTGAGCTTCAAATTACCTGATACACAGGCGTGTAGTTAAATAATAATATAGTAATGGCGATGTGACTTGAGATCAGCTATTAATAATGCCAATAACCAGTCTTAACCAATCACAGCAATAATTTCATCAAGCGAATTATCCGTCGATTGCTTTGTAGAGATCTGTTTATAGCTTTAAAGGACATATAACCCATCATACCAATGAAATTTTTCGAAATTTAAGGAATCTGGATTTCAAAATCGAATTGAATAACATGATTCTATAAGCGAAATTATAGGAAATTTTAATTTGAGCATTAGCTTTGGTGGTGCTTTCAATAATCGAATTTTGAAAACAACACCAGCTAGAAGGTCCAGTGGTCCAGTAGAGCTACTAGTAGAGATTTGCATCGGGCACCCAATTTTCATTCCATCTATCTACAGGGATAAAGATGGGATACAGATAGCTATAATTGAATAGCAATTGGGTTCAATTGGTTTTCTAACATATTGTATTACGTAGTGAATATATTCTAATCATTTTTCTACTCTGGGAATTCAAGCAAATTTAAGTTTTAATATATTTTCAAACTTTTCACTAAACATGTGTTTGAAGGCCTAAATTTTGCCACTTTTTCCAAGCAGTTACTGTGACACTGCTCAGCGAAGCGTCTCGATTCTTCCTGAGTATTCAATGTGTGAGTATTCCTGAGTGTCCAACTTCTAACCCGTGATCTTGGATGTCGGGTCTCAATCAGGGCTTCGGAGCCGGAACCGCCCGGAGGTGTGGTAGTAGGTTGGAGCCGGAGCCGACAGGAAATACCACGGCTTCGGCTTTGTCTTCAAGTTTTATATGTGTTAAGAATTCAGTCACTTTGCGAGAAAAAGTCATATTTGACCGTGTAGCTGAAACGATTACAAGCGTGTCATCATTGTAGGTTACCGTTGTAGACCTCCCATAAATTGATGGCCTTCATCTCCTCTCAATACATTGCCTACTGCGAATCATTTAAGCCTCACTCCGGAAATTTTCAGAGTATTTATAAAAGAAAATGTCGCTGAAATCGGGCAATATAAATACCACTCGACCGGTTTCGAGTGGAAATCAAAAGTTGAGCTCCCACTCTTCCTCAGGATTTTTTACAAAAGAATAGACCATGGAAAGGATTATTACATAAACGGCTTACGAAAAATTAAAATGACCAATGGAGTCATAGTAATGTCATAGAAATGGAAGTTTACATTTAACATAGAGCTAGGCATAGAAGGCTTTCTATGGTATTATTAATTTCTATGCAGCTAGCGGATTGTGGATCATAGATAGGGGATATTTGGAATACATGATGCATGTTGAGTCCGAAGAATCAGGTGGTCATTAGGTGGCTGATAAATTTAAGTTCTTCTTTCTTTCTCTCCATTTCATTGCCGCTTAGTTTTTTCAACACTGATACCTTAACATCTCCCAGGGAATGCTGATGTTGAATGCAATGATAAAGGGTCACTTTATCATTCTTACAATGTCTGATGCCAAATCGGTGCTTGTTCATTCTTTCCCTTAGCGATCTTGATGTCTCACCGATGTAGTGGAATGCACAGCCCTTGACACTGAGAGCGTAAACTACATAGGAACAACATGTGAATCATCCAATGTAATTTACGCTGTCAGTTTCCAAGTCTTGTCCGACAAGAAGAGAAACTAGGTAGACCTTGACAGATGTGCAGTTTCGCATTCTGTGAACGTCTCTTTTTCGGTTTCGTGTTGGGACCTACAATATGTCGAAGGGTCTCGGGTCGGAGCCGCCCGGAACCGGAGCCTCTCGGAGCCGTGGTAGTTGGACCAAGGCTCCGAAACCCTGGTCTCAATTCCTGATGATGGTCGCATGCAGCGATTGAAAGATCTTGAATAAATCGTTTAATTGCATTGAATAACAATCTTTTCCTCGGGCTTCCATTTTAATAAAAAAATGATCTGAGTCCGTTATTTCAATCAAATTTCGGCGATTCACCCGAATACCATTGTCATAGCAGTGTACAACCGACAGATGGGTCATCTGATGTCAACACAATGGTGTATGTCGAAGCAGTCAACCAGATTTCGTGTTCCAACTTGTTTCAATTCATTAAATGATGATGCAATTTTATCTCTCAGATATGATTAGGCATTAAGAGCATACTACTTTCACTGGACTTACTTAGTATGATGGCTTTCAATCTAAAAACTTGCTGAAAGGACAGATTTTCATGATATGAAATTGAGCAACGTCAATTGTAGAACTTATGCCCATTTCTGCGATAACATTGCGTCTAGCTTTAGTTACATGTTCAAAGTACTTTTACACTATCTTGATGATGATGACTGGGGTGGATCAAATTTAACCTACAAAGCGAAAAAGATGACTCAATAATTTCCAAATTTTGACATCTTTTCCATTATCTTGAATTTGATGCAATAAAAAGTTGACATAGCTATGTTGGAGACTATTGCTGAAAATCACAATCGCATAGTTTTAACTCTATGGCAGGTCTGGTGACTTGTGCGTTCTGAAGTTGAAAACATTCCGACGGAGAGATATTGTTTTTGGCAGTACACAGTATGAGAGGTATTACACAATTGACCGAATATGAAGAATTCTTGGTCCCATGAAGTAGGTGTCATATTTTGCATTGAGAATTTCTGTCCTGTCTTCAATGTGTGCGGATTGATCAGAACACCTAAACCTCCTGATATTCCTTTCATTAACCATAGATTCACGGGATTATTAGAGGGTGTTACGGATAAACCGAATTATGCGAATAGTAAAAATACCCGATACCGAACATTTACCGAATATTGCCACCTGACAATGTCGTTTACTGATGATAAGACAGAGCTTAGCCCGATAAGTAAATCGTTTGAAAAGTTACTTTGATCGCGTGGTAAAACCTTGGGGATAAACGAACTCATCTTCCTGACTTGAATGCAATCTAGACACTTTCACGTGATGTGTGCAAAGGAATTTCACAGATGGAGATAATTTTAGAAACTGTGAGGTTTGTAATTTCTGCTTATAGATATTTAAATCAGCATAACTTCCTACTGTAAATGATAGCTTTTTACGCTGTGATATAGGCCGACTGGAAAATTCTTCAAAAGTTATCTATCAGGCTCTGTTTTCCACGACTTTCTTGCATGTATCTGAGATGTTTAATACAACCTAACATCATGCTCTAGCGAAATAGTGGATGAAAGTGATTTTTGAATGATGAGTTAGTATTATCAATAAGCCTATTCTCACAAATATCCATCATATTATCCAGACAAAAAATCAAAGCTTCTATTCAGGTCAGTCACTTACCTCGAGCATGGGAACCATGTAGAATAAAAGAAGCAGATATGGAGGAGCCAAAAGTAATCTATCAATGATTACTCTGTACAAACCGACCCATTTATTTTTACCACGAGGCAACACCTTGTCGAGATAACCATAAAAATAGTGAATGAGTGGACCAGACACGGCCAGTCTAAAAATGAAATGCAATTTTGGTGATACTGTACACGAAATGAATAAGACATTGAATGAGCATCAATCATCTACAGGGTGCCCGATAAAAAGTCAATAAATTAAATGAAGATATTCAAATTCAGGATGTGAAATCATTTTCCACAATGAGACCCTGAGCTTTCTTAAATCTAATTTGCCAGATATTATGAGGGAATTAACAAGCATTCCGTCTTAATGTCTTATTCATATTCAAGTGAAGAGAAACTTTAGGAGGCCTACTGACATGATGTATTATTGTTCACCTGCATTTTACTAATTTTCAGGTTAATTATTTGTTTCATTCAATTATACTGTATTTATTTTTTCATTTTATAAGGTTGTTCTTATACTGCTGTGCCATCCTATTTTCCTGTTGCTCTAACTAAATATTGTAATTATTTTGAGTATGAATTTACTGTATTTTTAAAAGCAAAAACCTCCGAGGATTTTTTGAAATGCATTGTCCCTCTGTCCTATTTTTACAAAATTTCGCTAAGTATGATCACTTTGTTGTGAAAATGAAGAATGAATTGAGAGAGATCGTGAACAAGCAAAGGAAGTGGCAAACAAGCAGCTGTTCAAACTGCTGTTTTGTACTGGCTTTGACATCAGCAAGATCTCTAGTTGTTGTGCAGCGTTATCAAAATCAGCGATTGATCAAGTGTTGTGTTTCTGTGTATTTGCTTCTACAGAAAAGAAATTTTGAAGCTATATCAATGGTCAGGACAATGTTTTCATCAGCAAAAGATTAAAAAATGACAATCAAGTTGTGCATTGAAGCGGAATGTGCCCTGAAATGTTCTGCTCATAGAGATAGTTTAATCTAGACATCTAGAGCGGACATAATCCTATCCCAGCCATTGTATGCAATGGTAGCAAACTGTAGAAATTGTCATAAACATTCGTCTCTCTTTGGCCTGTGTGATTGGACAAGCACGCGCATTGCAGAAGCAGCTCTTATCAGATAACACACAATCCTCAGCCGTCGGATTGCAGGTATTTTTTTTAACTCAGTATCGTAGTTTCAGCTTAATTCTTCATCGTGATAAATTCGTCAAATGGAAATGTTATTCACACCGTTCGATTCTTCACGACCTAAATTTACTGACTGTGTCGGCTCAATGTGGTGTTACTCTTCTGCCTCGTCAGAATTCAGCTTGAATTTGCAGTGCGTTCACTGGAAAATTGATCTTCTTTCCCTTGAGAATAGTTCCAGTAGTGACCATTAGTTTTGAGGAAAGTCATCTCTAGACCCAAACACGCAGATAAGGCACTTTATCTCTGAGGTTCTGCGATACTGAACGTGTAATGAAAGGACTGGCGGGAAAGTGACAGTAAGACAGTGGCAAGCGAACCACATGCAGCTGCTGAATACTGTGTTACTTGGTCTTCAAAAAGTCTCAATGTGAATTTCATCGCTAAAGTTCTGCTACGGTTAATAAATCAACAGCATTGACACATCGAAGAGTGTCGTTACAGATGGCTGGAATTCCATTCATCCTCACAATATGATCACACGGCAATATTTCCGCATGAGGGCAACATAGACTTGAGTGATGCTCTGCTACAAACAGCGCACATTTTGACCAATTTTGCGATTATCACAATTTAACCTGATGAACATGATTGGAGATTTTAAATTTCTTGACTTTTTGCCGGGCACCCTGTAGGCTCAAATCTCAGAATTTTGTTTCGTTTGTCGAATATTTTGAATCAAGTTTTGAGTTAATTGTCAAACAGAATAAAGCCCAGCGATATGGACCAATTCAAAGATATATTGTGCGCTCGAATGACATCATCATTAACATGATTTCAGATTGCAATATTTTGAATAATGCAGGGCTAAAGATGAACGGAGGAGAACATTGAAATCTATTGTCGAATTATTATGTCTACTATTTGCGTATGAAGTATGAGTATGCGCCTCACATTTGAATTTAAGAATTTAGACACACAAAAAATTTAGGAGTAGATGTCTTCCAGCAGACAAAATTACATAATCTTTGAAAACAAGTTTGATAATCATGCACATGTCTGGGAGCATTTTGAATCAAACTATTGTTTTAGACATTTTTAAAATCTGTGGAATCCTTTACCTATGCACGTATAGGGCAACTTTCAACTGACACGTCTATTTTGACCACTTTCTTCGTAACCATGAGAAAAGTTCACTTGAGAATAAAGAGGAAACTTCATGTATTTACAGATATTTTCTGATAGATTTTATTATGGACATTTATAAGTAAATTAATTAAATTTTAATTCGAAGCTTCATTTATTGCACTGCAGGATGGTTCTCATAATAATTCGAATTCTTTGATTCACGAACACTTTACAAATGATATACATTAAGGTATTTACATTGGTTGAAATATTGAATAAAAATTTACAGATTGTTCCGTAGATTTCTATGAGAATATATTTCTTCTGAAGGCATTTTCGCTTAAAGAAGTTTTTTTCATACACCGCTATCGAGTAATTCCAAATTTCGGGCGAAAACGCGTTTTTGAGCATCGATATGTGAAACAATAAAATGAATACTTTAAATAATGAATGCGCAGGATAATGAACTTCTTAGAAAATTAGTAAGGAGTCTGATCATTCGATCTGTTGGTAGTACCTGTGGGCTGCCGCATGTAAGCGCTGACCTGCTTCCCAGTTTGGTAGCATCGACGTCAAAGCATTGCAAATGGGCACTGCTTTTCCCATTTTTCATCAGCTGTTTTAAATATTTTCTTCATCTCTTGCTAGATCTTAGATTTTTCTTAGAACAGCAGGAAATCGACCGAAGACTGAAGAAACTAGTGAGAATTATCAATGTCATGCGATTATATGTAATTTGTGTTGTTCAAGAATTTGATGATAAAACATGAAACTGTGGCATTGTGTCTGGAAGCGTACAAGTAAACTATTGCATGATTGTATAGCGCAGGACATATTGATTCGATAATTTGTTTTTACTATCGTTCATGGTGTATTTCATCAACAACAATGTTTCAATTGTTAGCATCGCCCATCTACTTCGGATTTGCTTTGTGAATATATATTTCCATGAATGGTCCATCCACAATTTAAACCGATGATGATACAATGAAATCACACAAGAAGGGTGTGTGCCGCTAGACATGACAGCAGCAAGCAATGAAGTAATAGAGTGAGGTTATCTCATTTGAATCAAATTTGTAGTTAATCACGCACAAGTCGATCAGTTTGCACCGAGCATTTGCATTGGAAACAGGAAAAACCACCACGTACTTGTTATAGATGCGAAGTTGCAGATCTAACATCACAAAAAAATCACATAAGTAATTGTATTCGCAATCTGCTTATCTAGAGAACATTTTGTTTCCATTTCGCGTAAAGCGCTGTAGATTCATAAAATTCTCTAATGCCTCTCAAACAGATGTCGCAGAAAAAACAGACAGCCGATGCTGCATAGATTTTTGTATGATATTCCAATATTTCACTTGCACCTCAAGCCAAGGAAATAGTGGTAGGACTTGCAAACTAGGAAATTAAAAATTCAAATAATGAGACACATATGAGAAACAATGTCAAAATATTTGGCATGACTAGACAGCTCAGGCGTGCGAACAGGTCATAGGAAAAATTCTAGGAGGATGAAAATGAGTAGGACTATTCAACTTTATCTTTAATATACACTATATGTACGTTAACATAAATGAGAATCATCAAAACGATGTCTTATCTTTCAAAAAAGTGACATTCACAAATAGATAGTTCTGATCATTTCTGCTGATCATATTATCAAGATGATAATATAATATACTTAGCAAAAGTAATTCCCGTTCTCTCAACCCCTCCTCCATTCTACCTAGCGACCGGGGCCCGCGCGGAAACCGCGTGTGATTCTGAAAGTTTGCGCTCCTGAAAGTTAAAGGTGGAATGGCTCATAGTAAGTCACGAAATAAGAATTCCTCATTCAGGAAGTGATGATTCTTCCTATGAGCTGATTCTAGATTGAAGTTTTATGATGATAATGCCTTCTGTGAATCCGGTGTGTTTTATTCATTTGTGATCTCTGTGTGGAAGTTTTAAACAGCGCATTGCTTTATGTTGGATACCAGATGATGATTTTGCTTTAACATGCCCACTTATTCTAGCATACTCGGCACCTATCGTGCTACTGATGTTTGTTAAATTGATGTAATTTGGGTACTTAGAAGATAACGCTTATGAATGTGCATGCACTTTACTTCCTACTTCTTCGTTTTACATCTCTCCTTCCCAGTTCCGGGGCTGACGAAGTTGTGATGACTCACTTCCATTTCAAATGATCTAGAACAATGTCCTCCGACACCTCTAGTGTCTCCAGGTCTTCTTGGATACAGTCTTGCCAAGTGTTCCTAGGTCTTCCTGGTGGTCGGCGACCATCAGCCGACAAGTGGCAAACTTAACTGATGATGTCATCCGAGGCGCTCTTCACAAGGCCAAGCCAGCGTAGACATCTTCGCCGCAGGCGAACAGGAAGTTCAGGCAAGCCACAACGCATCATTACTTCCTTGCTTTAAAATTTATATTTTTACCTGACCTTTGCCAAATACCTCATCATTCTTCTGTCAGCACTTTTCAGAAGCTCGACAGCTTCAGGCTTAGTGGCAACAAGTTACCATGCATGACCTTGGATATCGTCCCGTTGATCTTCAAGCCACAGGGCTCTAAGACATCCTTCCTCTTCGAAAACATGTTAATTGTTTCTGCACTCTCTCTACGCTTCTTCCATCACTAATGTAACCAAGTGTTCACCCTTGGTGCAACCCATGCCTACGTTTAGCTCCTCCGATCGGCCGGACTTCGTCGTAATTAGCGCTGTTGAACTCCGATGCATGGACAATGCCACCGCAACCAGTCGCTCAGGAACTTCTTGTCTGCGTAATGTCCATTCGATGACTTTCCTGGGGTCTGTATCGAAGGCCTTTACGGGATCAACGAACACATGGTAGAGCTTCCACTTCTTCCGGCTGTACTTTTCCGGTGACGGTCGAAGCATGAAGACGCCATCAATTGTAGATATCCCTTTCCGAAACCAAACTGTCGGCAATTAATGTCGACAACCTTCCTAAACTTCGTCTCTATGACCTTCTCAAGCAGCTTCATACAATGCTGCAGAAGACGAATTCCTATGTAATTGCCGCAATGCAGGGAATAGCCTCTTTTTTGTGAATGGGCACAGTTAGGTTTCTTTGCCATTGAGACGGTAGAGCACCACTATCAATTGCTTCTTGAAGCATCGTCACCAATCTTGCTTGGTACAGCATCTTCACCAGCTCCCTTAAATAGCTCAACTGAGAGGTCTGACGCTCCCGGAGCTTTGCCATTTTTCATTTCGTATAGAGCACTACGAACTTCCTCAGTCACTCTTTCTGTGAGTCCATCAGTTATGGTATAGGTGCATCGACAACAAATTTGCTGCTTTTGCTTAACAGTCCTTCAAAAAATCCTTCCAACGAATTTTCTGGCCTTGGCAGCAGCTTTCTTTGAGAACTTTGACACATCTTTGTGCAGTCTACAGTCATCTTCACTTTCTGACTTCTGCCACTTCTTGAAAGCCAATTTCTTGTTCTTCATAGCTCTCTGCACTTCACAACACTACCATGTCTCCTGCTGCACTTGCCGAGGTCAGCCTCTTGCATCACCGAGGACTTATTTTGCTGCCTGCATGATATTATTTTGAAGCTGGTCTCAGCTGATTTCTTATTGAGCTTAACTTTTCTGTACTTTCTAAAATTCTCTTCTCGCTTCTTCATCTTTTAATTTTCATATTATCAGTTTTCCGTTAAATACTTCTTTTTGTCTTCTTGGCTACATACACACATCCAAGACCAGCAGCCGATGTTGCGTTAGGCAGGCCTCTCCTGGAATACCTTCCATGTCCTTGACAGTCACATGACTCTCTTGTCTCGACAGCACGGAATCTATTTGAGTCGCGCCATCTCCACTTTTGAATGTGATAAGTTTTTCAAGGTCTTTCTGAAACTTTGTATTTATGAACAGCATTCCGTGTCCTTGACAGAAAGCAATAATACGCTATCCTTCAGGATTTCTCCCATCGAAACCGTGAAGACCAATCACTTTCCAAAATCCTCTTCTGTCCGCACCAACAGGACCCATTCAGATCTCCAGCAATCCACCAAGGTTCAGTTAGCGGAACGTTCGAAATCTCATCTTCTAGATTTTCCCAGAAATCATCTTTCTCAGCAGCCTGTCTGGGGGGGGGAGTGGACACTGAATCAGGGATGCAGAGTCCTATGATTTTGATAGGACTCCGGCTCCGGGTGGCAAGTATATAAAGTCCAGTTTTTTGAAAAAACTGTCAACCTACTTCATAGATCATTACATGCTTACCAGAACCTATATTTAGTTATCATTGCTGCATCAATTATCAACCATTTTCAATGAAAGTTTATCAAATGTTACTTTAAGTTGGATGCATACGACAGGGCTCCTCCCATCTTGCTGATGCGTGCTTCACACGGCTTTTCTCCAGTCTCTACCAGGCACGAAATCCCCATCCTTCTTCAAAAAATATGAGTACACTTTCGATTTTAATACGCGCTTTGGAGGAGACATCACACACGATGAACGTGAGGGTAAGATGCAATGTTCTCAAACAAACTAGTATTTCAGTTTTGTCTCTGATGTGACCTTTGGTGCGTATGTGTGATCGAGGCTAGGAAGGCTTGTCTTCTCTACTGAATCACCGAGTGAGAATACAGTCCTTTTCTCACTATCATGGTTCATTCCCTCAACTATTGCAAGCTTTGCATGCTTTGCATGCAGCAATGTCTACCTACTTTTGTTTGACGGAGAAAGCTGACATCAAGACAGTGACAGCTATGCACAAGGATAAATAAGTTGTTTGTATTATATTTCGGGTCTAGTTATAGGCCGGAGTCCGGAGTCCTATCATTTGATGGGACTCCTACTCCAGCAAAAATGATAGGACTCCGACTCCGCATCCCTGCACTGAATTGATGTGAATATATTTCTAAGGAATGTGAAAGCGCACATTAATATACGCTGATGTACACAGCGTGTGCACGCATGCAGAAATATGCCTTTATGTACCTAATGCTGTATGTGTTGAAATTTGCTTGTTTGGCATGGTTGCGGCATCATACCTGTTGACACAAAAGTCGGAGTATTAATCATGTAGGTGTGGGTTCCATTCGAGAACAAACTCACAAAATTATCGTCTATAATTATCCGATTAATTCGAATTCCGCCTTGTATTACATTACATCATGGTCGAATGATTTTGACTGAACAGTGTATCTTAATACTTACCCAAATCCGCCGAAGGCTAGGGTACTTCGAATCATGAAGCGACTTTTTGAATCAACTTTTGGAGATATCAACTGAGCAACCGCATCGCCTGCCCCGAAAATGATACCACTGTAATAAGAGATTGAAAACAGTCAGCGAAAGTTGAGATGAAAAGTTGGGGAAATGCCATTCTTGTTTTCTATCATTTTTGACAAGGTGTCTTCTGAGGACTTCTTAAAGCAAGCATCTTGTAAGCTTTGCTTTAATAGATAAACTTATTTCCATATAAATCTCATGAAAGCCAAGGAAAGTTCGAATAAGTAGCAACATTTCTAAGCAGCTTTCAAAATGTGGAATTGCAATTAGGAATTTTAATAGTCATGGTGAAAAATTCACTTTCTCTCCTTTATATTTATTGACCGATGGTAAGTTAAAATAAGTACAAGTGGTAAAATGCCAACGCTTCGTGCCATTGACACTTCGATGGGCCGACCCATCGAATTTTTCACCATGACTATTAGTAACAGCCTCCTGTTCCTGACCATCAATTAGGAATTTTACTTTCAAGTGAAAAGGGGTGGGACACTGGCTGAGGCAGACACAAAATGCTATCAAATTTGCATAGGATTAAAAATGACCGGTCTTTCAAGTGTCCATTTTTAAGAAAACGCCACGCATCGACTTCATGCTTCGTCCTCAGGCAATAATAATTAAATGAAATAAATTGGCAAAATCTTCATCAGCATCAAAATCTACGGGAGTTCACAAGAATAAATATCGGGATTTCCATTAACGGGGAAATGCAGCATAACAATATGTTAATTCAAGCACAAATCTAGTGACTTCATAGGCACGCTAAAACTATTTTCGCTGAGCTGTTAAGACGACCAGGCAGGAGGTGCTTATAAGTTCACCCAATTAATCATTGTTGTGTACGTCATGTCTACATTAATCAGGGATTGCAATCCCAATATCCCGCGAAAACATACTCCGGATTGCAATCCTTAATCACAAAACGGGAAATCTCTGATTATTTAATTTTACAGATGCCTGATCATCCATGACATGCCTAACTCCTTTGATATTGCAATGACTTTTCCCATTTTTTTGATACATGTTGCTGTACACAACGATGGCATTTACGCATCCTCTTGTCACCAAATAAAAAATGTCCCTTGTTTATACTCAGAAGCACATTCGGCAACACGCCGTTTTTCCATGTGGCCAAGTTCCATTTATCCCGGTCTCACTATTTCGCGATGAGCGCTTAGCAGGAATGCAAAGTGTGCTTATTTTAGAAGTCTTGTCTGACCGGAGCTAGATTTGAACACAGGTCTCCCGGACGGAGAGCGAGTACTGTACCTCAAGGCCACTGCGTCGATGATTCTTCATTGGAGTTTTTAGCAGTCATTCAGCAGAAACTGGCCGTGCTCATTCCACACGTAATTCAAATTCACAAGTGTAGGCCTATGCTAAAGCAACGAGCAAGTTAAATATCCATTATAGTCCGGGAGCTAACACCATGTTGTGCAGGGAACGAGGTCACATCTGAAAATTTCACATAGCAGAATACACATTTTGATTACTGGAAAACTACTCGTCTGCTGAATCAGATCACATGTGCTTCAAATGGAGAAATTATGACATATTGAATATGAACACGATTTATTGAGTTATTGATTGGTAGAGATCAAAATCGAAGAGGTATTTCTTCAATAAAATTTGTATAGAAAGCATCTGCAGCATCTGCTATCTCTTTCGCATGAGTGACCGACTTTATTCAGAGTCATTGTTCTTTGACTAGTATGAGCATTGACTTCACAACAATTTCAGACATTTCAATAGATACTTGCCATTTCCTCTCCGGATAAGTTGTCTGCAGACACTTGCCGCCGTTCATGTGTTTCGAGCAACCACTCATATGAAAGAAACAGCTTTCGTTATTTTACAGCGAATTTCATTATCATGTCAACTTGCAGTTGTCAACCAAAGAATATTCCTTGATGAATATTGACGTTTCTTGAGAGCATGAACATAAATACTGACACGCTTACTTGGTTCGCAATGTTTTGCAACACGATCATGAAAAACAGTAGTAGTACTGCTAATAATAATATACTCCATGACATTAAAAACGATCCACTTGATATAGAAAATCTCAATGGAAGTGGACGACTTTTATTTCATACTGCACTGACCAGTATGTCTATGCATCAAATTTGTCATGCTAGTATAAATGATGAGACTTCAAAGCTGCCTTTCAGTGCGGGGAGGACATACTCGGTACTAATGTCTCCCATTTATTCAAATATAATGTCAGGCAGTATAATAATTATCTTTATTAGTCCATAACAATGATTCAGTAGACATGTATTGACATGTATTTTGCTAATGTAAAATTCATCAAACAAATTACATTTTTCCTTTACATACGATGTTCCTGGTATCACACAAAGGGAATTGCTTATTATGCAAGTACGCTTACAACAAGCATTATTACTACTTCATTTATTTAATCGATGGGAGAGATGCGTCCCTGGCTTGCAAACGACTCGAAGATTAAATCCTGACTTTTCACATCAAGAAAAAGTTTAAAATAAAATTCGTTACGAACAACAGGAACTTTTAAGAAACAAGAATCTTGCTGAAAAAGTGGTGACAATCATGTTTCTCAGATTTGGACCCACATAGCTTTATGTCCTTTCTGGTACATCCAGTAATTGATAATTTCTAATGATAACTCAAATCAGCCAATGTAGATTCCCCGAGCTGTAATCATTCTTATAAACGTATGTGTACGTGTAAATTTCGATATTGTCAATTCATTTCAATCTATTATTGCTTGAAAGCGAAACAAGACTTCAATACGTGGCGATTTCTCAATTTAGTGTTACATTTGAGAAAGAAATTTTATTTTACATTGCGGCAGACTGGTCATTTTCAAATCAATGTAAATTTGATGGCATTCAAGTGAATCAAATCTAGACCTAATCATACTTCGAAACTTAAAAATGCGCTTGAAGAAATAGTCACGGAATATATGTCATGCAGTAGCGACTTTTCTACAGAAAAAATGGTTGGCCGAATCCATCGCCGGAATGGATAGGGCTAAAAGAGAGCCGATTCGAAATACAATACATGTAGGTATTCATGTAATCAATATTCAAGATATCTGACTCTTCAGAATCATTAGATGTTTTGCTAAATCAGTCTATTTCTAGTAGCAGAAACAAGTCAACGATGCGTCCTTAAGTGACACAATTTCATGACACAAAAACGACAGGTCAATAAGGATAATCTATAGACAGTGATTCGTCATGCGTGGATTGATTGTGAAGCTAATAGTGACATCTGCGTGGTGTTAAGGAAATTTCTGAAAGCACACACTGATTCTATGAAGTGAAGGATTGGAAGAATGGGTAGTGATTATAATCGATGATGTGTGGAAATCCGTCTCACATGATGTTTTTGAGCAACTTTCTCCAGTCGACAGTTTAATGGGTAGAAATTTGCGATCCAAGGAAGAACATAATGAAGCATGTGCCTATCAAATTGAAAATAATTGATAGTGCAGGGTGTCTACAAAAAATCTGAGACTCAATTTTAGAACGAATATTTAGTACCTTTCTCTAATGAATGGAGGAGTTTTAGGGCAATCGGAGATGTTTTTCAAGAGGCTTCATTAACTATTAGAAATGGAGTTTCCTGTAAAAATGCAAGAGTATTGAAGTTCGGTCGTGTCTTCCGCTTAGAAAGCAAATGATTATTAATAAAATGTCAGAACTAGGCATATGTGCACCCCGCCAATTTCCCGGAGAGGGGAGTGCAAAAATTTAAAAACTTGATGCACAAGAAAAAAGATTGCGCTCATTCCATGCATTCCGACCTTGAAACCAAAATCCCACGAAAGCACTACATTCGGCCAATGATTTCTCTTTCCATCGACGTTATCTTTAAGGACATTTGCCACAAAAAGTTTCAGAATAAGTTTTCGGAGCAGCACATGAAATTTGATGCTAAATGAGATGGCGTCATTCTACATGTATGCGCAAAGATGCACCAAATATTCTGTAATGAAGACCTTTTCGAAGATCCGGGTGAAGAAATATTTTTGTCAACGAAGAACTTGAGAGCATCATATGGCGTCTTCACTTGACCAGTAATTGCATAATAACATGAGTGGTCAATAGGTGTGAAGGGAACGGATACATTGATGGTGCAGTAGGATGCCGGATCGACTGTGTTCAAGATAATAACCCACGATGACAAGGAAACTTTCAAGAGTTTGTCTATATCGGCAAGCATTCATCCGTTGGTAGGTACATTCTATTCGTAGCTACAATCCATATTGCACCATGCGAGAATGGGACACGGAAAAATGATGATACCCATGGACATATATATTGTATTCTGGGGGTACAACATGCAGATCCCATGCGTTAAAAAACAATGCCGTTGAAATGCAAATTCTCTTAAATCAATTTTGTAGATTCAAAGAATATTTAACATACCATTAAGAAATGATATGCGATTAATGTGCTAAATTGACAGAGGTACGTAGTTTAGGTTCGAGCAGGCAGAGTTCATATTCCCGAGCAGCACAAAATCGGTGTCTCTAAATGACACAAACTGCGTAATCGTCACTTGAAATCATGGAAATAGATTGTTTATCCGGGGAACTAAGTTGGGGCATGAAGAACCAATGAAAAGCTTAGAATTACACACGTGACTGATTCTAACCCAATGATGCAGCCGTTGACAAGTGCATCTAAGTGAAAATGCGTGAGATTTTTGTGACACTGTTGTATATTGCTTGAAGCTTTACTTCCATTCTAGAGGTTCTATTGTTACCAATTTCTATGGTTGAAACCTTGCCTCTCTGTGATCGTCCGCTACCCTCCCCTAGACCACCTACTGATAAAAGATACGCAATGGTACGTACCTGGTAACTGATTTTGCCAGCAGAGGATGTTCCCGCAGCCAGCGGTCATAACTCCGCACCCACTGGCGCACGGTGTTCTCTGAGGAATCTTCGGTCATACCTGGAAATGAATCAGAGGTAAAAGTGGTGAGTGTCAATAGCCAACACGAACTTCATTCTATCAGTTAATGATGCTCGGGATTTGGTACGGAATCGGAATAAGAATTTTCAGATTTTACTTTCAAATTAAATCCCGAACATTTTCATTTACTTCTTCCAATTCTTCACTTAAATGATAATTATTGATGATTATAATCATCATGGCAAAGTCTTTCACCATTGTCGCAAAGGACTAAAACTATCATTTCAATCATGCAATACTAAATATTTGTAGGTATATAAAGGGATCGATGTGTTGTCAAATACCTTTAGGGATGATATTTTTCATATGAAAATCGATATCCAGGGCATTATGTGGCTTCATCAGAAAACAATATAAATTGCTTATCTATGAACCATTTCCAAAATCGAATTTCAAATTTAGAATGAGGAGCAAATACAGTCGGGCCTGTAGCTCGAAATCTTTGTTAAATTCTACAACTAAATTATATCACAGCTACAAGAGAGAAAAAGAGCTTATTAATCGATGCGTAGAATCTTTCGTTGTCTTATACGGGAGGTTTGATGTCCAATTTTCCGCGATGCAAGAAAAAAATCCAGCTGAACCACTTACATACATAATTATTAAAGAGACAAAGAGATTCCGCGATGAAGAGCTCAATGATCGATGATGAACTCATTGAATGTCGTCTAATGGCCAAAAGTAAGTGTGATGACATATTTCTAAATGAAAATGTTTAGGGTTCAACTTGGAAGGGACGTGAAGACTTAAGAAATGAGACAGGAAAATATTCAATTTCTGGCGTTCCGTCACAAGGCGTGCAAGGTGTGATTGCTGAAGGCTGATTTAGTCATCACCCAATGGATGTCTCATTTGTTGATTTCTGTTGGATCGTTAAGAAGTTATGCTACACTAAAATTTAGTCACATTTTTTATGCCGCACCCTGTGCAATAGGAATCGTGGGCACATTGTACGTCATCCGACTTTGCAAGCATCAAATCTCGCCGAAAGTTCTCATGATTCAGTCGAAGTCAATAATAAATTAATCACTTATGATCAGGGATCATCAAGAATTGGCCTTTTCAATCAATTAATTGAAAGAGGCATTTGTGAACAATAAATTAATGATAATGGAAATTCTATGCCATCAATTCATTGAAATTTCAATTACTAAGTAATCAATTCATTGGAAATGGAAACTGAGAGATTAATTAATCGAAATCAGTGTAATTTTCATTGCGCTACCTATGCAAGCCGAGACTTCTCAAATAGAATACAGTGTGCAAGGAAGGACATTCTCAGATGAATTGAAGTTTCTTGTTGTCTCATGTCTTCCACCGAATCTATGATTTTTCAATGAAATAAACATGTCATTTCAAGGACATTCAAGGATAAAATCAAAGAAATATTAGTTACCGCTGATGATGCTACTTTCCATTTCAACAGTCAACACTACCAAATGAAAGCCGCTAAACTCATTTAATAAGCATCAATAATGGTGAGTATAACTTAGGTAATCGCTCTAGACTTCAATCGAAGTACCAAATTTTCTCGACTTTACAAATCGATGTAAAGCGACATTTGGAGCACACTCATGCATTTGATAACACTGAATTAGGAATCGAATGTGCCTAGGCATCTAATTTGAAATGCATCCGGATTTATAAAACAGTCGCACTGGACCGAAGTCGATTTGACATGCAGCCGAATCGGAACCGGGTTGTCGATTTGAAACGCAGCCACACTGCACACCAATAATCAAATAGATTGACCGCATAAACGAACCGGGAGATCGTGTCCATACCGGATATGGATTACATGTCCGAACCAACCCCCTGCTCTTATCCAAAATAAATATATAAGAGCCAAAGCCGATAATAATCTACAGGCATGCGCGCCTACTCACTATCCGGCTTTGCACTGTTCAAAGTTTGCAAAAAAAGACATCCGAAACTTCTAACAAAACAAAATGATCGAAAATACTCAAAAATGACACAAGCTCGCTGATATATAAATTTTTCGCATTTTCAATAATTTTGTTGGGTAGAACTTTCGCATACTTTGTGCTTTGTCCTAAAATCGTGAAATTAGTGAATCGATGATCGTATTCGTGATGAAATATCTTCCAAGTTCACATCAACTGTAATGTGTGCCTTCAGTGATTTGCTGCGTGTCTTTGCGGTTTTGTTTCCTCATATTGCCTGCTAGACGTATCAGATACATGCAGACCTGCTTCACAGTTATGCGCACAATTGACCAATGTCCAGGTTTACATAGCCAAAAACCGTGCATCGTTTATCTACTGCATCGAAATATGCTGTTTTTTTACAACCATTAGTTAATGAGCCTAGAAATCTTGTGAAATATTCCACTATCATTTAAAGGCCTATTGGAATGATTCAGCTTCCCAAAAAGGTGCTTTCAGGATACCTGTGAGAAGTGAATGAAACAAGATATCTGCAACAACTAGGACAGTACATGACGAAGTATAATTCAAATGAATACTTCCAACTCGCAGACCTATTGATAGGAATTTTGAAGGACATTAGTAAACACATCATTGTTGGTGTTGCTGTTTTACCTGGTCTACGTTTGACAAATTTGACGTTCATAAATTATGATTGTTACATAAAGAGGAAATTAATCCAGAAAAAGATGAAAAATCACAACTTAATATTTATTCATTTAAAAGAATACTAAGACGTGAGATAATGTTAATATTATTGAAAAAACATATTTTTCAATTCCAGATTTTTCATGATCAATTTTGACATTGACTTGTAATGCATGTAATAATTTACGCACGGCCTTTTCTTCCGATCCGTATTATCATTTCACTTACTTGTACATCTCATCCTCCATCCATCATTCATTATGACATTTTTATCATTCTATCACTCATCACATCAATGTTATGTATATTTTATATAGATTATTATATTATATATTTATTTTATTTGTGTATTTTGACTTTTGATGTCCAAACGTTGCACATCCTTCGTGTATTACAACGCCCAGGGCAATCCTCGTGTTCATCAACAGGAAGTCTGAATAGTTGTCTGATTTGTTCATGTTCGGGATAGGACTTATAGGCCTATAGCATAATATTTTCTTTTGCCAGGAATTCCGTTTATTTCCTTTCAATCTTCTGCTGAGGGACACCTCTGGTATACAGGTTCGTCCTCCTACCTCAAGCCTTGATTTTTAAAAAAGTTACCCAGTTAACCCGCACACGCGTTTTCGGTGTGAATGAAAAATGCATGCACTAAATTTTTGCACATGATAGCCTACACGTACGTGCACAGTACAAATATGCTATTTTTGAACAATACAGGTTAAGTTTTGCACATTAATAGACTTACCCGCGTGCATGGGTAGAGTGGGCATGATATGAAGTCTTATTAATCGACATATGGGCCCATGTATAACTTTCAGTGCAATGCTTCACAGCACTCATCAAAGAACACCAAAAAACATTATGGCTTTCATTGGCAACGATCGATTGTAATTACGAAATCTTAGCTTTCAATTGAGATCATATAATTTCAACAGTTGTCTATGATGGTGAATTCCTGTTGGCTATGCGAAATCTTGTTCTTGAGGAGAATATTGAAACCGTGAAGCTGGAAATTAGGTTTTTTAATAGAAATTAGAGGTGATATGATAACCGATGCCACGACAAATCTATTCGCACTAAAAACTTTGGACACTTAACCCTCGGGAGGTTTAAAATTCGCTATTCCATTTCGTGAAAATCTGGGTCCACGTGGACCCAGAAGATTTATTTTCACAATCAAGCACAATTAGTACAGAAAGTACGTCTGTCTTTTTTTCGTGTTGCTCTCGTCACATCACCTTTGCTTCGATGATTGCACTTGGCCACGTCTTTTGGCTCCTCTCCTAAAGCATGCAGAAATTGTCTTCTTTTGTGAGGCTTGTAACACATATGCATTATCCCACACAAATCCAAAGAGGTTGCAAAACACGATTCTGTGCCATCTTCGGCTGATGTAATTCACCGTATATGTCGCCACCATTTGGTCAGCTTTATCTACACCACCTTTGGTCGCATAGTAGTCTATTATCAATTCTGGAACCTTTCGGTCAGTTGTTTGATCAACACTGGCTCTTGATGGAAGGTGCTCAAAAGAAGGACACAATCATTTTTCTTGCATTTGTAGATTCTTCATCTGGGAGGAACTTCTCGTCTGTTTTTCCTCAGAAGTAAAGAAATTGTCAGTTGTTATGTGTCTTCCAGAATTTTCTAGAGAGCTGGTGCACAGCGACCTCTGAAAGGATTCAGTTATTCTCATCAACGGTAAGAAATGCAGGCACACACGAGATTTTTGACAGTTGTTCGTGAAACCATCCAAAGCAGTTGTCGACAGCCCTTGTTTCAGGATTGTCAAAACGAAGCATGATACGTAACTCTTTGAATCTTGAATGGCTCATTGTTATTTTTTCCATCGAAGCGTCCGTCCATGCTGCACCTTTGATAGATCTCCCTCGCCGATTTGTCTCTTTTAGTATTGTCTCCATCATATCGTGATCAAACAAAATTTCGGATGAAATATTCACTTGATTGCCGATTGCTTGGTTAATGGGTACGTCGTCATCAGAAGGTGAAGATGATTCACTGGAGTCCTCCGTGTCATTCGCAGATGAAGAAGCTTTAATCTCAAAGCTTCAACTTTTGAGCTCCGTCACATCAAAATCGATTGTTATCCGTGTGTCTTTGTGTGCAGGGAAGGAGTGTGCGTGTGTCTGTGTGCAGCCAAAGCACTAACCGCTATTCCGATGCTTCATTATCTACTGTTTCGCATTGTATCAGGCGAGTTGAGTCCAAAATCTGACCAGTTGTCAGCATCGTGAGCGCGTGACGATAGTGCCTTCACGAATATGACGGTTGACGACCGATGAAACGAATCAGTGTGACTGGGTCTTTGCGATGTATTGCAATTATTACATTTTCACTTGGCAGTTATAATTGACGAGGGTTAACAAATTACTTTTCGGGCGTTCCGGCCACAATCGGAGAACTGTAAAGGACTAACTGCATTACTCGCATTGTGACATCAATTTTTCAATACTAGAAAAAATCTTAATAATCTTAGTAATGATAAGAAAATTATAACTTTCATATTGAGTAAGTCAGCAAATCGCTCAAGTGCATGACGACTGCGATCCCTGTTATTACTCCACATTTAATCTCTTCTGCGCACCAACCTCTTCAATGAACGACATAGGCTATGAAATAATATCAGGTCAGAAGCGCCATGAATCAATATAAGCCTCCAGCAAATTTACGATTCGTAACTCAGATTGAAAATCACAGATTTGAAAATAATCAAGGGAAAATTTGCAGGATTTGCCGCAATCGGGTGAGTCTTTGCACGTCTCTAAAAATCAATAGGCATGGTATTTACCCAGTTACATATTCATCCATTTGTTGGGTCATAGAGAACATCAGCTGTTAAGAAATTGAGTGTATTCCTCTGGTCACAAAAATACAAATTAACCTCATAAAAACACTGCACGTTCATGATATGCATCAAGAATGGAATTTTCACATTAATTCTCGGAACTTCGCCATCAACATTATAATTAAATAACATCCAACGTCATGATTGAATTTTCAATTTCATGATCAATTCTATATTTATCTTTTCTGTACTTCTTTTTAAGCGAATGTTAGATTTCAACAATAATTCGTGCTTAAACAAATTTCAACTTCTATTCTATAGAATTGAATAAAGCATGCACGATGAAACACTAATGTCCTACAGTGTAACTATTACCATTGTGTCCCAACATTGAGTGACGTAATCACATACAACATTCTTGCTGGCACACCTTAATTAAGGGTCTCCATAATTACTAGCATTTCTCGTTGAAATATGCGCGGTATCTCAGACAATGATGTTGCTATAGCATGCAGAAATGCGCTTTCACCCAATTCTCAATTTACATTGATGGATTTAATAGGAAAAACTAAAATTTGAAGTGATTAATGTATAATCAGCTCATGCTTTCAGTTTACAAAATTTTACATGTGGAATGCGCATGTTAAGCACTAATAGATAGTGACTTCGCTAATCACAGTACACTTGGCACCATTTTATATTGGCTACTATAATTTTAATGAGGAAAATACTACAACAAAGGAACGCACTAGTTACGTTTGCGAGCTATTTTCGAATCAGCAATTAATATTTTGCATTTCAATGTGATGGAAAAGAATACTGACCGCTCAATAATTTGTTCTAGTATCAACAGAAAGTCTTTAATTTTTCTTTTCGGTTTTTCCACTTACGTTGAGACACTATCAAAAAGTACATTTTCTTTGCATCACCTTCAAGTTAATGATATCACCAGAAACAAAATTAAATGATTTGAAATGAGTGTCATGGAAATTAAGCGAAAGATAAAAAGTTTTCAAATCAGTACGTGTCGGCTTTGCCGGCGTAACGTGGATCAGAATATGCTGTGACCACATGCTGCACCTCTCCTGCGGCTTGAACGTCACCCAATGATTTAGGAACCTCCTTTACAGTGTTGCCGACTGATCTCAGGAACTTGATTGCAGACTGCGGAATTCCAGCTTCAACCAAAACTGTTTTGTTATTCCCCTGAAAAGCATAGTATTATTTATTGGGATTGTGTCACTACAATTGTAATCGATTGCAATTGATTTATTGCGGTGCTTATCTAGTGACAATGAAAAATATATAATTTCTGTAAATGAATACATTTTAGGAGATAAAGAGGCAGGTAGGGTTGCGATATTTGAATATGGTAAAAAAACAATTAATTTTTTCAATATTGGGGTGCTAAATTTCAATTTAGGTAATAACCTATAATAAGTTTAATAAAGAATCAATTAATAATTAATGAATAAGGTTAATTTATTTTATGATTCATCGCCCGGACCTAAACTCAATATCCATTTGTTTCTTGTTCAGGTCAATGTCAGATGGAGGAGATTGTACCAATTCTTTGGAGTGTGTAATATAATGAATAGGCCTAAGCTTGCTTAGTGCTTAGTATGCAATTTCACCATGTATTTATGTACCATGTATCATGTATCACCATGCATTCATCCGGCTGTGATCTGAATAGTGGTAAGCCGATTCAAGTAATGTTTACACTTAATACAAGGCTATATCAATATTCTGAACTGTTTTACATATGGACAACAGTTTCCTTGGTCCAGTGGCAATTTTTCTGATGTTCAGGCCTGTAAATTCCCATCTTCCAGGATGGTATACCCCTTCTCCAAGTTTCATCCCCATTGGCCTTTGTCGGGCAACTTCATGACATAATGTCCAAGCTGTTCTACGGCGCGCCTTGGGTGCGGGTCCGTCGTTTGCAGATCCTTCAAGATACTAAAGGATCCAGAATTGGACATAGTCGGTCGTCTGCCTGATGAGTCCCGGGTCTTTTAGCATATACATTAATTGTGTGTATTATAGATGCATTTATTTTATAGAGCACGAGTACAAATATATTTTTAATGTTTTATGGTCACGTGAACTTCTATTGTAACCTGTCGTTCTTGAGCGAGTGAAAGCAATGATGAGCTCGTTTCAGAACTATCGAAAGTTATGCATCGTAAGTAGTACAATAAGTACATGCAGGCCTGTATATTTTTATTCGAACGTAATTAGACTTTTTGTATTCTTACAAATTTGAAATAATCTTTGCAACGAATGATCAGTCATCATCTCACTTCTATCTTTGGTCGATTTACAAAATTTACGTACACTGGACATGTGTTATGATATGCAACCAATCGAATAGTTACCTGCACAGCTAGACGGGATCTTGAAACAGCTGCAGCCAAATCAAGGCAGTCTTTTTCACGACATTTAGGTACATCCCATAAGAGAGCACCAACGACAACTTGGACACTGGCTTGCGGTGCGACTAATCCGCCACTAGCAGCAGCACCAAACCGCACACCACAACGCCTACGCGGGTTTTGTACAATGAAAGGGGATAGTGGGGTTAATGGACGCAAATTTGGACCAGGCAAGTTCTTAGTATTCACAGGCGTGACGTCTGGTAGTGAGAAAGCGCCCATCGCATTGTTGAGAACTATGCCAGACGGTGTAGCTAGGCCAGAACCAAATAATCCGCCTAATGAGCCAGAGAAGGAGACGATGACATTGTCAGGTCCTTGAATGCTCAGCGAAGTTTCTCCTGAAGCCATGAGCTCCAGTGGAGGATGGGCTGTAGTTGAGGATACCGTCGCAGATGCATTGGATTGAATGTTCTTTCTGCAAAATAAAGACATGCGCTTCATCTCGAATGATCAGCATTGCTTCATAATGAGTGGATAATGAGTGTAAGCGACACGGCAGGTTGGTCCCTGCCGAATTGATAGATATGTGGCTAGCTCTCGATATAAGCGATGACAACAGCCGGTCCCAAGGTGTCGCTTATATCAAGAGTCGACTGCATATCATTAGAATTTTTCATCATTCTTAAGGCTAATCAAAATCAACCACTACACAATTCAACGCATCAGCCACTCGATTCGCAATCAGACAAAGTATTTGAATTGCGGCTGCGCGTGGTGCACCGATTATTTTTGCTCGCGCTGCTTCTCGGGCCGGTGCACCGAAAGTGTAAATTTGGACACATTTGACATGGATATTAGTTATGATTATATGGAAAACTACATTATTTTAATCAATTCATTCATCTTATTTCTTCGTCACAGCAAGCATGGACACAAAAAATATTTTAAGCATACAGCCATTTAATAACATTTTTCAATTCTGTGGGCTGCTTGCTAATTCCGGGCATTTAGTTTCTAAATAACAAAAATGAAAATATAAATGGAATTTCATAATGAAAATCACAACAGCATCACAACGGATGCATTTCCTGATGTTGAGAAAAAAATGAGGTTAGACAATATCTTTCTGTGACGAATGCTAGATCATTCAAGTTCGTGATAAATCATTTTAGGACACATAATCTCAGTTCCTTGACTTAAGAATTTCGGAATCTCTTAGTGAATTTCTAATACCGGAATTGCATTCCCTAACGCGATATCAAAAGGAATTGCTAACCCACAGATCATTGATAAAGGCTTCAATAATCATTATTTATGCGGGCAGGTAGATCAACCAGAATGTCACCTCCAGCGACGTTCGTTCTCTTCTAGTTTGCCCGGTACTTTTTTTAAAGCCTAATTTGCATTTAATTTAAAGCATTGACATCTATAGGCCTACATGGATAGAAAACAGTTTGCCTTCCAGATTTTAATGACATCATTGACTATGCGCAGAACTATCTATAACGGGACGCAACTAATTTTTCGGCCATGGACAAATGTGCTCCTGCAATTTCCGATGCACTGGCCGATGCGACTATCGCATGGCCCTATTTTGAATTGCATGAAGACCTTATTTTTACATTCATTTGAGTATCACATTATTATTTTTATATGAAATTATAATTTTCGGAAGAATAAACAAAATATTGCTAACGGCTGAGATCATGTGCGTGCTTATTGAAATATTCTTTATACAAGTAAGCAGTCATACTTTATTGAAAGAAATGCAATTTTCTCATGCTTCTAAATTCACATAAGCATCACTTCACTGATGGGTTTGCATGCATTCATCCTTTAACAATGGTGCATTCATACAATGGCGAATTCTCAATATGCATGCGCAACGCAATTAGAATGCTGATTCAATAGCTGTTCGGTCCACAGTAGGCATACTAAGCCGCAGAAAACTTTCAAGGGTCAGTTTCTGCAAATTCAGCAACATTGTATAATTTCGATTATATGAAAAATTGCAAGTGTCTCATTATCACTTATGTGCATGTGCAGTTTTGAAGAACGTCACAACTAAGTCTTAAATATACAAAATCGATAGTACTACGGCATCTGGTACAAATCATTAGATGGCCCAAATTTGGTAATAGCCAAATGAGAATTTTGAACAGCACAATACTTATATAGCGATACATACAATAATTCATATAGCGAACATACTCTAATAAAATATAGTTATGTTCCAATTACTAAAAACATGATTTAAATCGTATAACATGCTACGACGAATTATAATTTCAGTACTACACAATTTTTGGCACTGCCTTATCATGACATCAATGCGACCGTCACAGTTTGCCGAAATACACATGAAAAAAACATCAATCGATAAGCTTATTGCATTGACGAAACAATGCATTTCTAATAGTTTGGCCAAAGCGTATTCGATCATGATATATAATTCCAGTGTATTGTTCGACCAACGCGCTATGAATCAAGGACGTATAATTGAGAAAAATCAGTTTCACTCCAATAATGAAATACTACTTGTACAATTTTCGTAAAAACTTACGCGAGTTATTCATAAAACGTATTCCATCGATCTAAAAACAATGCATTCAGTATTCTCCATTAACTGAGATTGCAAAAATTCCTTGCAGAGATCAACAATTCTAAAAGATGGATGTGAAGACCGAAATCCATACTTACATAAGTTTCTTCGCGGCCGCTTGGTTGATTAAATTTGCCAATTCACTTTTGTTTGACCCTGCACCAATACTGTCAATATCACTCATACTTGTGCGCATTATTTCCACAAGACGGTGGTAATACAAAGAATTTGGGGCTGTAACTTGTCCTTTGATAGATGTTTCATTTGGTAACAGAGAACGATAGACACCATACTCATCCAATGCATTAAGTGAAGAGAGAAGTAGTGGACCGCCTAATGAAGGAAGGGGAAAGGTGAAAACAGTGAAGTGATTAAAATGACCTTTCACGGGACTCGGATTCTTCACGGCATACGAACTCAAATCACTGCTTTTCATTATTCCACCTGGAATTGAAATATGACGAAATGAACAAACTTAAAATCAGCATTATCGGCATTATTAGATATTGTACAACAGATTTCTTACTGATCACTTGCTTTCATTTGTCTGGTACTAGTGTCATCATGTAGAACTGTAGATAGTCCATTTCTTCCAAATATTCAAAACAGATCTCAATAGGTTTCATAAACCTTAACATTATGGCTGATAAGTGAGCTTTCTTTCAATTCAAAATAGACTAACTTTCAGTATGTGTGCGAGTAGGCTCTAGGATAATGAACACAGTACTTCCATTAAAAACCAAATACTATCTGATTTTGATAAATAAACTCAGGTAAAAAAAAGACAATGAGAGTTACGGTACAATGCTCCTCTTGTGATCTAAATTACATCACCAAATAACTTTTTTTTCACATGATATTGATTAGGGCTTAGTACATCCTTCTATCAAAAGATATTAGAATATTCAACTGCAATCCGGATTGTACTAAGAAATATTTTAACATTTTAAACATGCCAAGTAATTGAAGTGCACGCCTAAAATCGTAGTGAAAAAAAGAACACCTCGATCACTGTAATGCATGCTGACAAGGTTTCCTTTATTCATTTGTGCAATACTAAACGATAATGGTCAGGAGGAAATCTATGACAACAATTCAAAATAGTTGCAATCAAAGAGAGGGATCTGAACGATATCGAAATAAAAGAAAAATAGATATTAGTTTCGAGTGACTTCCATCTTATGATAATTCTCAATAGATAAGTAAGATAGAACCAAAGCCACACGAATCACGTTGACAGAAGAAAGCAGTTAAGTGGTCCAATCAATCCGATTTTCCCGTCAACTTTTGAAGTATCAATTCGCTTGTCAAGTTCGACCTAGTTGCATTTCAATTGCGTTTTAAATTTAATCATTGAAAAATATTGATCTTAACTTGCAGGTCTTAATTGCTGAAAAGCGTGTTAATGATAAATTTGCAACCGAACGATGACACAAGAAAATTGCTATCTTCTGACAATTTGCAAGTTATTTTAATTCGATATTACTAAGAGAATCAACAAAGCGCAACAAAACGCTAGAGTAATAGCTACTAGCATAGGTCTTGCATTATACCTCACCACCACATGGAAGGTAACTCAGTTGACCGCACTTTGGTGCGGAGATGCATGAGGTACATGATTGAGTTTGTGCCCCTTGGGAGGAAGGCTGCCAACACTTTCACAAGAGGTTATTAGCATGACTTCGTGACTTGGGTGGGGTAGGCATAAGTAAATAAAGACCATGAGACATTTGAGTGAATTCAGCATGAAACATTTTGTATCGAAAGTACTGCAAGTTCGGGGAATTAAGAAGATGCATAGATTTCACTTACTACTTCCTGTGACGGTGTTAACAATTTCTGTCGCCAACACACCGGAATAAAGCACGGAATCACCAGCGCTAGAGATTTTTTCGAGAGCGCCAGCTAATTTTGTAGGTTTGATAATTGTCCCAGTAGCCACAGGCGCTGATTTATTGCCTATCAGATACAAACTTGATAATATTGTCGATGATTTAACTTTGTCAAGAAGTGACGCATCAGTAGTCAACTTGTCATGCAAATCTTTAGGCATCGGAAAACCGTCTTTTGCCACTTTTATAGCCGGTTTGACAACGGTAGACCACTTCAATTTTCCAAACTGTTTGTGAGCTGCGTATAAACATTTCAAATAACCAGGAACCGCGACAGAAAGACCTCCTGGAAATGGAAGTGCAAAGAATATTAGATTAGCCATCACAAGTAGGCCTACAATTTGTTTACTTCTTTCCTGTGAGTAAATATGCAAATGTAGCTTACAAAACAGCATGTAATAGCACGAACACAAAAATTAAACTGGTTTTTCGAAAGTAATATTTACTTATTTTTCTAAAATTGGAAAGCGGAATCGATGAACATAATCAAAATGTGAAGCTACGTATCACATTGTAAATGACAATAACTCTAAAATGTGCTTTTCAGAGGCAAACATTAGTTTTTTTTCTCCTTCAGGAAATGGATTAAACAGGGGATGAAAACAAAAGATAAGAAATGTGAGTTTCATTCTGAAAGGAGCGATCTATCCAATAATATTGGATAAATCGCTCCTTTCAAAATGAAACTCACATTTCTTATTATTCTCATATTATGATCACTTCCAGCAGCAGTTCATTTCTGCAAAATGAGACTGAATTATTCAAAATTACTAGACCAATAATTCTAATATAGTGCTTATATCTATATAATCGAGTTCTTCAATTTGCTCTAGTTTTACAACACACGTGGTAAGCTAGTTTTTTTACTATAGCCAGATTACCAGTTATCCATATACAGTACATGCAAAAACTCTAATTTCTCAGTTCAGTAATTCTAATACATACATTCAGCATGCTTATAGCCCCAAACTCATCCTAGGCAAACATGTACACTGATATACCGGAATATTGAGAATATACAATTCGTTTGATATGCTGGAGTGATATCATGACTGCATTACATTGGATTCACCAGGAAAATGTGTGGCCAGTGTTTGTTCGTAATCGTGTGAATGAAATAAGAATGCACTGTCCTTCTGAAAAATGGAGACACTGTCCAGAGATTGATAATCCTGCTGATATTTGTTCGCGTGGCATGATTGCTGAGAAATTGCAGATTTCCGATATTTGGTGGACAGGACCCAAATGGCTGTCACAGCCAGAGTCCGAATGGCCAAAATGTTCCTCATTTGAAATTGATGAATCCAAAATGGATGAATCTTGTGTCGAGCAAGATGCTGATTGCTGTTTATCTGACGAAATTCACGTTAGTTCTTATGTGAGCAACAGTGAAGGACATACATGCATTGAAATTCCACTTACTCGATTCAGTAGTTTTGAAAAGATGATACGTGTAACTGCTTATGTCTTGAGATTTATTAATAGGCTGAAAGGAAATACATGTACAAATGATTCATTAGACATTGATGCAGCAGAATACACAAATGCTCAAAATTGAATGATTCGATCACTGCAGAACCAAAGTTTTGATTCGGAGTGCCGTTATCTGAAAGAGCGGCATGGAGCATGTACATCACGAATTAAAAATCTAAATTTGTACCTTGATTCTGATGACATTGTGAGATGTAGAGGTAGAATTTCAAGTGCTGTGGGTACTGAGATGAATAACCCTGTTCTAATACCAGATGACAATGATTTTGAACGACTTGTAATTCATGAAGCGCACGAAAAAATGTTTCATGGGGGAGTGTCTGCGACACTTGCAAAATTGAGACAAAATTCATGGCTATTGAAAGGTAGGCAGAAGGTTAAAAAGTACTCCGACGTTGTGTGACGTGCAAACGAGTTCAGGGCTTACCTTTCGTTCTTCCACCGCCTCCAGACCTTCCTGATCATCGTCTGGCCAGTATTCGAGATTTCCATACTGTTGGGATCGACTATTGCGGACCTCTTAGGTATTCGTTCCGCAAGGGGGAGGAGTCGAATAAAGGCTACATTGTGGTTTTCGTTTGCACATCAACACGTGCAATTCATTTAGAGGTCACAGGCGATATGTCCACCTTTTCCTTTTTGCTTGCTCTGAAACGCTTTGTGTCGAGGCGCGGTATTCCTGATGTTGTGTCTGATAATGCGCAAACTTTCAGATGTGCAGACCGTATGTTGTCGAGGAGTGAAGTCCTGAGATTTGTGACCGGAAAGTGCATCACCTGGAACTTTGTCACACAGTACGCTCCATGGAAAGGCGGTTTCTATGAACGACTAATCGGAGAGGTAAAATCAGCCCGGAGAAAGACAATTGGTAAGCAGCTTCTCACACTGGAAGAATTAAGAACTGTCGCTTGCGAAATCGAAGGAATCTTGAACAGCAGACCATTGCTATACGTGGCAGATGAAATGGATGAAGTGTTGACACCTGCACATTTCCTGATCCTCCAAAGAATGACAAAAGAACCAACAAGCAAACGGGAAGACCGATTTACTCCATGTGTCCCATCGATTGGACTAATGAGAGCGCTAGTGAACAGGTTTTGGGACAAATGGCTGAACTTTTACGTTCTCTCTTTACGTGATCGATCATTTTCTGGTGTACATAAACGGCGAGGTGATCCCAGACAGCCCCGGAAGGGCGAAGTTTGTTTGCTGAGTGACAAGGGTCCCAGATTGAAATGGACTCTGGTTATTATTGAGTCAGTGAAAATTGGACGTGATGGACTGGTCAGGTCGGCTCTCATAAGGTTGCCGAACGGACGTGTAATCAGGCGACCCATCAACTCTTTGGTTCCCCTTGAACTAAGCGAATAGTGTTTATTATGCATGTATATGCTTTTAAATATTTTTGGATCATTGTACATAAACTTTGCATTTCATGAAAGTTTGGGGGAGTGTTGTGACTTTCTATCTGATCCTACGCTATTTCTATGACTTGATCGTTCATTGCTCTGTTACTAATCTATGTAGTCTACATATGCTCATGCTCTATCTAAATTTGAATTTATAGCTGATAGCTATGTAAATCGTAATAAATATGTTGATGCTCAACTAGCCGGACGTTTTCCGTAACATTAAGGAAGCCAATACTGACATTGCCGATGCAAACTGCCGGTATTGGGAATACAGAATAAACCGGCATTTATATTCTTTGTGATTTGGTCATCATTATATATTGTCTTCTCCAATCTTCATGTAGTCAAAAATGCTCACTAACCTGACGTTGCTTGACTTTTCTTCCCTTTGAACATATCTGAAGTGCTAGCACTTGGTGCAGCCTCTCGACAATCGAATAAAGTACCATTTCGACCACCTTGAGAATAAACATACATAAGAGCTCCACCACCAAGCCCAGATGAATGGGACATTGTGACAGCTTCGCACAAAGCAGCCGTTACGGCTCCATCAACAGCTCCTGCTTTATCTTTTTTCATGATAGTAACTGCTGCTTTTGAACATAATGCAGACATAGATGTTGCAGCACCATGAGGGACGACCTGAATAATGTAGGATGAAAATTACAAATTATGTGACCCAGCATGAACAAAAATAACATCGGAGCTAATAATAAACTCTCAGTCAACGTGTACTTATACACTGACACGCCTATTCAACAGCATAATTTTGCAGTGCGCAGGCAAACTAAATTATATCATAGAAATATCGACATCAAAATCTGTTAGGGACCTGCAAGCTTCACGATTCGAGAAAAAATCGAATCGGTTCGCATCGACTGACCAAAAATTATTTTAACTTTTTAATGTTTTACGTTTGGAAAAGAAATTGCAATATGTTGGAGATACTGGATTCTCACTGATAGTGGATGAAAGCGTCGGTTGCTGAACTGGAACTGCGTCATTCATAAATACTAATAATTCCATAGTTTATAATATGCTGCATGTTGCTCAGATGAGGGCTTCCCACTCGGTCGATCTTTCTGACTGTCTGATATGCTTCACAATTAACTAACTGAATTAAAGCAGAATTGTAAAAGGCCCATTAACAGGTTCGTGAGCTTCTATCTTACAGGGCTATAAGACATACAAGTACTTTTCAGACTGTCATTCGTCAGGACTCTAAGGTCCAACACCTTGCTTACGAAAACAGTGAATTTTACTACATATCCTACAACGCAAATTCTTGCTAAAAGTAGGCCATGACGTAAGGAAGCAAAGTTCAAGCAGGATATCTAATAAAAAAGAAAACATTTGGGCATTAGTATACCATCCGATCTTTTGACAATGCTCCTCAGACTTCTTTCATTGAGATCCACTCAGATGGCGTTTCTTAATGAGACTTTTTGCTTGTAATGAGTTTCTCACACTCATCTGCTGTAACTTTTGAACCATCTGATTACATCCAATCTGTGAGGCAGGCCTGCAGAAGCTTCAGGGCAAGGGGTATATGTTATAAGGCTAAATCTCAACCAGAAAAATCTAGTCAGCGCACAAAATTTCGATCATCATTTAAAAACAGGGAAATTTATTCATTTTTATTGATGGAATAATTTGGTGTGATTACTAGATTCTCTCTCCTGTTGATAGTTGGTCTATGGCTGATAGAGAAGAAATGTCTAGCACTAAGTTTTAATGAGTTCAAATACAAAATACGGTTTATTGTTGATTTATGGTCTTTGATTTACAGATTTTGCCATAGGCTACCGCAAGCTACTGCATCTCCTTACTTCACTGATTTTCCATTTGCAAGTTGGCAGGTTCAAGACTAGTCATACAGCAACGTACTCAAAGTCTTCTGTAATCATTCGCTAGCATGAGTTTGAGTGAAAATTTGCGTCGAAGTCTACATATTTAATAATTTATTTTGACTTAGTCCTCAATAAATAGTCACTACGGACAGCGATAGCATGTGAAGTTGTAGGCATGAATAGATTGTTGCCAAAATTTCATTATCGTTTTCTGATCTGAAAATTGCGATAAAAATAATAGAATCTACTGAATGTTTGTTCATGAAAATTGGTGCTTTTCCGGGCTCAAGATTCAAGTACAGGGAAGATTGATAGAGGTCACATTTCCAGTCTCGCGTGATATTCAAATAACTTTTTTCTATAAACCTGAGGTCATAAACATAGTCGTCATCATCAAGCTATTTGCGGGAACTTTGGCAAAGCAATGCCAATGGGCATTTCAAGACATGCTGTCAAATCAACATTCATCTACCTCATGTTGTAGTGTCAATATTCATTCGAAATACGTTGCAGTTACAAAGGGTAGATTTTAATTTTCTCAGAGAAATAGAGACACTTTAATTTGACAGCTTATTTCTTTCAGTGCCAAGGTGTCACTGCATCTTTCAACAGCCACGTAAATTTTATGATTACTAGGTCTTATTTTATGGGCTCATTTTTTTAAAGGCTGTCGGTATAGCTGGCTGAGTAAATCGAACACATAAATAAGCTCAAGTAGGTCTATTTAAGTTTTCATGATTCGATTCGATTCGCAAATCACGACCCGATTCAATTCGAGTCGACTCAAAATTTGCTACATTAAGCTATCACACAATCAGGACGATTACGTAAATGAACAAGTACTTGAACGCAAAATGTGCATGAATAAACATACAAATAAACTTGGGCGATCTTTCATCAGTTGGTGGGTTAGAGATTGAAATCTTGAAATGTGATTGAAATGAAAATGGAATATATTCACTTACCTGCGGGGGTCCTACTAAAATGTGTATCACCATAGCCACCGTGACAGCAACGGAGAATATTACAACAACAAGGATAACCAAAGTAAGACCCTCTAGCTTCCAATTTCCGCACAATCGAACTGTAGTTGATTTCATAGGGGACTCTTTGTCACCAACGAAGCCATTTTCGTGTGTTTCATGAGGTTCTTCTTCAGCTTCATCAACCAGATTTGATTTATCTTCTTTCTTCATTATTGTTTCTAAAACGTAAATGATGAGTGTGATTATTTTGCAACAACAGCAACTCCATTCATGAACATCTCAGGAAAACAATGACTCAATTTTTCTGTGTTTCCTGTTCGAGTCTTAACTTTATATCACCGCAAATTCTCTTTTCATTATATGGATTGATCTACCATGACGTTTGTCACAGAATTTTCACCCCTATCACGGCTACGAAACATGAATGAAGCCAGGGGTCACTAAGTGAAAAAAAATAGCAAATTGGACTATTCAAATTGAACAGAAGCGAAATAACATGTCCTCCAATTTGATTAGGTTGTCCTCATCAGAAACCTGTTCGGACACCTTTTGATGGCATCAAGGTTGTGGTGGTCAGGGAATGTGGTCTGGAGAAGCTGATTCCAACGATGCGAGTGCAAACAAAATAGCGTTTCGAGCGACGCATAGTCACATGACAGCATGCAAGAACATTAGCTCTACATGTGCTTCTGGAGAATATCGTAGGCCCTAGTACGCACTCATCTACTGCACAGCTGCTTCTGCCGAAATAGCACATGTACAAGAGACTGAGTGAAGCAACATTCCGCGTGACGGAGAGCGGCTGCAACTCGTTAGCGACTTTTTCATCCATAAGATTCTTGGCACGTTTTTAAATCCATTCGAGGCTAAGATGCGTTTGTGGAGCGCCAGCACACAGATGGTAACAATACTATCAGAGGACGAATAGTGGACTTGAAAAGATAGCAGAAATCCTGTGTTAGAGGATAGCTACTAACACGATGGAAACTACCAGCTCAGCTGCCTTGGATGCACAGTTTCCCTGAAAGAGAGCGGTGCTGGCAACTCGGCCAGCAGAAAGCTGGTTTTTTTCTTAAGTCTCATGTTGTTATTTTTAGATCTGTAAGTATAAGTAATGTGCAATTAGTATGGTATGCTCCACATATCGTCATCTATGTGAAGACGATTTCATGATGATCCAGTTTTCACAATGACACTATGGATAAACTATGATTTTTATGCTTTGAGTTGAATAATACACGATGAGACCGCACCAAATACAGTAACTGATGTTGTGGCTGGCTTCTTGAGAATTAAATAATTTTGGAAATTAAGTATGTCACGAAAGAAATTTGACCCCTTACTTAATTTATAAATAAACAAAAACAACAAATTCATCAACGAGCGCTTTCGTCCGTTTAAAACTATTCAAAACAAAAAACTAATTTAAAAGCTAATTAAAACTATTGATTCGACTTTATCCAATAGAAGTGTTGACTTTAGTACTGTGACTGATTTACCGGAATGTGCTTGCAGTGCTTATGAAAATTTTATTGATAACAAAATCAAAACACGACTTGAAAAATTCGAGGAATCCAGGAAACGGAAGAAACTTAAGTTAAACAACTACCCTTATGGAAAATAGTGTAAATAATTAGGTAAATTAAGTTCAAGAGCGCACGAATATAAATTAACACTAATGACAGAGCTACTTACTCCAGTACAGAATAGGAAGCGTAAACCATATAACGGCTGACCGACCCAACTGTTAAAAAGTACGGGAAATAAATAAAAACTTACAATCAATTCTACTTACAACTATAAACTGAAATGACAGCTCGGTATGAACCATGACGAGAAGCTAACCAAAATTGAAAATTATGAAAATCAAGAAACATTAAGAAACCAAAATAAGATCGCGATGCACAGAGTCATCAGGAGGGAATCACGTGGCTACGTAAAGCAAGGTCTCGGCCCTTAACCTCAAGCCTGTACCAAATGGCGGGACCAGGCCAACCATATCAAATGAACGACAAGGGAAGGTCACTCCAATCCTGAGGAAACAAAGCTAGGACTTAAGCGCAGATGAATTTTGATATAAGAGTAATAATGTAGTAATAATAATTAGGGCATAATATGGTAGGTTAAGATGGGGTATCTTCGGACAAAATCAAAATCCGAGCATTACACCGCGTTGCCACTTTCAAATGTTTTCAGAACGATTCAATCGCTTGGGAATATACTATTATGGTGCACAAGCTACTATTACATGGCGTTTGATGTTCTAATAAGATTTCTTATATTATAAAATTTTTGAATCACGAACTACATTACAAAACCCTCTAAAAATGCACCTTAGAAAATGGTACCGCTATTTAACATGTGACTGTCATGAAATATGGAATCTCAGTGTAGGATGATTGAGATTTTACCTAAATTATGTTTTGAGACTATTGCACTTCTTTGAATTATGATTATAAACATAGTAAAATACGCGTCCATAGTCACCCCACCGTAAATGAGCAAAATGGGGTGACTTTGGACAGCGGATGTGCCGACATAACTGTGCCTTACCATAGTAACTAAGACCATAAACCAACTATTTTCTTATCAATAAGAAAGTCAGGTAATGACTTTTACTAATAGCATGGCTTCAGCGGTTCTGGAATTGTCACAGATATTCATTCTAGAACATTATTGCTTCTGTGATATTTGTATATTATCAAATGGGCCTCCTTTGAATTTTTGTCATGTAATTTTTCTTAAAGATGCAATTCAAGATGTTCTCTGTAAACTAACTACATATTACAGTATACTAAAAAATAGCATCATCGTTATTCATATTGGGTGTATAAGGAAAACGGAATTTTGATGATCGATTTTGTTGTCAGTCCTTAGATATTCAAACACCGTTCGACAAGCTGCCTTTAGTTAACTCAGTGATGAATTGGCGACTAGTTGATTCGAATTGTAATCCCCATGACATCTTGACCATCCAGAAGAATAACACATTGCATGCAAATTTTTGCATATATTTGCATCCACGTAGAGCTTTGAGTTTATCTTCGTAATTTCCATCGCTGTTACTTTTTGGACCTAATCAAATGTTTGTTTCAAACATAGGGAATTGGTTTGTAATTATATAGAGTGGAAGCTTTCCCAAGTCAAATAGAAGACTTTTCTGTTCTACCACGAGATCTTTCTACGATGTAGGCCGAAAGATCTCGCGGTAGAACAGAAAAGTCTTCTATCTGACTTGGGAAAGCTTCCACTCTATATAATAATCAAATGTTTGCTTATTTTTGCTTTGTCACGCTCACCATCATATCTTTATGCATATTTATGCGGAATTTAATGATATTGAACTGAAAACGACAAGTCAAGGTAATGCAGCACTTAGTGTTAAGAAAGTAATGCGATCACTGTCAACTGCTATTGACAATACACCCGTGTGGAAGTGTTTAATGAATTCATGCTTTGTATTTTATCTATGCATGCTTCATTAAAATTGACATGCTTTCTCTTAGCTCCAAATACGAGTCGGAATGGATGCACACAAGATAATCCTCAAGGCTTAAATTTATGCCAATAGACTATACATAAGGTGCGACAATTCATCACTTGGAATGGTTACATTACTTCGAACTCAGTCATTGAAATTCGCTCAGTAGTGCTGTCTATTTTTTTCAATGAGACATCGTTGAGTACGACGAAATCGAAAGAAAGCATGATGCTATGAGTGACTGAACACTCCGAACTCATTTTCGTAGTACACAGTAAAATAAAAGTGCTTCATGTCGATATTTTCATAAGAATCTGTTCTGTCTTACCGAGTGTCCAACTCACCCCATCCCGGAGTGACTTTGGGCACACATGCTTTTTTAGAAAACAGTACCGAAGCAAATGTTTGACAGTGATGGTTGTAAGCATGTTTCACTAATGCACATGCAACTTTTGATATTAACTGTTCGGAATTTTTCTACCTTTTAAGTAATCAAAAACCTAGCGAACTTGATGAATTGGGCACGGAGGTGATTAAGCCGGTGTTCATGGGCATATCTCTCGGGGAAAGTATATAGAACCAATGGGAAGCTGGTCTCCCCCCCCCATCCGTGCAGCATAGGACACCACCATTAATCTTGATCTTAGCGTCAAAATAATTTACGCACTTGTTATTGTCACCGCTTCTGCTAGCCAAGACGTCTATTGGGAAGATTTCAGGAAGGATCTTGTCGAAGTGTTTGTAGGCAAACTTACAAATCTCGTCGACATGCCTGGTGGAGCATGAGAGAAGTTTGGCCAAGACAAATTTCGTGCTAGCAAGCAGACCCGTCACGAATCTGAACTCCCTATATGCCAAGAAGAGTTCAGTCAAGAGAGAACCGGAACTCCCACCCATAGGAATACCCCGAATTTGTTTAAAGACAAAAATCCCCAAGGCAACAAGAGTGTCATCTAGGATGAAATCAGTAAGAGTGAGGAATTCGGTTTTGGATCAGCAGTTAAATCCTCTTTACTTTCTGTTCGAAAAGGATGTTCCATAATATCCAATGCAGATACTCATGGAACTGCTAAATTCTATGTGAAGCAACTCTCTAAGGGAGTACTAACATGGCTTAAATTTAAATTCGTAGTAGTGTAAGGAGAAATCGTAAACTTGTATAGTGGCAATTCAAACCCGACATCTTGGCTAGAAATTGCCTACAAGAGTTAATGTTCCAGAAGGCATTCGCACCTTAAATATTCTTGATGGAAAGGCAACAACTACTACACTTGTCCCGAGCTAATTGCAAACCTGTTGACAAGAATGGCCAAATCTTTTGAAGTGCTGTTCCTGGCAAATGCTATGAATTTGCTTTGATGCTTCTATCTGATGATGAATTGAATAGTTGTTTCGTCGAATTTTCTGATACACTTTTTCTCCTAAATAGTATTGGTGATGGTAAACATCACAGGAGTCCGGTAGAAAAACTTGATACACAAAGTGGAGCGTCACAAAGCGACTCGACCGCTTAGCTGCGAAAAATCGTGTGGTGTGGTGAAACGTTGTCCGACCAATGAATCAACATGAGGAGCTGCCTGACAACTACCAAACCTGAGGGACCGAGGACGTTAAGGCGGTCAGGGGGTGAATAGTCTAATGTAGACCGTGCGAGTGCCTGTGTGAAGATCTAGAGATATCATACTTTTCGTATGTATGAAACTATCAAATTAATTGACGGAAGGGCATCAAGTGCATTACTTTATATAGCAATCTCCATTATAGTATTCTATAGAAGGTCATGAAAAATGTCAAGAACTAGCTTCAATGAAGCAAACAGCGACGTTACAACGTCGACTGTGATAACGAAAGTTCAGGCCTATTAGTTCTCATACATAATGATACTGATTCGTTTTATGGTTAGTCTACTTTAACAATTTTTCCTTCGATTTTGAAGCATTAGGGACTTATCCTTCTTTGATAATTGCGTTGAGATGCTGAAAAGCAAGTCCGTCAGAAACTCGGTTAAAAAGAATTCGATAAATTCATCCTGCTAACACATTTTTTTCTCTCACAAGGTATGTCACAAACACGTTTTCACTGATCACAAGCAAATTTGGATTGCAGAACACAGCTCTGATTACCAAACTGCACTCAAGTACTGTACAGACAACGCTCAAAGATCAATGTCAATCATGTTCAAGATTTTATCACATTCCGGTTTAGCCCTATCCATGGATCATCCATGAGGCAATTTTGGTGGAGAACAATAAATATATCTGGAATAAAAATCATGTAGATCAAAAATGCTTCGCCCTTGTCTTGATCACTTGTCACGTTTTGTGGTGTATATTTCTGACTCATTTTGCAATATAACTTTGGTTGGAGAAATATTTGATTTTTGTCTGAACAGATGATCCACCAACCGATGACTTCCATGGATCGCATCGATTTACAGTTAACAGGAACAAGTTGAAGGTAATAAACTTGCAAATTATGGTCAATTTCTTCAAAAAATGCTGTCCATGAAGTCATCCACAACGAAAAACAGATAGATTTCCCTCGATTGCTGGGTCCCTCATTTTTATTGTTTTAATGCATTCTTCGGTGGTTGGTATGGAATATATTTACATTTCTACTTAAATGATCGCAATTAGCTAGGATCATATTCTAATATACGATTTTTATAAAAAGCACTCTACTTTTAAGTCCCGATTGCAATGTATTTTCTCTAGCAAATTGATCCCTTTAAGATTTTTGGATAATTGTTAAATTTTTCTTCATATGTCAGGCGGCATGTTTACGTGCGGTCTACAAAAGGTGAAAAAACGCTGCTCGAGAGTCCGTGTTGCTGTTGACCTTTCATGTAGTTATAGTAAAGGAGTGGACTAGAAATTAACCTTTGATTGAAAATTCCACGCTGCTGTCAATAACACTTTTACAAGTGTTTTGGTAGTAGTTAAATATCGCTGTTGTAAACACGATTATGCCAATTCTCGACTTGCATTCGGTTGTCAGAAAACTATAATTGTTGTTATGATTTAACTGTAGAGCAGTGCAATGCTAAATATCTAAACCCTGAATCAACTGATTTATAAAACACAAATCACTGCAGACTGTGAAAAACTTCATAAGGAAGCTCTCGATGAATCGGATTCAAAGCTATTTTCATAGAGCACGGCGTTTTGAAGAAATGCGAAGCTGCTCTGCTCGATGAATGCGATGCGAAATTGTTCAGAAGTAGCCTGCAACTCCTACTGATCATATATTTATTTCTTCATCAATTTGTAGTCAGCTGTTGTACAGTTTAATGATTTGTGTAATATTGGTCTAGGGAACTTAATCTTAGAAGATCTATCGCACAAAAAGTTACAGAATCACATTAAGTTGAAAGGACTGTTGAAATGGAAATCATGTTATGCATTGGCCTGACTCTCAAATTATTTTCTCTGAATAATTTTCATAAGACAAGATTAAGAAATAGATGAGCGGAAAGACTATTCTTTTTTGAACTGTGAAGTTAGGTTAAGAACAAATATGAACTGTTGCTTCTGTTAAGGCATAATTTGAAAAATAGCCAATGCTGTCAAAATGATTCAATTTCATATTCCTGATAGTAAATGCTACATTCGCTCTTTCCCGTGAAGCGGCTCCAGAAAGCGAAATGTTGGGAATTATCGAATATTGAACATCCCCAAAACCCAAGCCACCCTTTTTACGAAAATGAGAGTTCCGCCATTCACACACATTACGTTAGCTAACAATGAAAATATTACACTGAAGGACAGCCGCATTTTATGAGTGATCTTTGATCGCAAGCTTAAGTTTAATAATCATATCCAAGACATTTGTAAGCGCACTATGACATATGCCCAACGTCTCTCCATTATAGTATCAGTCACCTACGGAGCTTCATCTTCGAACATTCGCCATCTACATAATGGAGTTTATGTCTCACAGACCGCCTATGCAATAAAAATTTGGGGTGCAGCCTTGCATAAGAAAACTGTTAGTAAAGCGCTAACTAAGGTGCAGCGATTGTTTGCCCTACGTATTTGAAAAGCATTTAGATCAAGTGGCACAGACGAAATTGTAAGCTTAGCCCAATTAACTCCAATTGTGGACCACCTTAAAATACCATACAATCAAAACCTTGGTTGGTAGGGTATGCTCCTCGTATCCGGTAGTGGGTAATTCAAGGGCAAATATACTTCTGCGGATACTATTATGTATTTAAATACAAATATAACGCCCGACGTTTCGCTGTCAACCAGATTGATCACGAGCAAAATTTATAATGGCACAAAGGTGATAAAAACTGGAAACGTGCGCAGAATGGACTTACACGTCAGTGCGGGATAGTCACGTGAATATTTCCCATGAAGAGATTTTGAATATAAGCAACTCAGCCTCACAATCTATAAATCTCTCTCGTTAAATTGGCACTGGAAAATGACTTCATTTTACAAGATGGTGCTACTTATAGACAGAATGATGGTCTTTCCATGGGAAATTCTCTCGCGCCATCCTTGGCAATTATCTACATGGACTATATTGAACATTTGATTTTGAGCAAATTGCCTGTTGGGACCAATTGGAAAAGATACATAGATGATATTTTCCCTATATGGCCTCGGAATATTTCCCATGAAGAGATTTTGGATATAAGCATCTCAGCCTCACAATCTATAAAGTTTACTATGGAACTACCTACCGATGGAATATTGGCATTTCTTGATTGTGAAACATACATTGAAAATGGATGTTTCGAATCTCGCTTATATTTCAAAGAGATTCATAGCGGTTCCATCTATCCATGACAATCTAGTGGACCTGTATCACGCAAGCGTTCTGTTGTTTTGGGAGAACTACACCGAGCCAAAACTCGCTCCACAAATAACCAAAACATGGACATATCTATTGATAGAGTGCTCAATCGTTTCCGACGGAATGGTTATCCCAATCATTTTTTGCACAAAACTTTTTTGTGCGAATTTTTCATAATCCCAAATCGAGAGAAAATGAAGTTTCCTCAAACAAAAGTGTCTTTAAAGTTCCTTTCCTTGGTGAGGATCATAAAAGAAAAGTCCTAGGAGCATTACGAAGGACTGGTCTCACTGAGAAAATTCGTATTTGTTTCACCTCTGGAAGATCTCTCAAAAGAATCCTGCATCCTCCTAAAGAACGAAAGGAATGCTCGACAGCCTGTGAAACGTGCTCCTCTGCAAAACAGAAAGGTAGATGTTTTAGTAAATGGCCATATACAGAATTTCATGCTCTATTTGTGACAAACTTTACATTGGGGAGACAACACGCACTGTACAATCTCGACTTCACGAGCACTTCAAGAGAGAATCATCTACAGTGTTTAACCATTTCAAAGAATCTCATCCGCAGCATATCGTCCAGCACAATATCAAATGGGAAGTATTGCATCATAATGTGAGAAGTTGGCATAAACGGACCTACCTTGAAGCCATTTGTATAAGCGAGGTGAACTCAATGGCCCTCATGAATGGCTGCATCGGTAGGAAATTATCTGTCTGCTGATGTGTGTGCGCTACTACTTTGCTTCACTTCTCGTTTAGCTTTTGAACTTTTAGCATTTCTACTTGTATCGTAAATATAGTAGCACCTCAAGACCCCTAAACATGTTTAGGGGACCTTGATTATTCACGTGACTATCCCGCACTGACGTGTAAGTCCATTCTGCGCACGTTTCCAGTTTTTATCACCTTTGTGCCATTATAAATTTTGCTCGTGATCAAGCTGGTTGACAGCGAAACGTCGGGCGTTATATTTGTATTTTAATACATAATAGTATCCGCAGAAGTATATTTTCCCTTGAATCACAAACTTAAACAGGACAACAAATATCAAGCCTTTGAGGATCACATTTTAACCGACAGTATCACTTCTACTATTCAAAATGCAAAATACAAGCACTTTCATCAGACAAAATTCTCATTTCACTACAATTCATACAACCACTTTCCATCCAATATCCCACACACTCTCACCCAAATCTTGACAGGACACGGACGACACAACAACTTTATACACAAACTTGACCCCAGTATCCCCCCTTTCTGCCAAAACGGCATTTGCTCAGAGCGTGAAACCGCATCCCACATTATATTTCGCTGCCCTAGCTACATACAACGCAGAAAACAACTATCACACGCAGCCAGATCAGAAGATATCCCATTTGAACACATCGACCAGTTAATCAAAAACAAAACAACACTCAACGCACTCATAACTTTCCTCGGCCACACCAAACTCAAACGATAAACTACCTACCCTTGGTGGACGTGAAGATGCCAGGACGGACCAACGAGGACCCAGGGCTTCGGGGCGATCCCGGAGCGACCATCGTCAGAAAGCTCGGAAGAAGAAGAAGGAAGAATCATATTTGAACAATGAACAATGAAGTGTGCCCTTACTTATGTATCGATATTGTAACTTTCGTCTTCTTTTGTGAAGTCTAACGAAATATATATATATATATATATATATATATATATATATATATATATATATATATATATTTCGTTATGGAATTATACCACAATAACAGCATTTACTATTTTTCATCTTTATCATCGATCATGCTGTTTCAGCTGAACTACTCAATATGTTGTGACGAAATTTATGTATAGTGGATATTTGTGAATTACGCAAGCACAGTATTAGGTAAATGAAGCATTTCTTTTTGATAGTCATAGCTGCATGTTTGAACTACGGCGGATCCAGGGGATCACAGTCATGTCGTTGCATACCTTTCAGTAGAAAATTGTTTAGTTGGTGGTCCGTGTAGATCAATGCCGAAACCTTTTTTGAAATGACTCTTTTTTTCCCTCCCTCCCTCACTCACTCACTTCCCAGAACTATTTCTTCATGACATCCATCAGTGGTTGAGCGCAAACAAACTTAGACATACCGCCGCCAAGTCTGAAGTTCTGTGATGCTCTTTCAAACCGCATGAATGACAGGCTCCCTTCAACACCAGTCACTGTCGCCTCCACATTAATCACTCCCTCCATCCTTCGCTGCTTAAGAGTGCATATTGACTCCTAATTGTCAATGCACGCGCTCGTATCAAGCAAAGTCTCGAACTGTTTCGCCTGACTTACACAAATCCTGTTCATCCGCTAATCACTCACAATGCCTATCCTTCGATCTCTCGTCGTGTCCTTAGTGCACTCTCGCATAGATTGCGGTTTATCTGTGCTTGATGGTCTGCCAAGCATCGTCGCCTCAAGTCCATTCTTAAGACTGCCGCAAGACTTCTCATGAACTCCTCACCACTCTCAGATCACTCCGATCCTGAAGGACCTCCACTGGCTGTGAATTCAAGAGTTTCACTTTCGCCTTGCATTGCTCATCTCTAGATGTCTCAATGGTTCTGCACCTTCTTATCTCGTCGACTCCCTTCTCGGTTTATCAGAGATTGCTCTCACAAGCATTTACGATCCGCAGCCTGTTCTGCTCTGTGTGTTCCATTCTCCCACCGATCCATCGGAAATTGTTCTTTGATATCTGCAGCAGCGCATGCGTGGAACTCACTACCGACTTCTGTAACCTCCTTCAAACAGTCTTTGAAAACGTACCTTTTCAATTGTTCTTTCCCTCGACAACTTTTTTGTTTTCTCACTCTTACTTTTTTCCAGTGGCCTAGGAGTCATCACCAACATAACGCCACTCCAAAATTGTACGTTGAAAAAAATAATGAATAAAATAAAAAAATTTCAATTAGGGATTTGGTTTCAAATAATTCCAACGGATGATTCCAATATAGAGTTATGACTACATCGACATCTTAATACAAGCAATTTGATAACAGGATGGGACCATGCATCAATACGTTGCATACTTAGGTCACACTGGCAAATTTGATTTTATAGATGGAATGCATCGTTTAGTTCTTCTATTCTATGCGTCGTGCGAGTGTAGTTTGAAATAGACTGTTTGTTTTATGGATTCGATAAACAGCGGATGGACTAAATAAAAATGGAACTCCTAGACTCTCAGAAAACAACAAATCCTATCTACATTTACTTCTGCTACTACACTATTACATCTATTTACATTCCTACTACTACTATTGACATCTCTACGGAGTTACATGACGTTTTCAAAGAACCTGTTTTTGAAATAAGCCTATCTCACATGAATAATCGAATGTGAATACAATTTCATCCCGCAATTCGATTTCGATGTTAAAAAGTGATGAAACGTCAGGATATTATGAATGCCATTTTTTGATCTGATGATGGTTCCACTTTCCAGATAGCAAAAATGGTAATTTGGACTATAAAATTGAAACCAATACGTTTTCTTGCATAGCCACTTGAGCGATTTTGTAACCATTCCACAGAATGTGAATTAATTATAAAATGCATTTCACGGACTTCAAAAGTCTTTAGAGTCGCCCAATAATCAAAAAATCTTTAGTAGAGCAATTGAAATGTTTATTCAGTTTCCAAAATCTAACTTTCAAAATATCCGAAAAGGTATTATCTATCGAAATAGATGAAAAAATCGATGTTGCTTTTGTAATTTATTATTCGGATGTAGTCTTTTTGTTCTGCAAGTATCTATTAGAGACGTTCATTTCATCGACAACTCATGTGTAGATATGTGTATCATGTGTAGAATTTCGTTTATATATAGGCCTTGTTATTTTTGTTTTCAACCGATATACTTTTAAAACAAATCAAGAATGATAGAAAAACATGTTGCAGCGTCATTACATTTTAATCTGTAGGATTATCTGTTCAGCCGAATGTGTTAGAATCTCACATCCTAGGCTACCGTCGGTCACTTATAATGGAACAACGGTGAAATAGATTTTCAGTCGCGTCATAGGTGCTCTATGAAATGTAGCGCTATTACGTTTAAGCGTAATTAAATTACAGTGAAACGTGATAGCGTCAAACAAATTATATTTTATCATTTTTAACAACTGTTCAAGGTTGAAGAGGAACCTCGCGAGCGTCGCGACGTAAGCTTTGATAAATTTCAATTCAATCATTAGTTTTGACATCGATGTATTTAGGAGTAAAATTCAACATTTCCATGCGTAATGACGTCATGTCGCACGTAAATTCTACTAAATTTCAGTACTTGTTTCAAGCACTCTGTACATAGAATAGGTTGGTATCAATTTTCCGAACTAAATGGGCCTAAAATGTAATAACATGGTTAATGTAGGTACTCAGAAGTTAACACTTGTGTGCCTTATTTGCTTGCTACTCTTCATAAGGGAGTCAATAATTAATTAAAGTCCCAACGCAGCAACGCTGTACGAAATTGGTATGAAAATCGAGTAGCGGCTACTTATGTAAAAAAGTATGCAAATTAAAGAATTTAATTGAGATTATTGTGTCACAAAATCAAAGTGGTTTAAGAAATTTGCAACAGATAACGAAGAAGAAAATTCTCATAGAATCTGGAATGAAAAAGCTGCATTCTTTGCATCAAGTAAGCATCTTATTAGTATAGACAATAAAGTGAAACCTTCAAATGCTAGAAATAATGTCAATATGAACTTCACGTCAAGACGTGCTAGAAATGGTAATCAAACCAATCGTTTTAACAATCAATTTAGATACCAAAACTCAAATCGGTTTAACAATCGATATGAGCGAAATAGAAACACTTATAACAGGGGTGCAAACCCAACATATCGTAATAGGACTTATTGGAGAAACTGGAATAATAGAGATTGTGATAGTGATCCTATGACTGAGAAATTTGATAGATCAAATGACAGCTATTTGAGCAGGTCTGTGAATTGGAATAATGATTTTTCTTTTTTAGGCTAAAGAGCATCTCTGCCGTAAATTTTTCATCAGTTGAATTGGATGATTCAAGTAAACGTTTACTGTCTAGGGGCTGCAAATTCACTCCGATACCGAACATAAATTGTGAACAAATTAAAACTGACGTAAGTGAATTTTGCAGAAAACTACGTTTAATCGATTATTTTGGCGAAAGTACTAGCGATAATTCATTAAAGCTTAATTACGAAAAGAGTAATTTTACGCCTCCTAGAGGGGAGAACTTAGAACTTGATAATATGATTAACTTGATGAGAAATACTGTGGATAAATATTCAACTCGGATAAACCATAATCATAAGCACAATTTATCACTTCTTGAGAAAAAGAGTTTATACAATTTAAGAATGAATGAAAATATTTACATACCGAGGGCAGATAAAGGGGGTGCTTTTGTCGTTCTAGATCTTACATTTTACAGGGATAGAATAATGACTGAACATTTGCAAAATGAAGAAGTATATAACGCGATACAAAATTACAATCCACTCACTACTTTGAACAAAATTAAAACTCTGTAAGAAATACACCATGAATTTAACCAGTAAAGAAATAAAGCATTTATCTAAATTTCACCCCAGGACTACATTGATGTACGGACTTCCGAAAATTCATAAACATTTGGACATTTTTCGCGATATTTCTCCCGATAATTACGGATGTGTGAAATTACTTCCTCCGAGTGATCTAAAATTTCGCCCCATAATCTCCAGCATTAATTCTCCCACCTCTCATTTAAGTGAACTGATTGATGAAGTTTTGAAGCCCTTAGTGTATAGCATTCCTAGTTATTGCAGAGATACATTTGACTTCCTTGAAAAATTACCAACTCATATGAATAAAGATGAAATTTTTGTGACTTTTGATATAACTGCACTGTATACTAATATTTCGCATGAATTAGGTTTAGATGCCGTTAGATTTTGGCTTTGCCAGAGAGGAGACAGTATTCCCGAACGCTTCCAGAATGAATTTATCCTGGATGCCATCGACATGATCCTTACCAATAATTACTTCAATTTCAATGAGCACTCATTTATCCAGAAAAGTGGTACCGCCATGGGAACTAAAATGGCACCAACGTTTGCTACTTTAACAATGGGTTACTTAGAAGATCGGTTATACAATAGTTTGAACATATCGTTACCTAATATACCGATGGATCACATAAAACAATCTTGGATTAGATACTTAGACGATGTTTTTATTATATGGAACCATAATTTCGGAGATATAGAACTGTTTTATAATGTAATAAATAATCTTCATGCTAATATAAATTTTACGATGGAAAAGAGTAGCGATTCAATACATTTCTTAGATGTTCAAATTTATAAAAATATGAATAAAATCGAAACAGACATATTTCATAAAGAGACAGATAGCTTAAGTTACGTGCCATATAATTCTAATCATCCACGTCATATCATTCGGAACGTTCCTTTTAATCTGGCTTACAGAATCCACAGAATCGTAGCAGAATCGTGTAAATGTTGTCCTCATTTGATAACTGGCAAAGAAATAATGATTAATAACAATATCTTCAGAATAAAAGCGAACATGAATTGTTTCTCCAATAATGTTATATATATTTTACGATGCAAAGGATGCAACGAAATCTATGTTGTCAGACTGGAGACCTGTTTAAGACAAGATTGTGTCTCCATCGATATCACATAAATAAACCTTCAATTGCTCCTCTTCCTATGAGCAAACACATTGCAAGATGCTGCAAAGATATTGAACTGAAATTTGAGGCGGCTCCTATCTTCCAACTACCATCACATTCCAGCAAGGAAGATAGAGAGCTGAAAAAAAACCATTTTATTTTGAAGTTTGAATCAAAGCTCAATAATTGCAGCTAATTTGTACTTCAGGGTTGATTTCACTTTTATTTCATGTGCTTGAGAAGGAGGGTGAGAAATCCTCCGAAATCCGGATCGCACGTATTAGAGATTTATTTTTTACATTCTGTCGTTTTCTCCATCCGGCCTTTGGTACATTAATTTTTGTCTATATATATATATATGGCCATATAGCCATATAGCCAACTCTCTCTGAATTAAACTAAATCTATTTTTTGTTTTTGGATTTCGCAATCCACTAATTCCGATCCGAACGAAACTGATCAGTAAATATTTTGTTGCCCAAGTTCTTGTCATGTAGCTTTGTGGTCGTATATTTTGGTGATAATTCATTTTCTTTGCAAATGTTGTTGTAGTTGATATCAAGACTTAATTGCATGCATTTGTGTAAAGATCTTTCCGTTTTTCTGTATTGACTTTTTTCTTCTGCTGCTGTGTTCTAAGATAACAAAAGAATGCCATTTTGCAGCAATATAATTCATGTTATAACGCGACGTTTCGCAAGGTAGCGACGAGTCCTTTTCGAGCTTACAATGAAAGACATATTGCAAATGAGATTTAGGTGAAAATCCCTGATGTACAGATGCTCGTCCACTGCCTCCATGACGTCAACTTTGGATACAAAGTAGCGACCACTGAGCTCCAATTTCATTTTAGGGAAGAGATGAAAGTTTGATGCAGCCAGATCTGGACAGTAGGACGGACGGATGGAAGGAGAATTACCACCTACCCCCTTGGATGGCAGACATGACGGCAGCGAAGGTGTCAACAAGCTCGTTGTCTTGATCGAACTTTTCATGAGCTTCCCTGGTACGAAGTAATCTAGGTTAGGCCGCGAACTTTTCGATCACTCCTCGTAGATTTTGTGATATTGATGCAATAATGATGTGTGATAATGATCACGGACATCTCAATAAGTCAAAACTCTAACATAATGTAAATAGAAAGTCATACATCAAGATATCTCTTGCTCTAGTCCTTAATCATGTCACATTTAGGTGTCGAGGAGTCAGTGCCTTGTCTCTGAGATTTGGAGAAGGGCATCTTTCCTTTGTGAGAATGGTGTCGATGATCTGCAGACTATTTGTGTCTGGGTTTCGTGTCAAAATTTCCATTTGATCAATTATTCCTTTCCGTTTGATGTTGTGTTGCTCAATTGAATGATTTCTTATAGGATACATTGCTTTCGTGTTGTTTGCTTCTTACCTTCAGTTCAAAACCATTATGTTGAGCTCAATTATAAGAACTCTCTTGACAAGTGCTTTTGTATACAACATTAGGATCAGAATTCCACTTGTCCTCCTTTGTTTTTATTGCGTTGATCAGCTTAGCATTTTTGTAATATAATATCAAGTAAATTCAACAATTTTCATTCTCAGGTTCAGTGCTATCACTTACAATTTTGATCAGACGTTTTTCTTTAATTAGATCATTTGATGTCAATTGACCCTTGAAATAAAATATGATTTTACTCTTATCATTGTCTGCCCCTTTCGGTGTTGAGACATCACTATTTCAGACTGTGACATTCTATTTCGTTTCTACATATTTTATCATCGATCCCATTACCCTTTAATGTTATCCAGCTTTGGAAATATAGCGTTTTGAATTTTGAATTTCGTGATCCATTGCACTTGACTGTCATTTCTCCACCGATTCTGGAAGGTTTGATGAGTTTTCTCTTATTATCTGACATTGGATATTCTCCCTTTCAGCTGAAATATCACATTCAAAGCTGGAATGGGGAAGAAGGTTGAACGTGCCCCGAGAGGAGAAAAACTACCTCAAACGATAGATGATGGAGGCGAACGTACACCTGGTAAGAATAATCGACTACTAGAAAGTTGAATGCATTTTTAGGGACGTAGAAAAATATTCGTTTTGTTGGTGCCCATTTGTAGGTGCATAGAAAGAAACAAGAATTCATGTTTCTTTATATGCACATCGGAAAATTGCATCTCTCTCCATGTCTCTCAAATGAAAGATTAATTACTCTTATACTCCATTCTCATCAAGTGTAATTTCGATATCGAGGTGTTCGCCAGTTTGTGGAAATCCTTAAAATTTCTGTCTAAAACAAATCCTAAGTTTTGATGGTGTGCAAGATAAATAATGCATAGTTCGTACAGGAACTCTTATGATTTTTCAGTCAGAATACCCTGCCATGTGGAAGGCCAAGATCCGGTCTTTTTTCAAGCACTGGTGGCAATTTTGTTTAATTCACGAGCATCACTGGGTATTTTTTTAGCAACAGGGGATGTCTTAAATGTGATCAATCTGAGATCAATCTGCCAATGTAGTTGCAATGCTGCATAGTGGCTTTCGTATGCTTGCGCAGGCTTAAATAAGTATGACCTGATTATAATGGAAGCTATGCATAGTAAAAAATTTAACCCAAAATTAAGTAAATAGATGAATCACGAAAAAGTGATTTTTCAAGCTGTATATTTTCTTATGTATAATAGCTCTGAATCTATATGTTAATAAAAAAACAATTACAACAAAGGTAGGAGATAAGGAAAAAAGTTAAAATCAAGAAGCTAGGCTAGCACTCAGGGCGTTAACCCTGGCAACGGCGATGCCGATCCGCTGCTTCAGCCAAAGCGTTTGTCTTGGCTCTCCGGTAGCCTCTGATATGCGACTGCCGATGTAATAAATAAAAAAATTGATGCAGTTGCCGTATACGCCGGATGTTTCTATGGTCACTGTTTCAAATTGGAATTGGCCACTCAAATCTGCGCATTTGCGGCGCTTTGATGTTTCTGCGGAAGTAGCTGCGGAACCGGTCTCCAATGATGAATTGATTACATTGGATGTCGCGAAAGTGTCCACACAAGTACGATCCCAAACAACCGGCTTGCCGCATCGTGGTGGGAATGTAGTCATCCCATCAGGCCTCTTACCATCACTTCGACTCAGGCCGACAGGCTCGAGAACTGACGGGATTCCTGAAGAAAGAAGAGCTCGGCAAAGTATATACTTGACTTTGGAATGTTTTGGGGCTCTGCCAGAGTTGTAGCGGCAGGACAAGGGGTGCAGACCAAAACAGTCGACCATGCCTCCACAGCGACACTTGTGTGGAACGCAGACAACGGAGCCAATTCTCTGGGCAATAGCTATCCTAAATGCGTTATCTTCCAAATGAGTGCCTAATGATGAAATTGGAAAGGCATTCAACTAAGCACCAGATTCCGGGCATTTCTCTACAAGTAAACGAGCTCTGCCTACCTGGTTTGCATTTTCCAGCAGATTATTGAATGTCTGATTTTTACAAATGGAGTCCCAGGATTTTTGATGTCCGAAAGACTCTTTGGTTGGAAACGACAGACCAGAATCTTGCCATATTTTCAGCAGCTTATCGATCAACTCAGAAAGAGGCATATCCGTGGAGTGGGACAGAATAGACTTGGTCACCTCCGAAGTTCATGACAAGGAAGCCAAATATGGAGGCAGAACGAGATCTCGGAAACGACAAACACCAAGACCACCGAATCGGGTAGATAGAGAAGCTTGACGAGAACTTGATGCTGTGAAATCAACATTCGAGATGGAGCTTACACAGATTAGGATGATTTCATCGAGAGTTTCCAGGCATTCTCTGTCTTCAAAGACTGGTGCTGTTCTCAGAATATATGTAAACTTAGAGATAGAAAAGCAGTTTTTCAGCATGGGAAATTCAGTATAGGCATCAAGTAAACTGACATGTGCAAATTCTTGTAGCTCTTGCTTCTCTTTATCCATTATAGTTGTACATAATTCGGGTGATAGCGGTGACCCTAGTAGTTTCACATCGATTGCATTACCAACATGGATGCTTTGCAGGATATGTCGAAAGGAATCAAGCAGATCATCAGATAATTGAGGAGACCCACTCGATACAAAGAGCATGCATTTAGATTTCAAGTCCTAATTTATCAAACACACAAAATAACTTTTCAAGTCACTAAAAACTCGCCCGACGCATTTTGTGCCACCGACAGCATCAAGGGCTTTGTCGCCGTAGATACTGTCGGTGGTACAAACCTGTCGGGTGAATTTTTGTTAATTTTAAAATATCACGTTGAACAAAGGGAGCGATTCAGGCTTGTAATTGGACGGAATCAAGGCTTCACAACAATTGACAGTGGCGTCACAACATTTCTCTGTCCATCATGCCTCCAATAACAGTCTTCTTCTCCAATAAGACTATCGAGCCTGTCCAGAAGGATTGCTCCAGTCAATGCGATGGAATGCTCTGGAAGAGCCGACTTCTTCGGTGTTAACAACGGCATGCAGCCATATTTTAAGAAACACGAGACTTAAAGCAATTATTTGTCTGACCTATATAAATGCAATCACAGTCAATGAAATTTACGTTATAAGCAACTCCACAAGTAAACTCAAACGAGGCAGGATCTATATGAATAAGAAGAAGTGAGTTTCATTTACAAAGTGGCTGAAAATAAACATGAATGATAAAATCACTTGAAAATAAAAAAATACGCACTGAAACATACCGAACATAGGGCATCGTAATACTCCGATAAAAAGTGAAAGTCGAATACTGTGCGATGCAACGTGACTCGAATGAAACGCTTAGGATAGCCATTGCACCAAAGTGTATTTAAAGCAAGCTGCAGTTCTTGCTGCTGGTTAACTGAAGATTTCTTAACAGAGCTAATGGGAATTACAGCGATGGGAATGAAGCCTTTCCCGAGAAATGGGAATCTACTGTGACATATTTTGCATGTTCAATGATATATAATCAAATAAAATATCCAATGCAGATGTTAGTTTCTTATTGGAAAGATTCGAATATTGTATTGAAATATTTTGGTCCTTCAAGCTATTCCTGTTCGCAACCTAATTATCAAAATCACATGTAGGAATTGCTAAGATACAAACATATTCTTGATATTCCCAAATTTTTATTAAAAACAAGGATGGTAGTGCTAATGTTGTGATCTTTTCAATAACTCCCAACAAACTTAATTTGAATGATGCACTACTATCTGATTCGATTCACATTAATAGTAGAAGAAATTAATGAAAAATAATCTATATTCCTGCAATTTTTAAACATTGACAGAGAAATTCTGACGACGGCTCAAACTAATTAAAAGTCGATCTTTCATCAACTCGATTACTTTTCGGTTTTTCCGTTCAAATGGTCATATTCCCTAAAATCCTTTGAAGTCACCCCTGAGTCATGTGTTGAATTAGTTGCAATTTGGATTGATAATTAATAGAGAAATACGTGTACCTAGAAATAATACTGTAAAGTCAGATACTTCATAAATTTGCAAGATACAGTAAATAATTTCTATTCAGGAAAGTCTTAAAAACAGATGTTGGACTGAATCCGCAATTTTTTCAACAAAATCTTTCGACCAGCTCAGTCAGTCATCGTTCTATTATTCTTATCTATCCCACTTAAGCTTTAATCTCACAGTTTCCTAGGTCCTTATCCTTTTTCATTCCAAATACAATAATCAAAATAGAATAATTAAATATTGAGTTGCAACATCAGTTGAAACATAGGAGCATACCTGAATAGCAGATGGATGATCTAATCCACAGAAATTGCGTGTACTTCATGTTATTGTCTACAAATTGTGTATAGAAAAAAATGCCGAGGTGTACCACAATCGATTATTATTTTCAACAGGCTTTAGACAAAATTGTTAAATTTGTAGGGTGACCTATAATCACCACCATTTTCTGCTATGTATTTAAGAATATCAAAGCTTCTATTTAATGTAGCAAAATTTTATTCCTCTGGGTTACCCACAGAATTAAATATTTTGTTTAACTGCTTTGGTTTGCTAGAAGTGTGATTAATACGAAATTGACGGTACATCGAGGAACCTGTTAAGTGGGCAAAAAGGAATTTCTTATACCTTACAGAGATAGGAAAAGAAGTCGTGCGTCGCTTGCGGATTAATGTGAGTTCAAGAAAAGTGCTTCGATTACCAAAATTCCTTCAGATTCTAAGAATTCAGATCATTACGCACAAGTTTTCTCCATAATGTTGGCCCTTCCGATCATTATTAAAAAAGTAGCAAGCGTGCGAAAATTAGTTCACATGATGATTTCACATCCTCTAATTGCCCACTGTATAGTGCATACACTGAATCGAATGCTTGACAAGAAAGCGATGTGTGTGCGAAGTGATATCACATGACGCACGCATCTGTCACTGGCAGCTTATTGTTTGCCTTCTCCAATAGCAAGCGATACACAAATTATCCATTCGAGAAGGGGCAAGTTGTCTAATTCTGTGATGTGCAATATCGATGTTAAGGTTACATAATTTCTAGGAAACCGAAGCGCGCGCAGATGAATCTAATTCTGTGGGGTTACCGGTCAACATTTGCAAATTCAAGCTTCAGCATTCTTCCTCCAATTGCATTATAGATCTCTATGATATTGCAACAATAGCCAAAATGATGTTCAGAGAGTGAATAACAGAGGGGAAGGAAGGAAGAGAGTGACCAACGAAGCCTAATTGCCTAAGAGAGAATCATCCTTTAATCGCACTAAGCACTGTATTGGTGATTCTTGGTTTCAGTAACTCGTTGTAACTTTAGCCCTCACTTTAATTATCGTTGCTTTCTTTCCTTATTATTCACAGTAAACTTTGTTGTTGTCATTTCTTTTTAATAATCCAGTCGCCAGCACGAGTTTCTGCAGGGAAGGAAGCCGAAAATGAGAATAACGAAGACCCTATGGCTACTGTGAATTTGCGCATCTGCCGAGTTTTACCCGATAGCATTCTTGCGTGCGTGCATCACCGATCAGAAACATGATTATAAAACATGCACATTATAGAATATTACCACAACACATTTAAGATGCAGTTAAGAATGCAGCTAAAAGCATCATGCTTCAGCTGAAATTTAATCAAGACGTGTATTGACCAATATTAAAATGCTTGGTAAATCTAAATATGTTCAGTTTCATAGAGAAGGGTGCATGAACACCTGGTTTTGTGACCAAAAGACTGAGGAGGTTGAGTGTCTGAACCGATCGAAGGATATTAGCCTGACAGCCAGAATGGGTTTCTGCAGGGAGCGAGGCCGGAAACTTTCAGAGACTTTCAGAGAATTATGTATACCCTATGCCTACCACGAACCTGTGCGTCTGCCGAGTTCTAGTTAGTTCCTCTTCTTGCCAGAGAGGATCAAAGAAAAATGCATGATTATCCAATGAGACGCAGATTGAAGTTTGTGGCAAAAATGAAATTTTCTAAGTTTTCTCTTATCGACTGAAAAGTACTATGACTAGAGCCAGCCATAAGTGTCGGCATGATGTGTCTTCAGGTCATTTCCTATCATGTTCATGTGATATTATCGGCGATGTATGCGAGAATTAGGTTCAATGTGGTTAATGTGGACTGACATGTTGGTGCTTTCCGACAGTAAGAGGCCTGCCAAATCTGAATGTGCATAGCTTCCTATAAATGTTCATGAATATGTTAAGAGATGACCTGACGACATTTCATATCAAAAATTATGACTCTAGACTTAGTACTTTTCAGTTGATAAGAGAAACTTAGAAAATTTCATTTTAACCAAAAACTTCCATCTGCGTCCCATTGAATTGACATGTGTTTATCTTTGATCGTGTCTGAAAAGAAGATATACTAACTAGAACTGGGCAGACGCACATTCGTGGTAGGCATAGGGTGTACAACATCCTGTGAGAGTCAATTCCGGCCTCGTTCCCTGCAGAAACTCTCTGGCTGCTGGACTATATTGCGGGATAGATTGTGCAAATGAGCCATCACCAGGCATTCGGCTTTCCTTGGTGGCGATTATTTTTTTGTGCCTTGAACATCAAATTTTACACAACATAATTTTAGTCGCTTAAAAATCTCCTTTTGACATTGCAGAACCTTATCAATGCACTGGACATTTCAACAATGATTTCACTGAATTATGCCGGCAAAACAATATGTATCGGCCACCGCCTGTGATTCTTCGACCAAAGAGACCAGTGTCACCATCACAGACAGTAAGTAATGTCTCACAAATGCAGCTAGAACGGCTAATCATTTCGATTCTGAGCATGAGTGTGATGACCGAACACTTTTCGCATCAGCGCAAGCTTCTACAGAGAACCCGACAGAAAATGAGATATTCACAGATTAGCTGTGTGTCCCTGATTTCAAGGAAGTACTTGAATTTCGTAGATCTAAGTAGCAATATATTTTTTGTAGCTGTGCGCGGTGCACCGGTGCAGCGGACATTTCTACTTGCACCGGTTCTCCAGCCACTGCACTGTGCGAACTTTGCTATTTTACTGTATTGCTTCAATTATACGGTGCTGATCTCCGTGGCACAATGGTTAAGTGCTTGGCCTAACGATCTTTCGCTCCAGAGGTCGAGCCCCGGAAGTATTGTGTGTCATTGGAAGTCGTCAGGAAGGGCATCCGGACTAAAAGATCGCTTATCTCCAAATTTAAGTCTGACTGCATCAGCACCGTCCAAGCCCTCAGTAAGGGGAAGTGGTGACGTTAAAACATCATCATAGTTGTTTCAATTATAATTAATTAATTCATTCTGTCTTATATCTCAGTCACACTAAATAAGTGTTAAAACTGAGAAAAAGATTTTAAGCATACAATAGTGACATTGGTTACAATACATTAGTGAGCATTTGGGCTACTCCATAACCGAACTTAAAAATTCACATATAAGGGTGCAAAAAGGTCGCCTGTAAATTAAACTTCTTTTCTTAAAAATCAAAAAGTAACTACGAACTTGGTTATATTCATTAGAAATTTCATTCAATGAATATTATGGAAATTGCATGACAGGTGTTGGGAATCTGAAGGGGAAGTACCTAAGTGTCTTTTACATTTAATCATGTTTGCTTCCAATTCTTGTTCTTCGAAGAACATAACTAGTGTGAACAAACGCTACTGATTCATGAAACTGCTGAGACTACGGAACAAGATCCGATATTGGTTTCATCAGAGTCTTGGTTACCAAGTCTTCACTATCATCATCTAAGCATGAACGACCAAATCTCCGAATGTCAACTACACTTCCAGAACTTTCAAACTTAAGCATGCGCTGGACACTAAATGAATCTTTGATCAGTTTTTCCTGACTCTTATGTTTCGTAAAGTGTTTGTTGCATTTTCTCCGTTTGCATAATAGCATTTCACTGCTTTTATTCAATCCCACATGGGTCATCGGTCGCTTTATTAGTCTTCACTAAAAGAGCAGCACGGTAAACTTTTTCTCTGTTCATTCAAGTGATGCGTGATGTGATGATCGAATAAATAATCAATGACGTACACATTACATCGTGAATATTGAGGAATGACATAGCTTTGACAGATGCTCGTTACCGGAGGGAAGAGAGACGAGAGACATGTCATTGAAGTATGTTGCGTTCTTTTCAGTTCATTACGTAACTTATAAGGTTGAACATTTATTTAAGCTATTCCGACGGATATTCTTTGTCACTCTTTCTTACAAAGAAGATTTTTCTAAGATCAATAGTATCAATGAAGATTGGGATTTATCAGAATTAACTTTGATAAACCTTATTTCACATAGTAGAGAAACACATGCGTCATAATTTGAAGGAAGGACTGAAATTGATATCAAATTTCACAGCATTTTTATTGGATGTACGAGTTTTTCGTTCGAAGGAAAATAGGGGTTAATAAATTCTTTAATGCATCATTTTGTTATTTCACAAGAAGGACTAGCCAATTCTGTAACACCTCATGAAACAATGAAGCTTTGTGAAAATTACGACTAGATCATAAAATGACTAATGCATTTCCTGGTTCTTTCAGGTATTGTACTTTTTATCATAATCTTATTGTTAGCTGGATGCGTATCTTCATGATTTCTACTTTGATCTTCGTTTTAAAAATCACATTAACGCTAGAAGCAATCATAGAAACGTCCGGATAAGTAAGACAACAGTCATTTGCAAGAATTTTCCTAATGCAGTTGTGCTATGGTTGTGTAATTTGCATTCAATTATTGAAAATAGTGACACTTATAAAAAGAAAGAGACCTTTCCAAATTTTAAGGATTTCATTGGCTATTGTAGGACGATCTGTAACACGAAGTAAACGAAGTTCGGCAATATACTAGTACTAACAAGTACTTTATCGCAACTATTTTAAATGCTAGCACACAGCTTTAATAATCTTCTTAATTTTGTATCGACATTAGTATGAAATTTGTCAGATTTGAAGAAATCTTGCAACATTATACGTAATCATCTATTCATCACAAAGTGTAAATTAGAAAACACAGTATGAACAAAATGATATCTGAAATTATAAAAGTACAAAAGACATTAAGCTGTACGTCCGTATTAAGCCGCATTCCAGGCAGGGGTTCGATCCGGGCATGGATCCACTCATTTTCCAGTCACGACTTTGCTTGCAGTGGCTAGCGACAACTGCTGTTTATTTCAAGTGGACTATCCGCGTCCGATCGGGTTGTATTTCAAATCGTAAATTTAAATGTGATTTTCAACTGTCTTTTCCTCAAGAATAAAGATATATACTGAACTGCGACTTAATGATGAAGCATATTAGAAATAGTCAATAATTCAAAAACAAAATGGACTGAAATACGTGTTGATATGAAGGCGATACTTCAAAATAAGATGTTCGATTTTGCGCTGTCGTATTTGAGAGATCTCGCTTCTTCATTATCAAGGAAATAGATGAAATATCAGACAATATAGTTGATGATGAACAAAGTTCCATAAGTTGATGGTTGTTGACGAAAAGCACGGTGAGTTTGAAACTTGAAAACTAAATTTTTCAGTAAAGCGGTTCACTGAACATGATTTCCTTCACCTTTTGTCAATTTTGCATTTATAGTCATCAAATGACGTTGGACCTGGTGGTGGAGGGAAGAAAGGAAGAGATGACAAGAAACAGCAACAGCAACAACAGATGCTGGAAGAAGAACAGGAGAATCCTGAGGAGAAAGGTAGCTGCAGCATAATCCAGATAACTGCGATTCTAGAGATCGCAATATTTCCTTCTAATATGGCAGAAACTAAATATGATCGACATCGATGAAGCTTATTTCTAATACTTTGCCTTTAACGCTATTTGATGATTTTGGTAATGATGATGTGATAACTCTACATAGTGTGCTTAGTTAACTATGCAATCTATGGTCGTAGTCTGTCATTAGTGATCGATGTTTTTATGGTTGGTTGGAAGTATAAAGATTTTGAAAAATAATTTGGAGACATATGCAAACATTAGCTGTCGATTGGCAGAATATGTCATGCCGGAGGCGCAGAGAATAACCTATTAGCATTCTGAATGTATGATTATTGCAGATTTCGTCATAAGAATCGGCTAGTGGCACATCTTGTACCCATCAGTATTTCCACATCCTACATGTATGTCCATCAAAATTTAATTCAGTTTCAATCTCTCTATGATAATCACTAAATGATCAATCTCTTCATTGCAAGATTTAAGACATGTATATTCTTCGCACGATGGAAGTAAGACATATCTGCTCTGGTACACGCACAGAATTAGATTGTTTAACTCTTTCAGTTTACTAGACATGAGGACTAATTCAAAACGATGGCACATGCTGGAACTTAGTAGGTGGGAAAAAAGGAATTCCTAATACCTTACAGAGTTAGGAAATATGTCGTGCGTCGCTTGCTGATTGCTGTAAATTCCATCAAAGTGTTTCGATTGCTACGACTCCTTCAGATTCGAGGAGTTCAGATCGTTGTGTACACGTTTTCTCCATAATGTTGGTTGCCATTGTTAAAGAAGATAGCAGGCGTACGAAAATTAGTTCACCTGATGATTTCACCAACCTCTTTTCAGCATTCCGCACTGCATGCACTGAATGTACTAGACGGCGATGTGTTTTTTATGTGTCCGAAGTGATACTACAACACGCACGCCACTCACTGGCTGCTGTCCAAAAGCCGGCTGACAGCTTATTGTTCGAGAGACCGTGTGCCATTTCCAATAGTGTGCGATATACGAGTCATCCCTTCCCGGAAGACTGAAGGAGCGCATCCAGTTGTCTAATTCTGTGGGTACACCTATCTTTTATGTAGTTCAACAAATGCAATTTTATAATTTTCCATTTATTCAGCAGAGTCATTTTGCAAAACGTTTTACATTCTACTTAAATGAAGAAAATATTTCTTTTTTTCACACATAATGAAATCGATTTGATTAAGTCCTTGTTTAGAGTATGTCTTATACAATTCGCTAAGAAATCCACTAATTTTTTCGTCTTTGCTGCAATATCAATGATGCTGTGTATCCGTCCATTTATATTTTTCTTCATGAGCGATAGAGTTTTGAAGGTATTCTCAATAACAACAATGCGATCATCATTTTTTCCTGAGAGTAAGTTTGACCTCAAATATAATTGAATCACTGAAAGTCACTGAGTTTGCAAGACATATTGGCAAAAGGGTCAATATAAAGAAGATTTCCGAAATCTCTTGTGCATGGAGCTCCCATTGTTGTATAATCTGATTGAATTTTCTCGCGCGAAATGTTTTCATATTCTGTATTGCTTCCTCTGGTAATATGAAAATTTTAAGTTCAAGTTTGAATTTGCATATATATGTTGCTGATACTACATGTATTACTATTCGAGATACTATATTTCTGCTTCGCTTTGTCGAAGCAAGAATCAAGATGGTTACCAGTCAGACTGCTTTACTTGCATTACATTTGCGAAATTCTTTGCTAAAATCAAAGTTCTCTGACAAATAAGAATGTGCATTAAATATATTGACGTTCTTGCACATATTATTCACACTACAATTCATCATTGTTTTGCGTCATTACTTAGAGTAGTCAATTCTACCCTGATATTGTCACTGATATCACAGTTGTGAGAAATTCATTAAATTTTCAATACCGATTTCTTGATTCATTGTCGCATTTTATCCGTCAATCAATAGCTGTCGATTCACAATCAGCGGAAGATGCAGGTAATATAAGGTTTATGTTATCATATTTCACTGTATAATTTATGTTCCCATATACGCAGAACCTGTTAATGTCTTTTTCCTGTATTATCATTTTGTGCAGACAATGTTGAAAGGTTCACTTATTACACGAGATATCAAATCCTGTGTGTGCCTGCACTGCAAATCGCATGGTTACTTCTTGCCTTATAAGTGTATGCAGCAATGATGACTAACCAACCATCAATCATGATGCGGTGATCGGCAATGATATCATTTATTGACAAATATCTAAAAAATTCAAAAATCTTCTAAACTTTTTTAAAAAGCATTAAATTAAAAGCTGAATATGTCTGATGTCAGAGTGTTCTTCGAGGACTCAATTCGTTTTCAATGTGCTCAAATAACATCCACAGCGTCCAATAATCGCATTGCTCTCGTGAATGAAGATGGAGACTGAGGCAATGGATTTTCGCAAAAAATATCGTCAACTGTTGGTTTCAAATACATTTGTATAATATATGAAATTTAATAAATTGCGGAGGATTCACGAAGAGATGATGCCACGCTTTTCGTTGAATAAGTATACGCACAATCCAAGTAAAGCGGAGAAATAAGATTTTGCTGTAACAATAAATGCGCAGCAGAGATGGAAGCCGCCCGATACTATTATATTCCCATTATTAGGGCTTCTAAATATAAACATTATTATTATTGGCAGGTTCGACGGCTGTTTCAGGCTGGCATAGGACCAACATCTGTTTTTGCTTTAATTCAGGGTTCTATCTTTTGCTTGAAGCTAGCAAGCTTCTTTTGGATCATTCACAGTTGCTTCTCATTTCATCGACGTTATGTGTGTATATTTGATCTGAACATACAACTGTTAGTCGAAATACACTCTTAAATTTTTAATGCTATTTTACTCTGGAAGTACGTTAGATGGGTTAGCCACTTTCATTCTTTATCATTATTGTAAAAGCGATATAAATTATTTCTGCCTTAATACTTTTTAAAGATCGATCGGGTAAAGCAATCATACAAGTATAATAATGTAGATTAGTGGCTTTTATCATTGCCGAACATTGACATTTAGTTCATTGGACTACTTAAACCCATTTGCATTCTTTTGATATATTTGATATTATGTAGACTATTCTTCAATTTCATAGAGTTGTACAGATAACCCCACAGCACTTGATGAGGTTCGTTGGTTAGAGGTGTGATCTGCATGCATACACGCAAGGCAATTTGGGACCTAACGATTTACAGCCTGTTCAATGTGCCTGTAATTTTGACCTTGCATATAAAGAGTCACTCGCTTACCTGAATGCGTCTTTGTCACTATCATGAAATAGATAAACATGTGTGATGTATCATGCACATAAACAAGCTGCACGTCTATTCATGTCTGCTAAATGACCTCAACGTATAATACACGTGAAAAACTGTAAATGGCTTTTGTAGACGTTTGTTGAGTTAGCGAGTGTTTGATATGAGATTGTGGATTTTATGATCAATTAACATGTCACCGGATATTTAGGCTTAAAATTGTATGCTGATCTATGAATAATGTCATATACACACTAGTTTCATTCACGTGTATATCCGTATGTGCATCATTCACTGGCGAAATCTTGGTAGCCGGCGCCTCCTCCGAAAAAATTATACACATTTCCCCAATTGAAAAGTCCTACAACCAATGGCGTAGCCTGGGGGAGGGCTTCGCAAACTAAGGAGCCTTCCCTTGGAGTCCCGAAAGCTTCGAAAAGTTTGAAAATTCTTATTATGCTAGAATGTTTTCTTCTTCGATTTACGGATTTTCTTTCTTATATCTCTTACAATGCAGCCATTGACTGGAGCAAGTGTCTCGAGATTGTATTTCGCTGTTTTATATGCAGGGAAATCCAATTTTGCAGAGTAATTTTTGAATGAGTGCCGGTAGACTTAGAAAACCACTGGTGATATGCAAGTAGGTTTATTTTCTATACCAATAGAAATATTTAAGAAATTAGATCTAGAATTCACCCTGGAATTTCTGAAGTGACCTTAGTATCATTATTAATGGAATTAAAACTTGGGAAGTTGTGGAACACAAAAGTCGCAAAGGCAGCACTTTATTGGGCGAGCGCTTTCGAGTATTTCCACTCATCTACAGGTATCATTCAACGATTGGGAAGTTGTGTCGAACACTTGAAGGCCTCCATGAAGGAGAGGTCCTAGAATAACGTCATAAATACAACGTAAATATTAACTTTATCTGTGATTGCTGTCCGAACGAGAAATAAATCCAGCTAAAAAAGCGGTGTTGTAAGTAAAACTTATTTCTTGACATGGATATCAATACTTTAAAACATGCATTCAAAAAGTAATTTTATAGTGAATGTCTTCTAATTCCAGGCAATGATAAAATTTCTTGATGAATAAATACATTGCTATATAATGCATGTATTGAATTATCGTCTCTTCTTTCGATCCGTCTTATCACGTCACGCACTTGGACATTTCATCTGCCACCTCTCGCTCATTGTACATAACCATTTTATCATCTTATGACTCGTATTATCATCAATGTTGCATCACGTTTTCAAAATAGGAAATAAACGTTTTGACCTTTGAAATACATATTCGGAAAGATGTCGATTTCTTAATAAGTGAAGACACTTCAAAGCGTTTTAAAATATAATTTCCGGAAAGATGAAGTAGTATCGTAAGTTTCATGTTTCAAGTCTGTTTGCACCCTCAAGCACCTGCATGTATGGAATCAATAATTAAGATAGGAACGGTTTTCACCGGAAATGTGTTCTCTACAGGAACAGATTTTTCCTCATTCACTTGAAAATTAATCATTCATTGATAATGTAATCGAGCCCTCCCCGAAAATTAATCCTGGCAGCCCCGTTGAAATCGCCGTTGAATCTAGTTGCAGAATGCACTACTCAGCTCCCCTGATGTTCACCATCATCTTTACAAGCAAGTTATCAAAAGTAAATGAAATTGAAAAGCACAATAGGTGCCTACAAAGTCAATGGTTTTGAACTTCTTCCTTCATGTCAAATCAATAATATTCGAACAATACTCGAAGGACGTTTTCTGCTAATTGACAATCATAGATAAATCTGCTTTTCAAGTGTTATCATGCAGTCGATTCCTAGTCTTCTAACATTTTTACACTCGCCCCGCAGAACACGCATAACTCAGTTGTTTATTCGATTTCATATCAAAAGATTAAATACAAATCACGGGATTTCATTGAATTAATTTAGCTTGTGATAAAGCCTCGATAGATTGTCTCTCATTGCTTGATGTTTCTGTCATTTTGCTTCATTTACCTAGGAAAAAGGACTATTTTTCAATGCAGTATCATTTCTTCCCTAATTAGGGCTTACAAAAAGTTGACTTATGTTTTTCACCAGCTTATCCCTGATGCTTTTACTGAATATGTTTTTATGCTGTGTGTTGTGAATCGAAGAATATTGACGTGGCAGCTGCCCAAGCGCATTAGAAAGAAATAGAGAGAAACAAAAGTTGTCACTTTTCAGTCTACCAAGTTGTGATCAAAACTGACAGTTGCTCCAGACAAGAAATATCGCCATCGGCGCAGCGACTTAGTCAAGCAGTGTCTGAATTGCATTGTCTAGGCGATCAGCGTTCAATATTTGAAAAGAACACAGACAGTCATCGAAAAGAGGGACAAAAGAATTCATGAATCGATTTAGTTGATGAAACGAGGAAAAGCGCTAGGGACTGTGAATCTCAGGTAGGACTCCTATCGGATCACCGGATCACTCGGCTCATGATCCGATAACTGTTATCGGATCAGCTCATGTTCACAACTTTTTGTTATCGGATCGGCTCCGGTAGGAGCCCTAATCTTAGGTGGGACTATCTTCGACATAGCTTCTTCCTGAACAATGTGAATAGGCGCATAAGTCATCGTCTTAGTAATAAAGTTCAGAACATGCTCAGGGATGGAAGCGGTCAAAAATTGCTAATTGTTCAACCGATTGGAAAATTAAGCGGTTAACCTATCAATCATGTATGGTAACCTTTCCCTACATAAACTCTGTATAGCAATTGTAGACCTTGTGACCGCTCAGGTCTAAGAGTTGCTGCTAAATTTCCGTTATTTCAATTCATAGCAATGGAATATTGTTTATTTGATGTTTTACATGATATTATGCAGTCTAAATAAGCAGTCTAAATAAGCCAGAGACATGAAATTAACAGTAATTTTAGTTCCTTGACCATACCTTTATGGCATGTGCAGTAGAATTTGGCTAATAAACCAACGGCTATATAATCAGCTGCATATTGTACCAAACCTAACTACGCAGATATATGAAAATGTACGAATAAAGCGCCGGCTATTAGATAACAAATCCAGAGGTTTATTAACCTTCGTAGATTTATCAACCGAATTATTATATTGCAAGATTGTGACAATCGCCTAAATTCAAGCATATGCATATTTATTTCAAACATGCAAAATGCTACATTTCTTAAACAGTAACTCGTATGATAATACAGTGACCCAGAAGTCTTCGGCCTGGCTCATCATTTTCATTATTCTTTACGGACCGAAGACTTCTGGACCACTCGGTATATCACTATGTCGCGTTCTCGACTAAAAGCAGTGGAGAATGGCGGCGTAACTTTTCTTATAATCGGCTGTGCTGTTTATGCAATAACTCACTAGTTGTTAATCAAACCATAAAATTCAGCGTTGATGAAACCGTTTGAAGTCAGGAAATGTATCATTCGATAGATATGCAATCTTTGCAAATGGAATATGTAAGCTAAATATCCGTGCATGCGCTCAAACTCCTTGAGACCGAGCATTGTACACATCTTAGTAAATTAATGCTGCATGAACTACCATTCATATTTATGCTTCTACAAATCGGTTGCAATCATTGTAGAGACGAAAAATGTGTAGAAGTAGTAATATCGTTAATATATGCATGTACTTATAAAAGAATTTAGGTTTTTTCGCTCATATCCCTTTTATAAACGCTCGAAACAATTTTACTGTTTTATGACTCAAAACAAGTTAATAGCTTGACTTCTTAAATTTTTGCATTGAGCTTTATATTCATACAAACTAAATTGAATAGTTTAAAATTGAACGCGTACATGCTAATATTTAAGTGAAATATTTATCATGCGAAGCATCTACAGACGGAGAGGCAGCTCGATAGAAAAATGTCCCCAGCGACTTTCCTGGAAGATTGCAAATATGGGCTACTTTTGAAGCACCTTATGTAAGGATACTATCATATTTCGAGTAAATTTTTCATATGCAATTGTAATAATCTATTGAAACATTGAATAGCATAATTTTATTGAACTTCTAATTTAAGCATTTTAGAAGCAGATTAGTTTGTCATCATAGGTGTCCTGTTGTGTCAATTATCAGACAATGTTGTATTTTCTCAAGATTTTACGGTCATCAAATTTTCACAATTCTTTAAGACAGAATCGTGAAATATTCATTCGTCAGTTTTCAAAATTCTTGACCAAGATAGCAAAATCAACAATGAGATAGATCAGAAGAATTGAAAGGTCAATCAAAAGATTAATCTGATGAAAGTGAAAAATATAGACCAAGTGGGCAGTGACAACATTTTCAATCTCATCAAAGAGAATTAAAGCAGAAATGCAAATCTCTGGAGTTTCTCGGACAACTATTCTATCTGATTATCTTTTGTAGGCTATTTTATGTCTCAAAGAAGCTAATTTTCTGAAGAATGAAATAATAGGTTTATTTTGGTTAGTATTCCTTTCCAACTTTCCAGAAAGTTCACTTAATGCCAGACGTTATTTCAGATGATTCGATGTGTTTTTTTGTTTCAAAGATATTAATTACTATATTGACTCTCAGAAAACTGATGAGCATCTTTGCATGTGCTTAGTTATTTCATAAAGTTCAGACGTGAAAATCAATGCTTAAATATGATTAATGGATCATCTGTCAAACATTCGTAATATATCAATTTAATACGTGGCATAATTACTCAAGATTTTCAGTAGTAACAGCATTATCTAGTTAATGTAGTGTGCTAAGTTCTTTCGACAATACCGTACATTACTGTGACTGTAATGCTTGCCATTATCAACGGTCGCACAGAAAAAAGTGTTTTATATGAATTAAATAGCACTTGAACCAGTTTTCAGAATAATTTTCAGAATTCCAGTTTGGAATAATTAGTGGACAACAACTCTTCTAGTTGTCAGTAGTTATCAATTTGCGAAAATTAAAATGAAGCATAATGTTATCAAGAGTTAGTGTGTTTGTCACAAAGGAATTGGAACCTCGAAACTTTTTCCCAATGGAAGCTCATTGAATACCGGAGATGTAGCCAGTCCGAAAACTACCAAATCGGACCGACCGTAGATGTTCATTTAGAGGCAGAAGGGGTCTTTTTTCGTGCCAGTGGAAGCCCTTTTGTTATTGGGATAGGCTCCACAGACCCCCCTTATGCCTAGAAAGCAAATTTATACAATATATTTGACATTTGCCATAGATTTAGAGGATAAGCTATTATATGAATCCAGCGGCAAGAAAATCACAGAAAGTCTCGTCCGCTTCGCGGCCTCGGATTTCAACATTTTCTTGCCCTTCTGGCTTCATAGAATACCTATTTTCCTGGATGGAAATTATTAACTTGATGTAGACGTCTTTGAGAAAAGTCATGCATTATAACAGATAATGAATAGATTTCTTCGGTCATCATTTGTCATAACAACCGCGAGCCTTCGGCTCTCGGTCATTATAGCAAACAATAGCCTCAAATCTATGCATTGTACGATATGCCATTGCAATGCGCACTTTTATCATTTAGAAATCCATGGTCTATCGTGCATTGAAATATTCTGTGATGTAGATATCAAAATTATGCAAGTGCTGCTCCCAGTAATAAAACATAGCTAAACTGTGATGATCTCAAAAAGTGGACCACCTAAATTTGCTCTCATTTAATGAAATTTTGTCAATTACAGATGCACATTTGGCAGATAAATGTTAAGGTTGAAATAAGATTTTCTTTATTGTTCTGTGACTCTGTAGAGCCAGTTGGCCCTTCGCTGGTGGTCACTTATGTTTCGTAGCGTCAACAGTTAGTTCAATCACTTGTCGAATCCGAGAAAGCATGTTTTTTATCAGGCGGTTGATTACTTCTGATCTAAACTCTCCCACTCTTGTCTTAGCAAAGCTTCAAGTCGATCAAGACCATCTCCTGGAAGAATTGATAGCCCACACCGCGCTTCAGTAGACTCCAGACATTTCCAATTGGATTGAGGTCTGTTGAGCAAGCGGGCCATTTCAAAGTTCTCATGCCGGTTTGAGCTTTGAATGAATTAGTTACACAACTCCTGTGACATGTGGCGTTGTCGTCCATGCAAATCCAATCGGATGAAGTATCACTCGATTGGGAGGACAATGTAAGAAGAATGTGCCTTTGCAAAACATTCACATCCATCGGAATTCATGTTATCCCATTGGATAAGGAGTTCAGTTCGCCCATTCATCCATATCGCAGCCCAAATCAACAATCTTCCACCTCATTGATTCACATGCAATATCAAATGATCTGGAATTGCGTCACCTGACTTCAGCCAAACTCTCAAACGGCCATCGCAACTTCCTAGACAGAAAGAAGCTTCCATCACTTCAAGCAACTCGATTCCATTGAAAATGCCAGTGGCAATGTCGCATTGCCCACTTCAGTCTCAAGATGTTGTGGTTGGCGGACTATTCGATCCCTGATGGTCTCTTGAAGTGTTCACTTTTCCGACGACGTCTCAACGTCATGGCAGAAACCGTCGGCTGTCGAAGTGAATTCATCAACTACAAATCAACAAGGCTGAAGACAGAGAAGGATCGTTTCTTACCAAGCGAATAATCATCCGATCTGTTCGAAAACGTGTCTTTCTTTTCCGACCGGATCCAACTCTTTCTGGAGAGGGAGGAAAAAAATAGTTTTTCACCTGTGCACGGTGGTCTTTGGGACGCCTACTTTTCGGCTAAATAGCCGTTTGGACGTTCCGTCTGACAAAAGTGCAGAAACTTTGCCCATCAAAAACACTTTCTCAAGCTTCGAATCAGTCTCATGACAAGATGAATTCAAAGCCGAATGAAAATTTTGTTAACAATTTATCTGAGTCAACACTTTGATCTGGACATGCAGACATCTAGACAACATAGATATCGAAAGCCTGAAAATGACCTTACTAGCGCAAACATTCAACAGAAACAGAAAATTATGCAATGAATTTGGGACATCATAACTTCGCTAAAAGTACACCGATTTCAACGAACAATACATCAAAAGAATGCTCAGAGAAAGTCCTTTACTTTGCGTTTGATTTATTGTCATGCTCACATGTTTTCACATTGAAAATGTGAGATTTCTAAAAGTGGCGATTTTCACATTTTCACCTCTGTCAGCCTTAAACAATGACGGATACAAACGTACAATGGCTCATTGAAAAGCTGAGAACAAAGCTCTTGAATGGTGTATAGCTTATCAATTTAAAATGCAATTGAAAGGTAGAAGAATCGATTGAAGTTTGCCGCAATGAATGTGCTCTTTTGAGCTCATGAAATGAACGTGCTCTACAATGAGGTTGTTGAACTCAAAATCTATGTAACCCATCTTGTGCAACTCAGCATCAGCGATAAGCCTACATGTTTTTAATATTGTCGACATGCCTGTTATATTGGCTGCAGGCCTAAAATAGTTGATTACGCAACAAGTGCAAAGTATCCATCTTTATTGCATTTTTTGATATCAGCATGCCTATGCACGAGCCCGAAGGGCGAGGGATAATGCAAGAATCGAGAGATCAAGGGATCGAGAATAATGCAATAAAGATAGATATCTTAGCACGAGTTGCGCAAGCAACTTCATAGTTCACAGCATCCTCGGAATCTTGTTGTTGTTGTTATTTATTTGCCCTCAATAGAAGAAATACAATTGTTGCATGTCAACACAGGACAAATATCAATTGGAACATCAAATCATAACAAGAAGAGTAAATCAATGAGCGTAAAGTTAGGTTCATGAGAGGACAAAAGAAACTCAGTGGAATCGGATAAATCAAAAGGCATGCAATGTGTGAAAGTCAGAGCTACAGATACAAAATTTTTTGACGAAAATGTTAATACAATTGGATTTACATAAAAAAGTCGGTCCAGCAGACCGCTTTTGATCAAAGAATTTTCATGCATACTTTTTGCGGTTATTACTATGTTACCTATGGGGGTTGTTGATCGCGTATGGCGTCGGAATAACTTTATTTCTGACAAGGCAAGTAAACTTTCAGGATCACGGACTTTTAAAACAATTTGAGATAAATGATGGTGAGAAATTTTCCTTGCCCTTGCGTTTAATTACATAAAAATCCGTCATCTTTTCGTATAGTAATAAAGCTAGCATTAGTTCTCGGCAACATGTAGGCCATATTGTAAAATGGGCTGTACGGCTGCTGTATACACATTGCTTTACGAGATTGGATGAAGACCGCCTTTACGCATTCCACTTTTTGAAAAAAAACTTATTCAAAAAAGACTTCTAAATTTTAAAAAAGTATTTTTCTATAATTCTTTTAGCACTAGCGGAGTTGGCTGGACGGACATTTTCCAATGAGATGAATCGCTCGTCGTTGTGCAGTGGGTTGACCCCACAGATCCCCCGACTTAACTCCTCTCGACTTCTTTGTATGGCGTTATCTTAAGCAGTTAATTACTTAGTTTACACTACGAAATCATGAAATATAAATGATCTCAAGGAGATAATTCGGCGGGTTGTTCTGATTATTAACAGCACTGATGTTCTCCTTGCAAAAGTGATGCTAGTTTTCGTCGTCATTTTTCTGTCTGTCAGCATTAGAGTGATGGTTGCCACAATGAACAGGATAGCGTTGTCATTTAGCTGACACATAATAATGGTCGAGTTCGCTCAACTATATTCCACCCGATTTGCAGAATACAGACGACTTTTGAAATAATTTTAATTCCTTTTCTTGATATTTTTGAGAAAAATGCATGTCATACTGCTAATCATATACTACTTATAATAAACTCATTTGAAAAATTGACTGTCATGTTTAGCAACCGCATGCCCTGACCATTCTTATGGTACATAGTGTTTCACATAAAACACTATGTAAGATCAGAAATTGTACGTTGCAAAACAATACTTTTTTTTAATCACCCAGTACATTGCATGAACAATGATACATGTGCAATATAAGCTTACATGTAGTTATTTTGGTGTAGTTCAAAATATCACGACAAACCATTTTCCGGAATAATATCTGCCTGTACATGCAGGCCTATACTGTGTATGTATATTACATATACTTGTACAATGTGCATGTACTTACTCATTGTGGGAGAGATAATGAATCTGTGTGTTAACACACATGAATTGCACATGCATAAATATTATCTAAATATGATACAGAAACATTGTATCAATAGTCAATGCTACTCTTAATGCAAACCATCAACTTTCTAAAAAGTACTTTTAAAAATGACCTTTAAAACCTTTACCTACAGTAAGTCAATTTTGCCCAAATTTTTGCTGAAACTTCAACATACATGCAAACTAAATGTCACAAAAAAATAAACTTCTGTCTGACTTATTTTAGGAGATATAAAGTGAAGGTCCTGATATGGCTAAAACATAAAATATTCAAATGAGTACATTCCTTATCATTTTTTCCCATTAAGTTTTGATCACTAGCTCCATAATTAAATTTGCTCTTTCATCGTAGTCATTGTAAATTTATTCTACTCTATGGCTTTTGTCAATTCGCCTTAAAATTCTTTTCTAATTGAGGTTTGAGAGCATAAAGGTCAAAATGGTTTGTAAATAATCATTCAAAAAACTACAACCGTCATATCTATCTCATGATGAATTATGCGAACGTCTCAACAGAGAAAACTACCATAATTTGTTAGACATTGGTGATTTCAGATTAATAAATTGCTTTAGGCAAGCTGGTGGTTATAAAAATGTCATAATATTGAACGATTTCAAGTGTAGAAATAAAATTAGAGCTGTAAAAGTGTAATAAATTTATCAGGAATGCCAACTATGTGTCTTTTTGTACACCATAAACAACGTTGACTTACCTTCTTTTGGCAAATTTAATTATTGAAAATTGTTCCGATACTTTCTGCTACCAGGCATACAGACATAGAACTGCGTAATTATCGATATACTGCCTTTGTTCTAAAGTTTTGATGTCATTCCACTTGCTGTTTCCCATGGATACCACAATTTGCAGTTTCTGTTATTTCCGATACAATGTATATATATTGTTTGCAACTTCTAATTATGTTATAATTCCATTCAACAGTTTTTCTGGTTGCTTGTGAGCTATTTTGTATGATAAGTTCGCAATTTAATGCACGCATTTCGAGGTTTGACATGGAAAACTATTTACAACCAAGCTGTCAAACTAACAGACAAAAAGTTTGAAATTTGTGAAATGGAACAAAACGATAGGCATTTGTCTTCCTCCTGATGTTCACGGAAAAAATGCACACAAAAGTCGAATCTGCGTGACTATTTACGGTTTGAAAATACACGGAATTATGGTTCATTCCACAAAACTTCTAATATTCCATTTCAGATGTCCAGTAAAGTACCGTTGTTATGCTATTCACATTCTCCATTCACTTATTTTCCGCCAGAAAGTTAAAAGTTTACATTAATTTTCCGGGCAGGAAGATGAATTGTACAACATAATTACACCATACAGTTAGTTTCTCCATGCAGTCAATTACTCCTGCCGGGGGGAAACTGAATGTATGCACTCATTTTCTCCACGAGAAAATGATTTCGTGAATATTATCATCATGGGCACTAGACGGTCCAAACAGGAAAGCTGACCATCATCGCTCAGTGAATTCATTCGCGAGCAGGTGAATTCATTAACTAAACATTCAGTTTAGAATATAAGACGGAACAATTGTGTCAATGATTCGCATCTTTGTCAAGTCAGATCACTTGGCCAGGGAAGATCTGCACTGTTCATATGAACAAAGGCAGGTCGGTTTTCATTCTGAAAGATGAGAAAGGTGTCAATGGTTGTCACCTAAAGAAATTTATTGATTAGTCCAATTGACTCTTATCACATGCACTTTCTAATAAATGTATACCTGAAGATGTTAATTGATTAGTTCAGTAGACTCTTGCCAAATGTACTTTCTAATGAATATGCGTGAATAGTTGGATGAATAATACTTCTGTCTTGACCTGACATGAGAGCTGTAACGAGAAGAGGAAATTGTAGAGCACAAGATAGTGGAAAAATCTGGGGGGGGAATATTAGAAATAGGAGAAAATAACAGTACGCTACAAAACTGAATACTAGGTTTCTCCACGGAAAATGAATATAGTCATATATTTTCTGATCGGAAATTGTGTGTGGAGGAAAGTTAATAGCATAACACAGCCACAATAGTCTTGTTGTAGATTGTTCGGTCTGCGTCCGGAAGACCTTGGACCACACTTGTTCGGGTATTAAAACTTAAGACTTTCAAGATATTCATCAACGGGTTTCATTATCAGTCGGATGCTAATTTTGATCGGAGGAGGAATAGGTCTTCGACTGAGATCTACATCTATTTTTTCTGAGACATATCTATTTTCTAAGTCGAAGACTTATTCCTCCTCCGATCAAAACTTTTAAGATAGTTAGACTGTGCATCTTGCTAAACACTCAGCACAAAGCATGAGTGGGATAAGTAAAACTCCGCCATCTGGAAGAGAAGTGCTCTGGCTATAAGCAGCACTCTAAGCATCAGTACTGACATATTCCATTGTTAATTGCATTAACGACATGGTTTAAGATGCTTTGGTGGAAAATAGATCCCCAGCTACTTGCCTTAATGTCGGCAGTCACCATTGTGACGAGATATCTATTCACTGATCATGATTGCTATGACAACTGATATGTGGTGGTGAGGGTTTGATCTTGCCAATTAACACGGTCGCATGTAGGCGACTTGTAGCGTAGTTGGTAGAGCACAGGTCTAGTTAACTTGGGTCGTATGCTCGAATCCTGATCTATCGTTTTTTTCATTTCATTCTGCTGCTATTAGAACAGTCATTTGTAGGGGCGGCCAATCTGCTTCATACAGTCTCAATGACTCTCTAAGTCACTGCGAGGTAGGCGTGGAGACGTCGTCAGATCTGCACTAGGAACCGATCTCAAGACCTTCAGCACTTGTAGTCAGGGCACCTAGAGCGAGCTTCTGCAGGGGACGATGCCGAAAATGATACTTTCATGAACATCCTATGACTATTTCAAATCTGCGCGTCTGCTGAGTTCTAAATGATTCATCTCTTATAGTCAGACAGAATCAAAGAAAAGCACCTGTAAATCCAATGGGAAGTAGATTGAAGTTTTTGGTTAAAATGTTATGTTTACTCTGATAGTAGAAAAGTATTTAGTCTCGAACCACATTTTTTGGCGTGGAATATCTCCCGGTCACTTCCTTTCATGATCGTGCACCTTTATCGATGAAGCTAAAAGCATTTAGATTCAGCTAGCCTCCATATGTCGACAAGATCTATATTTTGGTCATCTTTAGCCACATTTTTGAATGCATCGCCCATCAGAAGCATGATGATAGCACATGTGCATGATAGGGAATGGCCTAAAGGCTTTAGACAAAGTATTTTTCAGTTGATCGGAGAAAACTGAAAATCATAATTTTTTTGAAAGTTTCAATAGTCTTCCCAATAGATTTGCATGTGATTTTCTTTGATCTTGTCCGTCAAGAAAATGAATGAGTTAGAACTCGGTAGATGAGATTCGCAGTAACCACAGGGTTTACAATAATTCTGCGAAAGTCTCATTTTCGCCCTCGCTTTGGCGTGTGCAAACTCGTTCTGGCTGCCGGACTGATTATTAAGAACAAATAATCAAGGAATCTATATTGAATGATAAAGCATAGTGCATAGAGTAAGTATATGTAGGTCGAGTGTCGACTCAAAAAAGTATCTGTATACAGTGAAAATTTTTATATCAGTAGATTCAGTTTTTTGGGAGATCACGTTCCTGCGATCCAAAAAATTATGTGAGCACTTTTTAAAAAGCTGAACTTCTGCAAATTTAAATACTACCGACATGAACCCCCTTTATAAGTAGTATGAAACAAGCTGGATGTGAAAAGGAATTAATGTTTGATAAAAAGCTTCGTACCTAAACGGAAATTGTGCTGATGACCAATGGCATATCATGAAATGCATTATAATTGAAGTCTTCAAGGAAAATTTGAGATCCAATTGTGGTGTCGTGGCTGAAATTTCATGTTTTTAGTTCAATTTTCATCGCGGCATGATTGTATGATTCACTAAAATTATGTTTCATTTCTTGAATCTGAATAGCGATGTGGAGCCATTTACATCTTTTAAAGTTAATTATGATCAGCTTCCTTGAGTATTATGTCTTGCTCTTCCAGTGGCAATCTGTGACACGATGCTCAAGAAAATATAAATCTTATTATAATAAAACTGAGCTTTTAGTAATGGTAACCCATCGAATCACTAATTCAACAAACTATATTACCTCTCCAAGCTTCATGACATGGAGAATTAGTGAAATACTATTCATTATTCTGTATTGCTATCATGATCAGTCAAATTCGTGTACATTTCTCCAAAAGTGTAAAAGTTCATATTTCTCACAGGTGGTACTGGGTCTCGACCTGCTCTCGACATATTCATTCAAAGAAATCGAAACTGTATACACATGGGGATTTAATAAATGCTAAGTTACTACTCTACATAATATACATACTCTAAGGCATAGTGCCTTAGGCATGCTGCATACTATGACTTCTTGAAAAAACATTGTTTTGAAGATGCAAGATGCTTTGACTTAAGTCATGTTATAATATTTTAGATTAGGAAGGAGGCAGAGACATCTTGATAAGAAATAATAATATAATTAAAATGTTAAAAATACCTGACTCCTTCTATATCTTAAAGCATTAAAACCATTGTTGTTAGAAATCTGTGACCAGTGTGGCAACTAATTATGTAGGGGAGGTTCGGGTATAATGGGCAGGTTAAGACAAATTGTCTACTACCGTCAAAAATACAATGAATTATTTGACTACACAAACACGATAACTTCTATATAGTTTGATTTAATTGTCAGGCATCCCATAGACTTTTTATCCTTACTGAAATGATAGAATTCATCTATTTTCTCAAGAGACACGAAATGCAAGGGTTGGCAACATGTTGGTGTAAAATGGGCACCCATGTTGGGGTAAAATGGGCATAAACCTAAAAGCTAATCTATTGTTATGACTAAATGTATATTTCAATTATATGATAAACCTACGTGTCTTACTTGTTGTAGCAATACTGACTGTATTTAGGATTGACAACCAGAATAAAATTATGCATTATTTAAATAATTCAGATTCAAATGTTTACTTGATGATTAATTCATTTTGAAGTTATCATGCTAAATAGACAGAAGATTGAGATAAATAGTCATTCTGCTCAAATATGGCTATCAGGATATCGTAAAACCGATCAACTTGAACATTATTACATTGCATTGCTCTAGCTCGTGATAGCTTTTCTGGTTTCCTCAGAGAAAGCAAGGATTTGTTTCTTCGCAAGAAGCTGCAAAACCAATCATGGCCTGCCATTTTTCTTTCTGAGTTGAACGTGTTAGGCATTTCATTCTTCGTGGCAAATTCAAAAGCGATTTCACGAACTTGATTTCGTGTAAGACCGAAACCCCTTCGCTCAAATTCCAAAATGTATTGAACCAAATCAGCCTCGCTGTCTTCAAGACATGGTCTATGTCCTAACTTTGCTTTTTCAATTTCTGTTGCATCTTTCTTCAAATAACGTCTGAGTGTTTCACGGGGAATGCCGCACTCTTTCGCAACAGTAAATACTTTTCGTTTTTCAATCTTGACTTTATTGATTGCAGTTTTCATAACTTCTATGGACCATGCCTGTCTAGCAGTCTTGCGGTCGTGTTTCCGTGGCATCCTGAAAGCGAAAGAGAGTCTTTAAATAAATGCTCATTTTACCCCCGTGATACATGCTCATTTAACCCCAACGAATTGCAACGATGGGGTTAAATGAGCAGTTTTCTGTCCAGTGTTCTACTTGGAATTTGATGAAGTGGCAAGTAAATGGTAGATGTATTACTAAATACTAAGCATATGGATAAGGTGTTGGCGTTGTTTCGCTACTCTTACAAATTTTCAACAATCTTTTAGAACCTTAGCAAAATTTCGAGGTTATTTTGCAGCTGCAGTATCATGGCGGACTCTTACCTCGTCAGTTGAAGCATGCGTGCAGGAAATGATTCACGTAGCCAAGAGCGTGAAGTTTATCACGGTTGTGATTGCTTTTCTTGTCAGCCAATAAGAGATCTCCAAACTCCAACAGTTAAAATCGATCCTCTGCCAGCATCTACACGAGCACATGACCTTTTTCTTAAAGTGCCCATATTATCCGACTGCCCATAATAGCCGAACCTCCCCTACATGCCACCATACCTCTGAATTTATCCTGTACATTTTCTGATAGGTATATTTCACAATGCTACAATGGAAGTGACAATAAATGAACAGTCCTAGATTCCATGCCACGTTTTTAGAAACTGCACCACCGATACGCACATGGACAGTCAAAAGTGAATTGATTCTGATTGTGAAACTTAAGAAAGCGCACATGTGCGGACTATAAAAAGCTTGTAGTCCAGTTAAATTGATCAGATAATGCATGTCACCAGAAATGAAGTCACAAGAACTATTCGAATGGATTGGGGGTGAATCTTGCACTAATTTTCATTGGTCCTTGGCTTTTAGAGTGTAATGATATATGTATGAGTTTGAAGTCATTCATTTAGGAATTATATGCAATTTCAGAAATAATCGAGACTCTGGGATTCAAACCTAAGACATTTGGTGTCCGCGATGGCTTGGAATACATGAAGCCGTGTGTACAGGTGGAAATGGAGCATCCAGATAAGCAAGATACTGTCACTGAAGTGTATATCCGAGGTGAGGAATCCATGCAGCTGGAGAATTTCACGCAGACCTACATGCGATAAAATATGTAACATGAAATTACTCTTGACGTCGGGAATCAGCGTTGATAGTTGTAATTCACATTTTTCTTTAATTTTACAATAAACTCAGTAATCATTCGAGAGGTTTTGTCAACCTTTTACAATCAACTTCATATGAATAATTGTAGCTCTGATATCATCAAAAATATAGTTGTTTGGAATATATTCTTCACAATAACATCAAGAGCAAGGTATCCATTGGCATAACTGGCCGATTCAATGGAGAGCTACGCATGATATTTGTGATGTTTATTGTGTTTGTTTTTTTAATGTTGCATTGTTGCTTGGGTTGGAATTCACCGGCATTTTATTTTGAATCATTCATCGCATTAGCCGTCGTTTTGACCATTTCATGGTGGTGAGGTATGGAATGGCGACGTTTGAAGTGGTTCCCAAACCTTTTTCGTAGAGGTCCGGATTAAAATTTTTGATGAACACTGCTGACCGTCTAATTTTACAGTGTACATCTAATAAGCATTTGAATTGCAAGAAACAAGGCAACAAATAATATAATTAACATTTCAGCAAGTCATGCAATTTACTCGTACAATTTTTTAGCTCTTTTTTAGCATCATTTTATTTAATCTCAAATTTTTTGGTCTTATATAAGCTTTACTTACAAATAGTGGCCTTTGATTCATTTACAGCATAAAGTTTGATTTCAAAATATTTAATGATATGCTTCTGCTTTGTGCTGATCGCTCTACTTACACTTCGTACTGACATTAGATTGCGATGATGTTTCAAAAGCAATTTGATAGGAAAGCAACGACATACTCTAATAAGCTAAGAAATTGCTAAACGGTTTTATTCCTCTGCTAGGTAAAATTGAGTTACAGCTTCAACTTTTTATATTTGTAAGAACACTGAAATTAGAGAGGCTATGAAATATTCTTTTACAAAAATATCCATCAAGAAAGCATTGATGCGATGCATGAAACTTCACAGAAATAGAACTCATGTCTAGTTCAAATGTGGTCTGTGGCTCACATTCTAAGGGAAAAATTAAACCTGATTGATAACGAAATAAACTACAAGGAAGCCATTTGCAGCGTGCTCATCGCAAGATCATTGCGGTCCGTGAAAATGATGCTGTGGTCCGGGGTCTGGGAACCCCTGGTCTGTGGTATCATCTCAAAGCGGAATATCGATTAAAAGCAACTGCAAAGCACAGGTGTTCATTTTATTGAAGTACTGTATGAGCTTTATTTTATGTGCAGACTGCAAGGTGAGCCAAGATAATGCGAATTTGATTTGATGAATACTTCAATACTTTTTCTTGATTGTGTTTTCTATGTGTTACTGTATTATGACAACAAGATTATAATGTGATGAATATCCAAGTGAAGTCGTATGATCAATTTGTTAGTAATCTTGTTATTATCACAAAATTGAGATTCATGAAACGTTGTTAGACCGAAATACATGTAGATCGAAAAATGGTTTTCGTAATCAGAGGATTCACCTTTCGTCTTACTGTATAGGCTTAGACTAATCAATTTTAATTAGTTGCCTCGAGAGAGCTACATTGAGTTGTTTCAAGAACAGGTTCATCCAAGGGACACAATAACATTGCTTTTGTGAACCAACGGAGTGGAAAACATCATCATCAGTACATAATCGAGTGTTGCAATGATTTCAGCATCACATGAGTTAGTACAGCCTTATATCGATATTTAGTAATGCTTTTCATTGTTAATGAAATTCGAATCTAAGAGGTGCTACTATGCTATGTATCTACAACAGGACTCTGAATAGATTTTGGCCAGACATTTAAAATATAAATATTTTGAAAAGAGCCAAATTTTTTGATCTTAAAATATTTAGTTATTGATAGCGATATATTTCAGCTGCCACCAGCAGCTATCTTCAGACAACTATTGAAGGATTATCGATACAGGCAAAATTTGAAATTTACACTGATTCAACTGTTGGATAGGAAATAGAAAATAGAGGATTGAGATAGATATAGAAGTGCAAGAGAGAGAAGATAAGAGAGCTATGAGGCAGGTATTGTCTACAAACATGTACAATCATGCAATAATCAAAGCACATTTTGTAATATAACAACGACTTCAGTAATATCAACCGACAAGGACGCCACAAATCTCAGACTTCGTGAAGCGCAACTGCATTAAGAAAATGAAGCCTGAAATCAACGATCGATTTGAACTGAATAGCTACAGTGATATTCTTTTTCATTGAATACTTACCATCCATATAAATTTGACTTACATTTTTATACTGTGTCTATTGCTTTTATATACTTCTACTCTTCCTTCAGTCAGGTCATAGTTTTGCTATCGGCACTATGTAACCCGATACTACCTGTCTCATAGCTCTCTTATCTTCTCTCTCTTGCACTTCTATATCTATCTCAATCTTCTATTTTCTATTTCCTATCCAACAGTTGAATCAGTGTAAATTTCAAATTTTGCCTGTATCGATAATCCTTCAATAGTTGTCTGAAGATAGCTGCTGGTGGCAGCTGAAATATATCGCTATCAATAACTAAATATTTCAAGATCAAAAAATTTGGCTCTTTCCAAAATATTTATATCTACAACAGGATGTTCATTCTTGCGGATTTTTGTCGCTAGTAGTACGGTGCATACTTCTGCGTATTGAAATAAGTTATATTAATTACATTAAATTAATTTTGGCTACCTGACAACTAATGAAAATCCGCAAGAAGATTGCGATATGCAGATAGGCTTTAGGACATTACAGATTTTTAAGCGGGTTTGAAGGGGTTGATTTATTACGCATGGTTGCAGCTGACATTGATTTTCAATATCCATACATATTAATAGGCACAGACTGCTCAACTCTTCTTTATCCAGAGTTACACTCAAAACTATGTGAGGTGAATTACGTGTTCAGAATCCCCTGAAATTCGAATATTGCTTCTAGACTATGAGCTGTACCTCTATGAAATTTCATTTCACTTATAAATTAATACATGATCTTTAAAACGATTTACTTTCAGGATGGCTCGTGGAAAATCAGATGATGAACACCTTTCGCCAATGCTTCACGGTGCTACCGAAATTAACGTCTCTGCAGTAAGTAATGTGCAACTATTTTTGAAAGGTTAAGTTATTAATATCTTATTAAATATTTCATAGTCATGATAATATTTGCTAATGATGAATCGACAAAAGTAAATTCGAAGTCATGAGATCGACAAAAGTAAATTCGAAGTCATGAGATGATGAAAGAATGTGTGGTGCAGGATCTGTCTCTATCAAGCGATTAAACAAGCACCATTCCGATCTAAAACCTACCGCTAGGCATTCCGCTCCTAATGACTGGAGTCTATGCTTCTCGGGATGTAGAATGAGATCAACCAGGCCGCCAAATGTTTCTGTTGCAACAGAATGAACGTGTCGTAGTTGTATAACTACTATTTCCTAATTGCCATGATGGTAATGATGAGGACATTCCATGTAAAGTCGCAGTTGCTTCTGTTTTCGTTGATGGAATCACACAAGTGACTTCCAAAGTTGATGGGTCTCTGATGTCTCATGATGAGCATGTGATACCATCAAATGTCAGTCTTCATTCTTTGATTTCATCTGTCTTAAGCCTCATTTACATGTAGGACAATAATTGTCCGGACAATGAATTCCTTGCGCTCATTTCACAGCGCACTCGCACCATTTTCTTGATCGATGGAGACAATGATTGTCTTTCTGCGTTTACATTACGATTGTCCTCGTAGAGGACAACAGATACTGGAGGTCAGATAATTCTCTTCATTTTGTGTCAAACATTGATGTCGGGAATACTCCTCCACAAATCCATAAGTATTTTCGTTGCTCCAATCGTTCATTGTGATGACAATCAATTGATAATTTCAATACAAAACGACTACTTCGGTTGAACCTCGATGATAAAGTAAAACAGGGACAGATTTGTGACAGCAGATAGGCTTACTCCTCATTGGCTACGTTACCTTGACTACGTCCTTACAGTCATAACCACAAGTATGACGATGTGACGACGAAAACTGTGATCTGAGCGAGATATCTAGGGTTAAGCATTGTGTGAATAACGCATTGTCCTATTCTATATTCCTCTACCGGGAATGTGGTTTATTGTCCCTGAGACATTGAGATCCGAGACGGCGCCCCGCATTTTTTCATCTCGAAGTCTCGCTGGAAACGCTGAATCAGTGTGTGTGTCTATTGTCCGGACAATTAATGTCCTATATGTAAACGGGGCTTTAGACTTCAACTTCTTCTCTTAGTTTTCATCTCTGCTGGCACAGAAGGGAAGGTAGTTGCCGTAGTTGATGGAATTCTATCTGTACTTCTGCTAGAAAATGATATGACCCGCTATTTGCATCATCTTCAACGGATTCCCAGTCTTCATTTTCTTTGTTTCTGTCTTACAATGAAAATCATTGACTAGTGAAAAGTATTTTTTTAAAAATAGAATGTATTTTGTTGAGGTAATTTATACATTACCACTGACGATGGACTTTTGAATTTCGGAAATATCTTGATCAAATCTTTTTTATTTTCAGTAGATCTGCATAATTTACAATACATAATTATGACATAATTTTATATACATTGAATGAATTTATGTTCATTGACATAACCTGCGAAGCGAAGCGTTTCGCTAAAGAACTTTTGTCTGCCCGTCCAACTTCCAAGTATTGTCGTCTGAACATCTCTTCCTTTACTTGACATCCGTTAGTTGTTGCGCTGCCGTATTGAGTCAAATTAATCATTTATGTTGCTTGATACTCTTTTGTCGAATGTCCACGCCACGACGCATGAAATTTAGCGATATACAACCATCAATTAACAGCTACTGTGTTGAAGGGTTTCCTGTTAGTACTAATAGTCTAATCAGACAGTACTATCAGACAGTAGAATCAATGGAACTCATATTTCTACAAAATCCTAGAGTCACATGACAGTGAGAGCAGAGCCCTAAGTATAAGCATTGCATTTCGCTGACATCATAACTGCGGTTCGTTAGAGTACATATTAATCCAAGTCATAATTTTGTCAAAAATATCCAAGTGGTGCAAAGAATTTGCGACATGCAAGGAAATATATCTATTATCATTGTTGCTATTATTAAATACAACCGTATTCGTGATCGATCTGTCTACTTGTTTGACTTGATTGCAATCGATTCTCATTAATCGAAGTAATGGTGCCACTCTATTTGTGCACTTCACAAAGACTGAAGCTCAAATATTTGGAAATGCATTCCCCATGGTCGCATGTTTTGATTTATTTATTTCTGTCTTTGTTCGGTTTATTTAATGTCGGTAAAATTTTGTGCTCGGATCGCCGGGTTCATGCTTTAATTCATGGCCGTTGCACATCTCTAATTTTGACAGGAGTTTGACTTAATGACTTCTATGAGATTATTAACAAATTTCTTAATTATTTTATCAATCGTTGTGTTTCTGTCTCGATGAAATTACCTCACTTGCAAACGTTAACTTTATTGACTTTTATAAACCATACTTTCTATGTATTAGGCTATACATAATGAAAACGTCGATATTTGGAGATGTTCGCGATTGCCAATTCCGTTGATCGGTGGCAATGATGTCAAAATTTTGTATACTAATATTTATAGATTAGTAATTACCGAGAATCCGAAGAATTTTGACTTTGATGTCAAGTATTCATTTTTAAGCTCATGCCGTCGAGAATAGCAACTTTGTAGGTGAGGTCGTGAATTAGTGAGGTTATGCGCGCTGAGGTTATATATGGTAAAATCCAGAATTTTTAGTGTTTTTTCGAGTGATTCTTGTCTTTTGCATTTTGTGGCCATGATATAAGTCTATTATCAATGTTCTACACACCATTCAATTGGTCATCGTCTTCTCAGACCGAAATTGTCTTTCATATTAAATTTCATGTAGGATTTTTGGCATAAAAATCATTTGAAATTCAAAAACATCTCATTTTTGAATGTCTACATGAAAATTTCATTTTTTGGATTGCTGTACAGCAAAGAAATAAAGCATATTGGCTCAAAGAACAAAGAACTTTGGCTCAAAGAAACCCTAACACCCTTGAATCAATCACAGCTAGATCAACATATATAGCTGTCCACAACTTTTTCCGTCATCACATCGACGCCGTTTTCGTCATTACATCGACGCCTCCAAATATGGATTGTCTGCATAAATTCAAGCGAAACTTTGCATGTAGAATGTCTAACTGGGCATAATTTAAAATCAAAAGTCGCTTATCTAGTGCTCATTGATATCATATAATTTCCTTTAGAAAAAGTCCATATTTTCTCTAAAAAAGTGACCACAATTGGTCATCACATCGACGGCTTGTGGTACTTATTGTTCTAACCAGAAGAAATGCTCAATGGATCTAATATTTTCATGATAAATAGCCTGCCCTAAGACTTCCATAATGGCATAATTGGATTCGTCATTCGGCCTTTTGACTTTGCCCTATGCCTCAAAAATATACTCACTGACATAAATAATAAAAACAACTATCATTGACTTGAATGGAAGTTTGTATCATTTTTTTTCTATGGTTTGAGATGATATCTCGCTTTCTATGTATCACCATTGAACTCCATATGATAAGGGAAATGATATAGGACCATCAAATTTCAAAATTTGATATTGATCACAGTAACAGATAGAAGTTGAACAGAATCACCACCTACTGCTGACCAGATTTGACTTATGAAATGGCGCACGATAACTTTACCAGAGGAATGGCAATTGGGATGATGCGTTGTGGACAAAGTTGAAAAAAAACAAAAAATACAAACTGTTGCGAAAGAATTGAAAATTTCAAGGGTCGTTGTATGGAGTTGGTGGTGTCTTTGGAAAGCAGAAGGAAATGTGGAAAAGAAGAACGGATCAGGAAGACCAAGGGTATCATCCAAGCGGACAGATGCACGCTTAGTTTTAGCTGCTAAAAGAAACAGATTTGTGTCCGTCCCGAAGCTAATTGTGTACTGGAAGGTTGCTTGGAACGTTGCCTGTAGCGTTCGAACTGCATATCAAAGATTGCGAGAAGCTGGTATAGTCTCGACGACCCGCTGTGAGAATTCCGCTGAGCCTGGAACATCGAAGGAGACGAGTGACGTGGTGTCAAGGTCATCAGTCGTGGAGTGACAGTCAGTGGGAAGTCAGTGTGCTCTGGACTGATGAATCGAGGTTTACTCTCGATTTCAACGATGGTCGGATCCGTGTTCATCGCTTGCCAAGTGAACGATTTGCTACATGTTGCGTCAAAGAACACGACCGGTACGGCGGCGGTAGTGTCATGGTTTGGGCTGGTATCTGGCACATTGGAAAAACACCAGCAATCGTAGTGAAAGGAACATTGACAGGACAGCGATATGCCGACGAGATCGTGACACCGGTCGTGGTTCCAGCAGTGACATCGAATCAATTGATTTTTCAGGATGACAACGCAAGGCCCCATCGCGCTTCAGTGGTCTCTAACAGGATAGCAAGCAGTGGAATCCCAACCTTGGAATGGCCCTCACGTTCTCCCGACCTCTCCCCCATCGAGCACTGCTGGGATGAACTTGGTCGCAGAGTGAGGGAGAGGTACAACCACCCACCAGTATCTTTGAAGATGTTGGCGGACAGACTGATCGAGCAGTGGAACCTCTTAGACCTGGCGTTCATCCAGCGACTGTGCTCATCCATGCCCTCACGCATCGATGCCTGTTTGGATGCTCGCGGTGGTCACACCCGTTTCTAACTTAAGTTGTTAAATTCATGAGTATCAAATTAAATGTTTTTGAGTAAAGCATTCGAGTTCTCCTTTTACAAACAACAAACAAACGTACAGTACAACCAAGTTTAAGTCATAAGTATTCATATCAGGACTTGTTTCATTCTTTTTGTCACTCAGTATAGCACAAACTGTCATCATATCGACGCCGTCGATCTTATGATTTTCAGCGTCGATGTGATGATGGAAATTTAAGTCGCCATTTAATCTACGCTGCTTGACATGTATCCTTGGAAGATCCTTGATGCACCAACAATGCAAGTGTACCGATTGGAAAAGTAAGGCGCCGATTGCTCTGTTTCTACATCTACATCTTGCAAACAGTTCATCTGCATTAATCGAGTAGTGGTTAGGTTTCCCTCCTTTTATCTTTCAATCAACGAGTCATTTCTTTAAAAGGAGAATGTGCCGACAAAAGAAGGAATCGGATCATTGAAATAGGAGGGTAGGTCAGTAGACCTATCTTTTTAAATGGCAAGACGACGCATGACAATGAGCTTAAGCTTGCGTATTGTACATTATGGTATATTTTGCTGATGAATACTATTTATGATTATTCATTTCTTTTGTGTATCTGTTAGGCCTGCATGTACATGTGCATGCACATGTCTTCCGTGTCTGTTTTGGAAAGGCCTAGAGCTTTCATGGAAGCAGATGTCTTATCAAGCACACTTAAATTCACGTTTTTATTAATTCTTTATCATCACATTATTTAAAAAGATGTTAACAATTTCGTCGGCAGAACTTTGATGAGTTACATAATGCTAAATGCTGTGTAGGCCTATGACGAACGTCACCTTATAGAGCGATCACACTAAAAACGATCCATGAGACATAGACTACTAAGACAAACCCGTAAACAAAACCTAAAATTCAACAACAAAGCAACCGAAAATATCTCCTAAACAAACCCTTAATAAATTCTAAAAACTAATAACCCAAAACTCATTTTTATTCTATATTAATTTTCGCGTAAACCGCATGATAAGAAGGTAGCAATTCGAAGTCGATGTGGCCTAAATGGATCCCATCTACATCCTATAGTCATAGCACTTATTCATTGATATCCATGCTCATCCTAAACTAAAACTTGCATAGACCCATAACTTAAAAACTTAAACTTCAAAAGATATAAGTCAAAAGAATCTCATATAGTTTGCCGTTTCGACAAATTTCGTAAATCCTAAGACTTGATGAGTCAATAAAATTAATTGGATATTCACTATAAACTCATCATCAAGCATAAATACACGTATGCATGCCAGCATAAATCTACGTAAGGGATGAGACCATTGGAGAAAGTTGTGTCCCCTCTATTTGACATTCATTTTATTATTCGTAGTTAATTATTTCAAGTAGGCCTATTCTAGACCTACTCCAATTCATGATGTTGTAATGTGAATATAAGAGAATAACCATGAAGTATACAAGTAAATACATTCATGCTGTTTTCAGTTATTAAAGTTGTTATAGAATCAGCATGATAGCTGAAAAAATTTTCGAACTTTAAATTTAGAAGCACGTCTATTGCAGGCTTTAGGCATGCTTATATTGCACCTTAGGTCGCCTTGCTGAATTCATCATGAATACTGCGAGATGTCAAATTGTGGATACATGTCCTCAGCAGAGTAATGATATAAATAAATAAATAAAAACATGCATATAAAGATATATACTCGCATTAACTTTCGGTTATCACATCGACGCATCAGCGTCATCACATCGACGCCATCATATCAGAAACTCGGCTACAGATATCCTAATAATAATTAGATTGTGATTTAACTCACATAATGCTTATTGGAAGAACCAAATACAACTATCTGGAGCAAAAGAAATCAAATTTTCGAGAATCTTTTTGAGTGGATAAAAGAGGGGCCACTTTTGCTGGATTTTACCATATATCTATGCATTAAATTTGGCATGAACCTCTGCACTTTGAAGACTAAGCGTCCCTGGATGCTCTCGATTACAATTTTCAGATTTTAGGGAAGATTGAATATTTTACATCTGCTTGAAGATAGTCTACTGATTGCAAATTTATCTGAAATTGTTTAGATAAGCAAAAATATATTTATTTATTTTAAATATATGTATCGACAATCAAGCGTCATTTATGTTTCTTTTAAAGCATGAAATGCACTATTAGTTCTGCCCATTCAGGGCTTCAAATTTGCTGTAATTTGATTCTGTGTAGATGAATGCATATGTAATGAATTTTCAGCAAATAAATATTATTATTTTTTGTTATTTTAACACAATTGTCAAAGAAAGACTTCGAAAGCATTATTGAGTAAAATATATTAAATAATAATAACATAACAAGTCTTTCAACGCACAAAATTATTATACTAAAATCGATTTCGCCGGTCCGGCCTGGTCACTTAGTACATTTTATGGACTACATAGTACACATAGTACTACATATTAGTACATAGTAGTACATTTTATGTACTAAGTGACCAGGCCGGACCGGCGAAATCGATTTTAGTATAATAATTTTGTGCGTTGAAAGACTTGTTTAGTTTTTTTTTTTTTTTTTGGATCACGACCACACAATGGTCGGTTGTAACTCAGGACCTCGGAATCCTACCAGGACTCAGGGAGATCCAGAGTGCGTCTAAGGATGTAGGCACTACCGAGCAGAGCAGCCTTAAGTAATTGAGGTACTTGGTGTCGACCGGGAATCTCTTTGAGGTACTTCTTTAGGTTGTCAGTATGGGCTCCCAAGGATCCCACTACTACTGGTATCACTTTTGCTTTAATCTTCCACAGCTTCTGTACTTCTATTTTCAGGTCTTGGTACTTTGCTATTTTCTCTCGCTCTTTATTGCATATGTTTCTATCCTCGGGAACGGCGATATCGATTATGTATCCCATCTTCTCTTCTTTGTCCACTATCACTATATCGGGCCTCCTTGCTGAAATGTTCTTGTCGGTTCTTATTTCGAAGTCCCATAAGATCTTCACCATGTCTGTTTCAACTACTGGCATCGGCATATGTTTCCATGGCTCTGTCGATGCGCTGATGTCATACTGTAGACAGATATCTCTATGGATCATTCTGGCAACTTCATTGTGGCGATTGAGGTACTCTTTTGATGCCAGTTTTGAGCATCCTGTGAGTATATGGGACACTGTCTCATCTGCTGACTTACACATTCTGCACTTTGCATCATTGCTGGTTTTCAGGATGTATGTTGCATGTGCTTTCGTATTGACGGCTTGGTCTTGAGCTGCCGTTAGTAACGCTTCTGTGGTAATTTTCAAATTGACTGATTTCAACCAACCGTAACAAGCCTGCCTAGATGTTATTTCCAGCATTTGTCTTGTGTATTGTCCGTGCATTATCTTATCTTTCCATTTATGGTATCGATCTTCTACAACTTTCATCTTCCAATCTTCTAAGGTATCTTGTCGCTGCCTGTACAAATTGCCCGATTTAACCACTGCCAGCAGTGGGTCATCGTTTCTGTTTTGTACATATTCTGTTAGGCTTCTGTCTTCTTGTTCTATGACTTCCTGCAGATCTTTGAACCCCCTACCTCCCCGATCCCGCGGTAGGTAGAGACGGTCGATATCGGCTCTTGGATGTAGTGCACCGTAGATGTTTAGTATCTTACGTGTCTTTCGGTTGAGTTCACTTAGTTCTTGCACTGTCCATTTCACCACTCCTCCAGTGTAGCTGATTACGGGTACTGCATATGCATTTATAGCCTCAGTCATATTCTTGGCGTACAACTTCGATTTCAGCAGTTTCTTTAATCTCCTCTTGTATTCTTTTGTTGCCCTTGCTTTTGCCGCATCATCAAGTATGGTTTCTCTCTGAGGAATTCCCAAGTATTTATATCCATCTTGGGTCACATCCCTTATTAGTGCTTCTTCAGCTTGAAATCCGTCTGTTTCAATTACTCTCCCTCGATGGATTATAAGTCGCGCACATTTTTCGACTCCAAACTTCATGTTAATATCATCGCTGTATATCTTAACCGAGTTGATGAGGCAGTTGATGTCGTTTTCGGTTTTCCCGTATAGCTTTAAATCGTCCATGTATAGCAGATGATTGATTTTTCTTCCTCTTGTAAGTGCGTACGATTTATCTATTCCATGTAAGATCTCACTCAGTGGGTTTATTGCAAGGCAGAACAACAGTGGTGAGAGTGAGTCTCCTTGGAAGATTCCTCTTTTGATCTTTATTGTTCCAATAACTTGCTTACCATGTGTAATGTTCGTCTCCCAATGTTTCATTGATGTTATGATTATATATCATATATTGATATTATGTTATATATCATAGTTATTATTATTTAATATATTTTACTCAATAATATTATTATTATAAAAATACAAATGAATAAAAAAAGAATGAATTTCTACATGTAAGTGTTTTTGAAGCTCTGCCAATTTCTGCTCACTTTTTCGATATCCTGTTTCTCTGATAAAAGACCGAAACACATTAGCAATGTTTTTAAGAAAATAAGATTCAAATGTCAAATGATGAGACACAACCCAAATAAAAAGCAGACAATAAAAGCAATGTAAATTATGTTCAATTCAAACATCATTAATGTTAAATGAGACTTCTAACGAATGTCTTTTGCTTTATATGATTTTATTGATAAAATTTCAGTTTCCCATTAGCTTGGAAAACATTTCTCTAACGATTACTCATGATAAAAGACGTTGACGTGGTCAACTAAATTATCAGTGTCATTGAAAGGAAACAGTGATTCCCTATAAAGATTGTCTTATATGATGTAAAATTTCTGATAAAGCTTTTGATGTATTTCATAGATAGACGTTGCATAGCATTTCAGTCTATGATGATAAGTCTCAGTTTACAAGAATTCCATGCTAATCAGGTATAATGCAACTGCTATTTGTTCACAGATATTCAAGTCAAATCCAATCGAGTTAGCGTTTATTAATTTAAATAAGAATCATGAGGTAATATAAGTATACAAGTTGAAATTGACACAAAGCTGAGAATACAATAATAATTTCAATCAGCTCATCAGATTATGTTAGTTAATAATAAAGACGTAAAGGGTAAAAATGAATTACGGGGCTTTCACATTTAGAATATGGGATAGACGAAGCAACGGAGCAGCTGTGACGTTAAGGCAATATGTCATGTAAAAGGTGTGAGTTGTTTTCTTCTGCAAATATAAATAGGTTTTTGCGATTCACACAGCTTCTGAATGTTATTCCTCCTGAATGACATTGACATTTTCTTTCTTCACACGATATATAATTTCGTGAGCACGTTTGTCTATTTTCATAAGAATGATGGATAACTTTTTATTTAATCCGGCTATATTGCAAAAAATCATTACATGAGCATCTTGAGTTCCTAAGTGAGAGTCTTAAGTATTGAATGGAAAGTTTATGTGATAATTTAACGATATATCACAAACTCTTCCATTGTCCACCTGTTTTTGTGAGCAGGAAACTGTTCACAACTCCATGGTTAAAGAACTGAAATTAAACGAGATGAAAAATCCTAGACGCAAGGAAGAGCTAGACAAAAACGTGAAGTCACGTCTTAATCAGCCATTGTACAATTCTTGTTCCCTTCATCATTTCGAATTTTAAGCATTGGAGCAGACTGCCAGGGGTCTAACGCAGTTGCAGGATTTTAATGCACATTGTTGGTGGAACATACATATAGCTGTGCCTGAGAGGAGAGCTGAATATCTGCTGAAGTCTGTTGTTTGGTAAACAGCTTTTTTGTTGCCTTAGAAGATGATTTAAAGCAAGAGAAGACTGCTCAAAATGCACCTTATTTTCCCTCTTGTCATATACCATTTTAACGTGATCTCGTGTCACAATGTTTACAACACTGATTTCAAATGTCACGATGTTCATGGTGAGCACTTTGAACACTTGAAAAATGGCAAGGAGTCGAAAAGATGCTTTTCAATAATTGATTATTCATTTAATGCATTTCATGGTGGCATGTGATAATGCAATACATAATGACATTAATAACATTTTCTTATCATCTCTTATGGTTCTGAAACTTCATGGAAACCCGGTTCTAACAAGCCAACCGCTAGTATTAATCAAGAACAAGTTTCATTGCATTCTGGGAATGATAATTTTCTTATTTCTCTCTTCAGATGTCAATTTTCTAAATATCTAGTCTCCGTTTACTTGGAAAATTCTCAGAGTCACTGAGAGCTGTCTAGTTTCTAAGGATTCATAGTTTTTTTCCAATTAGTCTAAATGTATATCTGCTTGATTTAAGAATCATTCATAGGAAAATTTTCGGCAATTTCTTAGTTAACTTTAAATGCTCTATTCTATTTTAGTCTATCCCGTAGCTTGTGTATTCTACGACTAGGACTTAATATATCTTCGCATGCAGTACTGAAGTAAATAGACATGATCAGACATTATCAGTTTTTCTCATTTTGCTACTATAAATTTCATTTTCCATTCAAAATATTGCCGACGTCAAAGCAAAATATCTTGAGGTCAATGGGATTCCTAGAATTAATCACGAATGATAGCTTTTCAAAGTCCATTGAAACTTCAGTCTCTTTCCATAGTTTGAAGGGGAAATATGTCGGCAACAGACTGCTCAGCAAAATAATATTAATTACTTCGCTGCTGCTTTAAGTTAACTAAGACATCAATGAAAATAAAGCCTTAAGTAAACCGCCGATTCTTTTGATTGACTTCTTATCACGACAGAATCATTTTCTGTCGACCGAAAGACAGACCTTTGCTTGTTATGAGTGGCTCAATAGCCTGCGGCAGAGACGCTCAATATTTTGAATTTGTCAACTTCAATCGACTTCACGAACATGTTTTGCCGGCAGTGTTGCAACGTATAAACTTTTAAATTTTGTCAGGAATTGCTTTTTGTACAATGCATAGCAGAATAGTACACGTACGTACACATACAATCCTTAGCAGCAGCTACCACTTCAATGTTACTCCAAAACTATAGTAGTTGCAACGAAGGGCGCACACAGGATTTATTTGCGGGGGGTGGGCGGAATGTTGACCATTTATTAATCTTATATGCATATATTATATGTTATTACAATATTATTTATCATATAATATCATATACATTAATTTTCTATACATGATTGTATTATAATTATATATCTTCTATCACATATGCAGACCTATTCTCAATTGATCCATCTCTTCTTATTGACAGATTTGCAGAAAGTAGCAGGAGCTTCGGCTCTGTCTTATCACCTCATTCGTGACTTTCGACCAATGCTTCAATTTTTAGTCAAGAAAGTGTTATGAATCGTGACTAAAGCAGATTTTCATTTTGATACAAACGGTGTTAATTTCCTGAACATTGATAACTAATAACCGCAAAATTGGACGAGGAATTAACAAGCATTGATATAGAAGCATGTATGTATTACCTCAAGAAAATGGTGCGCTTCGGCCGGTCAAGTATTACTCCAATTGTTTTCTTTTGATTCATAGCCTCTTCATGTTCGACACGACTTGAACTCGACGTTGAAATGATCTTGCAATATTGGACTCTTACTGAAAGCGGTTGAAGACGTTGGAGATAATCGAAGCTGCTACAGTACATGCTAGGTGTTGTAAGCCCGGAGTACCAGAATTTTTTAACTCGAGCAGGAAAATATGAGCCTGCTATTGTGAATTTAGCCTGAATACATTAGATAGCCATTACGGACAGTGACCGCATGGGAACCGTGTGGCACTGTTCACTTATCTTAAAAGTGCCATTATTGGTTTCTGAAAATGATAAAATCCACTGACTGTTGGCTCGTGAAAAGTGAAAGACAGTGCAATAGTCCACTGACTATGTGAAAAGTTGTACTTTCCCGGTTTCATGATTTAAGTATAGTGACGGTTGATAGGCATTACGCTTCCAGGCCCATCTTAGGTGAGATTTAAAGGACTACAGGACTGCTGAGTTTCATCATCAAACTGCATTTTCGCAAAACAAGGCCAGTGGGAAGATATATAAAATCAACATTCCATTTCTAACTCATAATCTAATGTCCAGATGTCATTCGAAATATGTTGAGTCATAAAGCGCAGCAATGATATGAGAAAAACAATGACAGTAATTAGGCTGTTTATTTCGTTACAAGTGCCAAGGTATCAATAGATCTTTCTATAGGTCTTTCTTTTTATCCTATTGGCTAACGGTAGAATCGGCTACTTCTTTTTGGCCCATTTTACACCGGCACGTGCGGATCATGACATGGCCAATTTCCTGCAAGCATATCTCGATCTTTTGTTGCTTTGATAACATTATATAATAAGTGATTGATTACAGTCCTCCGATATCGTGCTCACAATTGTTAGTTTTTCGCTATGTGTATAACTTGTTTGCTGCCCATCATTCTGTGTATTGAAAGACTTTCTACCGTGCCTTTTCTCATGAAAGGCCCGAAGAATTTTGTATGGTGACTATTGACGTTAGTTAACAACTGACATATGGTGCTGGCAATTGGGGACTTGTAGATTCATTAGCATGTGGGTTAGTCTGTAGCGGACACAATATTATTCACATCCGCTCGACTCTTCACGATCTAAATTTACTGACTGCGTAGGCTTAATGTGGTGTCAATTTTCTTGTTCCTCAGCATTCAGACTTTAATTTGCATTTAGTTTAATGGAAAATTGATCTTCTGGCCCATCGAATTTTCTCACGACTAGTTCTGGCCGTGACCATCAGTACTGCGGAAAGGAGATCCAACTACGCATTTATCTCTGTGGCTGGTCCCTACAAGCACTACTCACAATAGGTGTGTAGGTAATTCTCTCACTCTCATGCTAGAAAGGGGATCCCAAGTTCTAAATAGACAAGATTATCATGCCTCATAATGTCTACGATGCATTTTTGATGTAGATGTGCAGTTTCACTGCTCTTTCTGCAAACAATGGCTTCCCAGCTGGAAATCTAAACCACTCATCAAACTGCTACCGCGGCGCGATTAACAAAGGCTAGTGAAGCAGGTAAATCATGACTGTACCAGGACCAAAATTTTACGGCATGGATTTTTGATTTGTATTTTAACAAAAGCAAGTTCCGCCTCCAGCAGGCGCTGTAAACGTGCTTCTTGTATTAAGAGCACGGAATTGATGAAACCTCTCAAGTAAAGAGCGAAGTCGGTCTCCTGCATCCTTCAACTTGCTTTCTCTCTTCATCCCTAGGTCGGTGTGATGGTCTCAGCCGTTGCTTCCTGCAATATCTTCTCAATAGTCCGTGGGTTTGCCGGGACTTTTAGAACAGCACCTCTGTATCCCATGCATGTTGTAGGAGGCTACTAAATGGGGTCTGTCAACAGGGCATGCCAACTTGGTGCTCAGTCATCCCTGTTGCCTTGTTTGTGTGACTAAATTATGGTGAAGTTTCGGACAGTCTTGATAGCTTCTCCCTTGGCTATTGAGATATTGCAACGAAGCTGTACGGCTTTTGTCCGGCTGTCAGGCAACGAGGTGGCCCAACCGGCTACTTACTTCCGGGTCGTCCCTGACCCCGACCTTGTTGCCGTGGGGGGTAAAGGCGACCAAGTGTGTTGCGGTAGGCCCTCGTGGCGGAGGGCACGAATGCCAGTGCTCCGGTGGGATGGCATGCAAAGATGGATCTTGAGGCCGTTATGCTATTTAGGGGCTCTGCACCCGGGTTGCCGGAAGAGGATAATGATAATTTCCTAGCTTTCGCGCTGGAACAACCACCCTCCGGTGCGGGTGACCAGTCCCGTCTCTGCCGTCCAACCGCGCGACACAATAATATCAGCTACTGCTTTCAGGCGACCAGCTGGCAAGTCACTTTCCGTGATTGTCTCAGGAACAAGACGTATCGAGATATTTACTTGAAAGCCAGTCATTTAATCATTTAGCAATACTTAGTAGCAATATTTGGCAATACTGGTGTCAAGATATTGTATTAAAACTGAAAGGTTAATTGCTGAAGTTAGAAGCCTGTTGATTCTTAAATTTTTTTTTTTGCTACAGCATAAATTCCATTTAATTGTTTTCATGGAGAAACAATTGTCAATATCTATGTATCTTAATAGCTCACGAAGTAGTATCAAATCTGTACAGATGTAGGCTATCTTGACACTTGTTTCGACCAGTTCAACGCCATCTATGGTATCATGGGTAGGTTTGAATCGAAAGAGAAACATGAATTAACAAGTGCGACTCTATTTTAGCAGATACATGGAGGGTGGGTTGCATTTTTGTGATAAGCTAAATTAGCATCCGAAGTTGAGGTGCTTCACACAAACGTTTATTTCCGAATGATTTATGATTTTACAACTGACTCGGCTATCGATAAATTTTAGCAGATCTCTGTTCTAAAATCAAAAGTTTCATTTTTCTTCAATTTGCATGCCGATTAAGTGAAGTAAAAGTCATAGACGGATCAGAAACACATCCGCCTTCAACGGTCGATGTTCGGATGGTAGCACTATTTCATATCCGTCATTCGAGCATCGACCGTTGAAGGCGTTAGACGCCGAAGGCCTGTCTTTCTGATAGGTTTGACTTTTTGCTTTATAATATCGCCATCGTCCAATAAATTGAAGAAACAGGGAAGTTTTTGATTTAAAATTTTTCTGATTTTCTCAGAAAAGATGATCTCCCATCACTTGGTCAACTACATTTAATTAGAGAATCATTATCCTGCAACATTTATAGCACGGAAACTCATTCTAAGTTATATTTTATTTTTCTCCGATATGCCACGATGTCTCTTTTACTCGTTTAACGAGCGACAGAATGAATTATGGACAATACAAGCGTCAAAGTCAGTTAAATAACGACCATGGTTCACAGACTTAGATTGTAACATAGATTCAGAGAAAGAAAAATACATAGAAATAGTAGGGTTGATGCAGATTGTTATAATACTGTTAAGCTTGTCAGTAGTAAGATGCTAAAGCGGAAACAAAAACAGAAGAGAAAAGTCTCCTTTTTAAACGACAGGAGTAGAAATATTCTTTTTGTACGCAAACATAGCTTGGGTTTAGTCAGACTTATGATCACAGTTTCACCAATTCAGAAGTAAAATTTGTTACGGCACCGCTTCACAACTCTAAAAGCATTCCTTTAGTCTTTGTGACTGCAGATCAGTGAGTGCAGATGTTTAGTGATGGAGGAAGCTGGAGGTAGTCTTGATCATGGGCGCTCCCCCGCCACATAACTTGCTCCACACGCGCAGTCGTACGAGTATGTGACGAGGGGTTTCTGAAAAGGAAGGATTGAGTCCTTTGGAGCGTTGCCTGGTTCAATTGACGAAGTTTGAGGCAATCATTCTCGACACAGTGAACACTTTGATTGTCAGATCGCAGCGACAGATTTCTTTCTAAATATGCTTGTTAGGAGACCAGTTTTTATGATCACCTAATGGATTTTTATGGAGATTAGAAAAGCATTGCTTGTATATTTTGACGACTGTGACATGGTATTACTCACTCATCATTAGCATAAACAGAATTTTATATCCAATAGCGGCAATTTAAGAATCAAATGCAACAAATTCGTGCTAAATGGTTTGTCGAAGCTTCAGGATTGTTGTGTCTCCGTTAAAACAGCCGTTTGCTAGAGCATCTCAAGCAGTTCTATTCCCAAACCAGCTCTATGAACTTAATACATGAAATTCAAATGTGGTCATCATGGATATAACAGCATCATGACACGACATGATATAAAGGATGTAGTATCCATACAAAGAGGGCTAAACAAAACATGGAAATCAAAAATGTACGCAAATGATAGTTAGAACTAACTAAGACATAGATGCTTCACATCCCCCTTCAGAAGTGGGATCAACGTCCGGATAACGGCGCACCGATTTAATTGTCCTTGATGATCTTCGCACACTTACCATCTCTGGTTGTTGACTGGCTTGGGGTAATATTTGCGCATCATGCGCCACGACTGCACGTCCATCTGAATGCTCTACCAAAGACGTATTCTGTCCTTGCCTGAACAAAAACTTCACATTGGTTACCTGCGCCTTACGGTGGGGGTTTGTACAACAGATTTTGCATCGGCTTCAGGTAGCTTATGATTGGGCAACGCAACCTGCGTCCAAACATCAGTTCAGCTGGTGTCCTTCCTCCTTCCCTGACTGCTGTGTGTTATGATGTACAATCATCAGACGATGCAAAAACGCTTGAGGAGAATTTGTTGCTGGGTTAAAACCCTTAATTGCGTCCTTGATTACGCGCACCATGCGTTCCGCCAGTCCATTGCTCTGTGGTCTGTATTCGGGTAAGTGAAGGAGCTTGCACCCTATGCCGTTTAGCCAAGATCAGAATTGTGAACTTGTGAATTCTAGAGCGTTATCACTAACCAGAGTTTCTGGAATTCCGAATATTGAAAACAATCCTCGTATATGGCTTATTACCGTTGGCGTTGTTCTATCCTTGCTAAATAATGCCTGCAACCACCCCGAATATGCATCTGCGACAACCAAAATATTTCCCGTTCGACTATGGAAAGCCCACTCTATATGAATCCGACTCCACGGGGTATCTTCCTTGGGCCATGTGTGAGTTGTATCAAATGAACGAAACTTTGCTCGACAGCAGGTGTTACAATTTCTTGCAAAATTTTTAATTTGAGTATTCATGTTCGGCCAGTAGAATTCTCGTTGTACCATACACAAGGTTGAATGATAACCATTATGCGATTGATGGGCATTCTGAATGATATCATGGACTAATGATTGCGGTGGTATAATTCTAGATCCTCTGCGAATACAACCGTACTCATCAATCGTGAGCTGGATTGCCATTCTCTTGAACGGTCGCTCACGCGCACTTACATTATTCCAATTGCCACAAACGATGCGCTTTTTTAGATCATTTAGAAATCTATCGTTTTCATATTCTTTTTTAATAATGCTTATATCCATGCAAGGTTCAGAAAAATGCACTTCTGGTAATTTAGTATCGTCATTAACATGTATACGTGACAAATAGTCTGCAATAACATTCTTTTCACCAGGAATGTATTCTATTTCAAAATCGTAATTCATCATCTTAAGAGAAAACTTTAACAATCTTTGTGAAATAGCACTTTTTAACACTTGATCTGGATTATAGATATATATTAAGGGTTTATGATCTGTTTGTATCTTGAATTTTTTACCTAACAAAAAATTCTGCAGTCTTTGACAAGCCCATAAAACAGCCAGCGCTTCCCTCTCAATGTTGCTGTAATTTTTTTCAGTCTTTGTTAACTTTCTTGAGATGTACAAATTCGGTTGTCCATCCTGTGAAAGAACAGCTCCAATAGAATTACACGAAGCGTCTGCAGTAAGGATGGAGTCCTGGCTTTAGTCTGGCTCCGAAACAAGCAACGTTTTCAGCATATTGAAATTTTTATCACAATGTTCATTCCAATTAAGGCTGTTTTTGTGCTCTTTGTCTATAGAATCATATAACGGCGCACATATTTCCGCGAAATTCTTAATGAAACGGCCGTAGTAATTAGCTAGTCCTAAAAAGCTCATAAGATCTTTTTCGTTTTTGTGTACTTCAGCATCAGCAATTTTGGTAATCAAAGACCGATCAGGTTTGATCCCATCTTTGCTGAATATGAATTCCAAAAATTTTAGCGACTGAGATGATTCTATGTATTTACTGTCGTTGATCGTCACATTATGATCAGACAATCGATTTCGTACTTGTTTAAGTCGTCGTTTTAACTGACCCTCTGAAGATGCGCATATCATGATGTCATCTTGGTACACAATTGTCCCGGCTAGTCCCTTCAATATCTGTTCCATACAGCGCTGAAAGATCGCACTGGCATTTTTCATGCCCATTATGAGGCGATTGATTGTGTATAGTCCTTTGTGTGTATTAATTACTGCCAATGTTTTAGATTTTTCATCTAAGGCAATTTGCCAGTTGGCAGACTTCAGATCAATTTTTATCAAAAATTGAAGCATTGCCTATCCTACTAAATATATCTTCTGTAGATGGAAGAGGATATGCATCAGATTGTATATGACGATTCAAAGTTGCCTTAAAATCTATTCACATACGATATCCGCCATCTTGCTTCTTTACCCACACTACAGGGCTAGCATGCGTAGCATGAGATATTGGAATTAGTATACCCTGTTTTTCTAATCTTGACAATTCGTTATCTAAAGTTTCACGCAGATGAATTGGAATAGTGCGAGCATGGCAGAATTTTAGATGTTGGTTTTTATTTGTAAGAACTATATTCGCAGTAAAATTCTTTATCGTTGGTAAAACGGAGGTTTCATCTATAGCCATCATCTCAACCTTTGAATTTTCTACGTCAATCATGTCCCTTCCTATAAGCCCATATGATTTTTTAGTGTCTACGACAATAAAAGAAGTATCAATTTCGCTATCATCATCAATATTTCTCAACTTAGCGGTTAATTGACCTAGCGTTTTTACTTTTGAACCATCGTAATTACTCGGACTTATGCGAGTCGGAGACAAGATTGGACTACCAATTTCTTTCCATTGCTTTTGAGACAGAATGCTAATTGCGGCTCCAGTGTCAACTTGAAACCTTAATTTTTGGTTGTTTATAAACAATCCTTATATATAGCTTTTTGAGAATTGTTTATCACAAAAATGTCAACATTGTGTGTTTCATTATTATCGTATTGTTTTGCTTTTTTATTATAGCTGTCTTTATACTGGACTTTTGTTTTCGCTTGGCTATCCTTAATTTTACAACATTTGGCGAAATGATTCAACATGTTGCAAGAATTGCATCTTTTGCCAAAAGCTGGGCATTGGCGTATTTTATATGACAATCCACACTTTGAACAAGGATTGAAGTCGTATTTCGGTTTATTAAAGGATTTAGGGCTTCTAATATAAAAATTTTCTGTTTGTCCAGTTGCACAATCTTTATTATTATTCACGAATTTATGTAATTGTTCATTCATTATGGCAAAAATCAAGCATTTCAGAAATTGTTGATTTTGGTGAAACTTGCAATTTTTCAAGAATCTTAAGTTTTAATTGATTGTTATCCAGTCCAGCTATAAATCGTAATTTGATTGATTCGTCATGTAAATTTTCAGTTTTTAATGAATTCCAATTACAATAATTAGCAAAATCATTTAGCCGACTATAAAAATCTATCTCAGATTCTCCTTTATTTTGAGAAATTTGAAGAAAATTGGTTCTATCTGCGATGACTAATCGCTTTCTTGGTTCTATATATTCAAGAATAACTTTTTTAATCTCCGAAAACACCAGAGTGTCTAATTCATTATTTGGCAGGAGAGAACAAACTTTCAAAAGTGCTTTTGCACCACATTTCTCTATGAAAAGGTCTGTTTTAGGCGAAGTATCAGAATCCCCTATCTTATCTTCAATTTTTTAGATCGGCAGTTAGCTTCAAATGCTAAGAGCCAACATCTACATTGTTCTGCATCATCCAAAGTTAATTTTTCGTTTTTATTATCACTCATAGTTGCTGACGTGCACATCAATGGCAATGGAAAAATAATGCAATTGAACAACCGTTGAAGATAAAAGGAATGGCTTACTTCATCATTTGTAGATCATTGGTTCTGTTTCTTGCACCCCTAGCACCATTGTTGTGTCCCCGTTAAAACAGCCGTTTGCTAGAGCATCTCAAGCAGTTCTATTCCCAAACCAGCTCTATGAACTTAATACATGAAATTCAAATATGGTCATCATGGATATAACAGCATCATGACACGACATGATATAAAGGATGTAGTATCCATACAAAGAGGGCTAAACAAAACATGGAAATCAAACATGTACGCAAATGATAGTTATAACTAACTAAGACATAGATGCTTCAGCCTGGTTCAATTGACGAAGTTTGAGGCAATCATTCTCGACACAGTGAACACTTTGATTGTCAGATCGCAGCGACAGATTTCTTTCTAAATATGCTTGTTGGGAGACCAGTTTTTATGATCACCTAATGGATTTTTATGGAGATTAGAAAAGCATTGCTTGTATATTTTGACGACTGTGATATGGTATTACTCACTCATCATTAGCATGAACAGAATTTTAGATCGAATAGCGGCAATTTAAGAATCAAATGCAACAAATTCGTGCTAAATGGTTTGTCGAAGCTTCAGGAAATAGTGCAGCGTAACACATCTGCCAAAAAAGTAACTGCAATCATTAAAGTATGAAATCAGTTTTCTTCACAGAGTTTGTTTTTGATTTTGTATAAATTATAAATTAATAACAGAAAGTGAACCATCTTTGCTAACTTTTCAATTTGTTTCAGCGATTTGCCCATCATTGCACCGTTGCTGATTCTTAAAGTGCTGTTGCTGAATATTAACAATAATTTTATGCTCCGCTTCTGTGGTTATCGTAAAGGCGATAATTATGCATTTGTACTCGCACAAACAGTGACACACACTCATTTTTTACCAATGCATGATTTCTCAAGAATTCAATGAAACTTTACTCAATTTTTTCAGTGCTCTTTTTCTTTTCCAGTTTTTGGCGAGCGGGTTTAACAGCTGAACGGATTACTGAGTTAGCACAGATAACATGTCAGTGCGAGCAGTTGAAGTAAGTTCGAAACCTGTCACTCCAGACCATCAGAAAGCATTGACTTTGAGCAGCAATTTATGCTTCAGTTTTCTGTCTTAGCATATTAATTATTGATATTAATACAACCATAATCAATATGATAATATAATGACATATACGAGGTCTTAATCAGACGAAGGCTTGTCTTATCTCTGAACTTGTTCGCATCAAACAATGGCAGTTCCTTCACGCCGTAGGAATGCTGACGCTTGCGTCCGATAGATGGAGCAGCTGATCAATGATGACAAAGACAATGAGTGACACGAGGGCCAACATGATATTGATATCTGAAATAACACCGGAGATGCAAGAAAACAGACAATCACTAATTACTTCATTTAATAAGGCAAGCCACAATTCTTCTTAAACCAAGTGTCTAAGCTTACCAAATAAATAGATTTAGTAATTGATTATCAGTTTGCGATTAAATTTAATGAGAATATGCAAAAGAGGTAGGAATTTTTGGGCTGTGCAACGATTTAGGAAATGGACTGCATATAACATTAATAATTAGACTATTAATTGTTTTATATAATGTAATAAAACAATCAATCTATCCGGCTTATTGTGATGGCATAAGATCCCCGCTAGACCAGTCCTGTCACTGCTTTTCTTCTCCAGTCAAATGTGTTTCTAGCCAACTCTTTGGTAAATTTTCCTGCTCTTCAATCACACTCAGCAGATTGGCCTCTCTTGAACTTCCTGAATATTACAGGTATACTGTATTGTGTTATTAAAATGAATTTGATTTAATGAATTATTAGTTCGTTCTAGCTTTTTTAAGCCACGAACCTGAGAGTTGACCTCCAATCAAATCTGAGACTGAAACCAACCCGTTCACATTTGAGAGAGAGGTCTCAGGAAAAAAGCTGCTCCTCATTTTCATGAGCAACTCCTTCACTTAACTATCGACGCTGAGACTCGCTGAGACTTGACCTTAGATGTGCTGAGACCTAGGTTTCAACCTATTCACACAATCGACATCAGGTCGCAGATAAATTGAAAAATGTTTCTATTTATACCTTTTTGTTGCGCTAACTCTCAGGTTCCGTTCAGACTATGTGAGAGCTTGCTGAGACTCATGATTCATTTTGTCATAAATCGTCATGAAGAATAGACATAGGCAAGCCGCTGCGGTTATTACCCTTCTTCGTAAAAGAAAAAGAACGGGAACACGGAGCTGTTGGCAGTGGTACGCTCGGGGGGGGAGGTGCCCGTGGGCCTGAGCCTGCCCACTTTTTCGAAAACCGCATTCCCGGGTCCCTAATTTTGAACGGTTTATCGATAAAAAATGAGCACCGTCTTAAAATTTCCACTCATACACATTCATCATCCGTTATGTATCTGCTTGTATGACGAGTATGAGGGTATGAGTATTCAATCATGAGACCCGATAGTGGCGTTACCATTATTGAGAATGCACCCGGCGCATGAAATTTCATCAGTCTACACTTTGTGAACAAACAGAATATTCTTACTTGTCACATTCTTGATGATTGCAACATGTGATTCGATTTCTATGTCAGGTTTTTAACCTCAACTTAAGACTGCTTCACACATGCGACTTTTTGCCGCGCGGTTGTCGCTGAAATTAGGAATTGGCTTTTCACATTGAACTTCGATTTCTGCGACTTTCAATCATCAGACAAACCATTTCGACCTCTCGATCTCATGAGACATAGAAGGTGGATGTGTCTTAGCCTATTAGAGAAGGAATTTAACGAAAATTTCTCTGAAGGCAGGCTTCAGTTGTTTTGTTCTTGCTTTCATCAAAATCAGTATATCCAAATTCAGCATAAACATTTCTATTTCCTATTTTTGTCTCGACGTTGCTCTTTGTAATAGACATACAAACTCATTTGATAAACAGAAATCTCAGCATCCTATTCAATCAGCTCATCGATAGAAGTGCTCGATCGATTGCGTCATCTATTCATACCACAAGTCAACAAATTTTCAACCACAACCACTTTCGGAATTCGACTGAATACTATTTCAATCTACAATTTTAGGTGCAGATTTTACATATGAAATCTATAGTAAGGGTTTTTCGTAAAGCTTCATCATTGTGTGAAATATTCGGCAGGTCTTCCTTTTTGTCTAATTCTAAGACCTAATTGACCTCCTAAATAGAAATTTATCTATAATCCTATAGGTACTCGTGAAATATTCCACGTAAACAGGTCATCAACTTGTTTACGTAGGTTGTTTAATGCATTGTTATTTTTACATAATGAATAATTTTCAAAATTTTTACTTAATTGATTTCCTTTGAACTTAAATCTCAGGCCTATTAATATATGTTGGTCTTTTTTCGTCAACTTATTTCAGCACAAGCATGAAATGCTCAATAAGCCTACTGGGCCTATGAGCCTGTTTTCAAGCACTGAAAATAAAATCAAACAAATGAAGGCATCTGAAATGCTTCTAGAAACTATAGAACACGTAGCAAAAAATCTTCACAAACATTTATCAAATTTATCTAGCGCAAACCCATCGAGGTGGTCTATGGTAGGAGGTACTAGTATTGCCTTTCCCTATGCTCTATGCCTCCTTCAAAATATTCATCAATAGTAGATAGCCTACCACAAAAATAGGCAAAATTTTACATTATCTAGAAGTTCTTCTAACTTCCCTCTCTTGCGCGAATTCAGATCAGCTGTCATATTACTTTATAACAACCTCCTTCAACCTCTTTCATGTTGAACTTAATCAATCTTATGTTTTTAATTTTCTACTTGGGGCATGTACCTAGATGGTGAAATGAGTCATCCTCTTCCCTCAAACTTTGAAACTTTGATGAAGAAGGTCTCGATTGAAGCGCTTATAAAATATGCCTTAGTAATAATCAGTTTTTGATGGTTTAGGGATACTGGTGCATTTTTCTTTTGTACCCGAGTTGATCGAGTTTTGCTGGAATATTTTACTGAGTTATAACTGAGTTTTTAGAAAAACTCAGTATACCGAGTCTAACTTAATTTGGTTAATTTCCGGCAAAATCGGTTCACTGAGTTTCTTGAAAAACTCAATTGACAACATACCGTATTTACTCTTTTTGAAGCCGAGCCTCTAATAGTAGCCGGCCTCCTATAGAAGCCGGGGTAAACGGTACTAGAACAAAATAGAAGCCGGGCCTCCAATAGAAGCCGGGTATAAATAGAAAAGTTTTATTCATTGTAATGCAGTATGCAGTATGCAGTCGCAGGTCGTAACATGGATACTGTCGTCAACTTGATTAACTGATGACTCATTTGTTCTCATGTCTTGCCTTACGAATGGGATGGGCATCATTTCATTCTGGACAGTAAGGGGTGACAGTGATGTCAGCAAAGCGAAGACAGTACACGATCTGTGAGAAAATTGCAGCTATAGATTTTGTTAAGCATCATAGTGTTGAAGAGACTGCCAGAACTTTTAAAGTTGATGGAAAACAAATAAGAGAATGGAGAAAACAAGAAAACGATATTCGGAAGGTGGCGTCTGATCAAAAAGGCAATCAAAAACGAAAGCGTTTGACAGGGGCTGGACGACGAATACAATCTGATCTTTTGGAAGAAAAATTGCGCGCTTGAATAGTGGAGCAAAGAGACAGACGACTTAGAGTCTCTAGAAAAAATGTTCAGAAGATGGCGCAAACCTTATCAGTTGAATTGTCGTTACCCACGAACTTCAAGGCAAGTAATGGTTAGCTTAGCAAATTTCTATCGCGAAATCAATTTGTCATGAGGTCAAGGACTACTATATGTCAGAAAGTTCCTGCTGATCATCAAACTAAACTGGTTCAATTTGTTCTATATATTCGACAAATGAGAATGAAAAATGACTATCCTCTGGAAAGCATATACGCAATGGATGAGACCCCGGTATGGCTGGAAAGTTGCGGATCAAAAACGATCGCAAAGAAGGGATCTTCAGATGTACCATTGAAAAGTGCAGGTCATGAAAAAGTCAGGGTTACGGTAATTCTGACTGGACGTGGTGATGGAGGCAAACTGAAACCATTCATCGTTATCCCTAGAAAAAGACCTATAGCGTAGTTGAATAATATGAGCGATGTTTGTCATTCAATACAACACAAAAAGTTGGATGTAAGATTGTCTTACAGAAGAATATTTGAAACGAGTGGTTGGAGAATTTTCCTTTATCAAGCGATTAATGGTGTGGGATGCTTTCAGATGTCATATTTCACAAACAACTCAGTCTGTTCTTCGGAGATTAAGAATACAAACAGCTGTGATTCCAGGAGGGTGCACGGGACTTATTCAGCCAGCTGATGTAAGCTGGAATCGATCACTGAAATCACGAATTCAAAATAAGTATGATCAATGGCAAAATATCGGAGAACATTCATTTACCAAGAATGGGAATATGCGACCACCTTCATTCTATCAATTGGTTGATTGGGTACGAGAATCGTGGAATGCGATACCTAATTCTCAAATATCTGACTCAATGAAACAATGTGGTATCACGAACTCTTTGGATGGTTCGGAAGATTCACAAATATCTTGCTTTAGACCTGGCCGAGGTTGTGAGGATGGTTTGACTCAACTGGCTTCCTCGATGAGTGAACTCAATGTAGCTGAAAATTAAGTTGAAAGTGACTGTGAAGAAGATCTCCTGGCGATCGATTGTAGTGACAATGACAATATTTCATGGTGCGACAGTGATGAATCCAATTGACAGGGTAAGCTTCGTTAATCACTAAAATAAAGAATGTTACATCATAGTTATAGAGTTCTTATCATAGTTATGTCGATTAAAAAAATGGAAGCCGACCTCTAATTGAAGCCGGGGTAAATTTAACTTTAAAAAATAGAAGCCGGGGGCTTCAATTAGAGAAAATACGGTATGGTCTCATTCGGCATGCACCGTGGGAATGTCCTAACCGATGAAATCCTAATGAAAATATTCCTGTCTTTGTTGTGTAGTAATTTTATGCGTGTCGTGATTCAACGCATTGACATTAAGTTGAATATTTCATATCTTGAGAAACCTGTAAATGTTGGTCTGTTGTTTTTCATGTTTTCTATACTACTGACTATTTAATGTCCCGATTTTGGTAGTAAAAAGATATGGCCACCATGATATAGCTCATAACTAATTTCATCAATCAAGTTAAAGAAGCCTGTACATGCCTCATCATGTTTTTGTCTGCTTCATCGTAAATTCAGATTTCTGAAAGAAGCAAATCATGAAAATATTTATAAGGATCATAAATATCGTAAACATCATCAAATGAATCACTAGCTCAAACTGAAATACACAATCCAGTTGGATATTGATAACAAGGAACTCTCAGAAAAGTTGAAACGCGTACAACTTTTGCTGAGACATGGTCGTTGTCTCAGTTGAAGGCCTCAGGGTTGTTCACACAACATATCAAAATACCTGTATGACGAAGATAACTGATATGTATCCAAAGGGAATTATCAAAAGTTTTGTTGTTGAACATGTCATTCACAGCTGATTTTTATGCTGACGGACGAATTCGGGCAATTTTCATTAGATTCTATATCCAACTCTAAATCAAATTGAGTTATGTACGGAATACTTCAGTGAACTTTGAGGCACACTGAACATTGTGCTTCTATCAGATGCTGCTGAATGACTATCAACTGTTGTGAGTTTTATTCATTGCATTGCAATTACTTCTAGCGTCTGTATTCTGTGAAAATACAAAAAATGACATTGCATTTAAAGACATGTAGCATCGTGTCTTGAAATTCGTGCCGTTCGGTGCTAACTGTACTATCTTCATCTAACTGAATGTGGAATAGGGTGTTTGCTTGTATAGCTTGAGTTGAATGCTCTCTAGGAAACTATCGTTACTGTAAAACCGAAACACTAGTACGTCACAATATTTATCAAAGGAACAGCTTTTTTCAGTATACTGCACATTCGAGCCTATAATAGAAAAGTGTTCGATTAGCAGTTAGTCAAAATCTCGGTTTATGATGTTGTTTACTGTATAGGCACGCTTCGATCCTCGTCAATTAGATTTATGAACTCTTACCTGGCCTCTGGGAACATTTTACACTTGTTGTGCTCAAATAATATGAGCAAATTTGTGTTGCTTAATCGGAAATTTGACTTTCGCTCGAATGGCACTATGTAGCATCATTTCGCTCGAAAATCAGCAACAATGCTGCAACGAAGCGACGGCGCAGAACTATTCACGCCCTCTCCTGATGAGGAGTGAATCAGTTGATGAAGGATGGTTTTGTACGATTTCCCAACCACTGTTTAGATTACTTTCCATAAACATTGTAATTAATTTTCGGAAATATTTCGTGTTTTTAGCCACGAGCTTTCGACGGCTTACAGCTCGTCTTAATCATGTGGAATGAAACGGAAATGCGGTGCATGGTTCCAGAATCATCGATTACAAATCACAAAGAATAAATGGCGTGACATTCCAAGATCAATAAGTGATAAAATAGAAGTAGATAGAATTTAGTAGATAGAATAGATAGAATTCTTTTCATTCCACATGATTAAGACGAGCTGTAAGCCGTCGAAAGCTCGTGGCTAAAAACACGAAATATTTTTAACAACTGGTATCTTTTTCGAAAATTAAGTACAACGCACTGCCCAGTTGGAAGAATATTCAAAATGATATTTCCATAAACATATTCAAAATGGGTATTTTGGCTGCCAGTCATAGGTGTAAGATCACAGTCCTTACTTTCGAGGCTCCCACAGTTTCGCTTTTTACATCAACGCATCTGCTTTGATAGAAATATATCTGAACTGTGTTCGCAGTTTTGTTTTAGCTTACCTTGATTGCCTTGACAGTCAAAATGATTGATAATAAATAAAATGATACTAAAAATAATCATGCTTTTTAATTTTAAGTTAGTAATATACCTTTTCAATTTCAAATTGGCTAAAAGTAACTTCAGTTTAGTCTTAGAATGAATAAATGGTCAAAGGAACCCCAATTTCGGCCAGCATGAGCAAGTTCATATCAGTTCTTGACATCAGCATGTCATTCGGCTACGTCACCTAGTAGATTGACAACAAAGGTCTATCGCAGTATATTTAATATCTAAAGAGGATGACAACTATTAAGCCAATAAAAGAAGCCTTTGATAATTAGGCCCTTGATTCCCGACCGCACTCCCTTGATACGGGAATCGAGCCGAAGTGATATCGACAGCCTATTGCTTCTAGCATTCAGGCAATAATAATCAAGGCTGCTGGTGTCCTTTATTGACTGAATAGTTTTCATTCTCTTCAGATATTCAATATAGTGCGACAGACCTTTGTGGTCCTTGATATGTGGCGACAAATCAGTCAAAGCCACAAACCGTGCCGCTTTGTGTTTGTTAGTCGCATTCAATTTAGTCAGATTGATTTCTAAGTGATCTTCGGGAACAGCATGTATTGACATGAAATATGTTGAGCTATATTGAGTGACACTATACGTGGCATCGTGTGTAGAAACGAAGGACGATAGTGATTGGGAAAACGCTTGGTGAAAACCGATAATTTTCAAGTTATAGGTATTCAGATGGGCATTCGACGCCAATGATTATACTTCGACCTTTTTCTATAAGAAAATGAAATCCAAACATTCCCAGGTTATGCTGACGACGTTTTTTGAAGGAAGATTTAAAATTTGCAGGTGAAATACTCCCGATGTTTCGTCCGCCGCGAACTTATAATGGGCAATGCTGGTTATATTCGCTAAGTTCAGGCGGTGCACGATAATTAAACAACAATTAAACTAATTAACTAATTTTAACAATTAATCGAAGTGAACTTTTCGATCGTCTGAAACACGAACGTGTGCTCCGTACACTGATTCGCATTGGGCTCCCATGGCAATACCACATGTAGTGTGTTGATTATCTTCAATCAAAAACAAGTTAATAGCCATCAACATGTAGAAAATATTGAGGAAAATATTTGCGTAACTTCAAGTCCACACCTTGTCGTTGCTCATCTTACGATCTTCGCTAGTGCAATGACTTTGGACAAATTTGCGACTTGTTGACTGAGTTTGATCAAAGTTTGGAGCGTTTTCACGCATTATACAAGTTTAGTTAAATGTGAAGGCAAATCTTCTAACTAGCTCTACCCCTCGTGAATGCCTGCTTATCCTTAACTGATGAAGATCGACCATCAAACAATTAACTGTCATTTAGGAAAAATTTTCCGGTATAACCTTACCAAAATGGAGATGAAGCCACTTGCTTTCCTAATTTGAATTTTATAGCCCTGTTTTACAGGTCAAATTTAATGGCGATTGTCTCATGTTTTCAGGTGCAGTTTTGCTGACGATCACCATCTGTTCATCCATCAAAACTCAAAATTTGGTATGACAATAGTATTGGACATTATTCCATGAGTCACAAGCTTTGGATTGGATATGTTCAAAAATATCCTGTTAGCCCTTTCGTGATAAGACCACACAGGTGCCCAAAGTGGAGACAGAGAAAGATGAATGATTCAAATTCTTTTATCCGCGAAATACTAAGTTTTGTACAAAATTTTGATGTAAATCATATTTTCTCTTACAAGGACAACCAGGGTCTCCATAAGAATGAAAGAAGCACAAATTTTTTCAAAAAAACAACCGGGATCTTTTTGCGACCAAGTTTTTTTAACTGAATGAACGATAGCAAAAATTCTTTCTTACCAATTCTGCAATGTTTTCTTCTGTGAAGTTTAATTTCTTATATTTCTCGTGATTTGTACTTGTCTCACTAACCAACATGTGGGGATTTTGAACTATAATTCTAATATATTTCTAATCTAAAGGAATTAGGTGGCATGAGCTAATTCATGTGTCGGCTCTTGAGCATAGGAAATTTGATACTATCTCGATGAGTTTCTAACATCGAAAACCTATGAAAGTAAATCTTTGGGCTCCTCAGTCCTCTATTATCCTTAATTCTATCAACACCTTCAATGTCAAACTGAAATTGGAGAAACTAAGTGATACCAATGTCAAATCCAATTCTTGTCGCTGTGTATCTGAATTCTAAATGATAAATTCTAACTATACTCCTCTTCTGACTGATGGATATGTCTGAAATATTTTGGGAATCTACACTAATCATCCCATTGGTGGACTAAAATTCTCTAGCATCTAGGATAACTATGCATAATCTAATCTCTTTCTCTATCTTAAGTTCCTCTCTGGTCTGGCCTATCACCTAACTCTTAAGTGTCATAATATCTTTGACTATTCTAATATTAAATTTCTAACTAAATTTGCCACTACTGTTTCGATTCTAGATGTATCTCATTTTGCTATCATTCAAATCAACTTTTCTCTCGATATGAAAACACTTGTATCTATACTAGGATTCCTAATTCCTTCGAGCTATCTCTCTATAGACCGATTAATCAATATCTCTACTACTTATTACCTTTTCCTGCTCCAATGGTTCCCGGTCTACTACCTTTCAATCTATCTCACTCCTAACCTACTATCATAGAACTACTATTTATCCAGCTCTGAAATCTGACCTTTGAACAAACTAAATATAACTGATTGCTGAAATTCTTTTTTTTTCTAATCACACATACAATTCTAAACAAATAGGTGGAGCCGACATATTCAATTCTATCCCATGTTTACAACTTTCCCTTATATATGAAACTAAGTCTAAGTCCTACTTGCATGGTTACTGCAGTTTGGCATCCCCTGTTTCACCCCTGTTCACTGGAATATCACTTCAAATCAAGTAGTTATAAATTATCTAGCTTCTATCTTGCACTATCGTTTATTCTTGTTTGTTAATAGCATTATAGCCTTTCTTCGGGACCCAATATAGGTTAGCATGGTGAATTCTATCTAAGGTTTCATATCTTTCTAATTTCGAACGAAAAAATCTAATCTTCTTCGAGTCTCCATAAGTATCTTTTGTTGAATATATCTGGAAAATCTACACCTACTTCTCAGAAAGATAAAGATCTAATTAAATATCAAAAATAGTCTAAAAAAATCTACTTTCTCCTTGTTCTTCTACCCTATTCACGATATAAGTTCAAATCTCTACATTCTATCTACCTTTAATTTTTGTTCTAGTCTAAATTCTTTCATGAAGTTAATCTACTTTTACTAGTATTTGCTTTTCTCCCTTCTAATCTTCGGAAACTTCTTTCTCTCTACTTCTAAGTGTGCAACTGTGTATTAGTTCAATCAAAAATGATGTCCGTCCAAGCATGGCATGTTTTCTTTTGTCCACTACGTCAATGTGAGTCCGTCGCTTCATGTTCGTCATCCCATCCACAACTGACGTCTGTCCTCAGCTCATCCTCAACTGAGTCTTTGTCGTTATTTCATCAGAATTTTATCTGATAATACGAATTTGATAATTTATAACGTGTCAGTTATCGTTTAGGCGTCAATTCACGCGTGCATTCAGTGTGGAGTTTGAACATTGTCATTTCTTCGTGGTTTCAAATTTCACACCAAACATCTTGTACTCATATCTATCTATCCCTTTGGATTTCATGTATGGATCAAGACATGTTCCTGTCAATGTCAGTATCGATTCGGTTAATGTCGTCGGGCTTCGTTGGGGTCGATTCGTGGGCGTCACTAATGGGTCATTTTGGTCGATGTCATCGATGTGTCGGTCATGTTCGTGTCAGGTTCGATTCGGTCATGTCAGTAGAATTTTGATTTGGATCGACTATTCTGTGTGTTTGAGAGAAACCAAACTTTTATCGAATTCTTTTGCTTGCATCACTTTAGTGATTTTGCAGATTTTCTTTCATTTTTGGTGAAGAATTGACATACAATCTTTCTTGCTGGCACGTACAAACTTTTTCTTTTCAGTCTGACGCCATTCACATTCAAAGCCCTCAATTGATACAAACCGATAATCTTGAAACCCGTTATTTATTATAGTGCTGATGCCCAACAATGTCCTGTTCCGATTCCACACTGTGGTCCACACTTCTCCAAATGATCTAACACAATCAAAACAATCAAACATGACTACAGATGCGTCAAGCTCACATGAAGACGGCGATAGAATGACTGATCGTAAGGATGTGTGTGTGTCAGCATTTAGAATTGTCAAAAGAGTTAGTTATCATGATGACAGAAGAATTGGAAAAAGTTGTGCATCGAGTCTGTGTTGTGTGAGACGTAATAGTCGACTGCAAATCAGGACATCAAGTGCAGTGTGTTCAAGTTAACCCACAACTGTGAGACCTCTTGCGAAGACCTAAGAATTGACTGAGTGAATACCAAAGTCATACTCGTGACAGTTCTCAAATACATCTTGTTGGTTGTTGAGTTGTTGGTTGGCTCTGAAATCCAATATAACTTAAAAAAAAAATTATATTGGATTGAATCCTGTCAATTGGACACGACACGGCTTTTCCGAACATGGTAATGTGTAATAACGGTTGTGAATTAGTGATATCATATATCATTATAGTTATTTATATTTTTTATTTTTTCGCTTTACTTTCAACATCAGGGGGGGTAAATTGAATTATGTTTTAATTTTTATTTTTCATTTATATCTTCATTCTTTACTGTTAAATAAATTATCTAGTTGATTGATTCATTGGATTCAAAAACATTTTTTTGATGAAAACATGGGTATTTAATGATTAATATAGAGAATAGTCATTATAATGAACATGGCTCAATATTTCAAAAAATATTTAAAATTTGTCCAATATATTGGACATCAGTAGAAAAAGGGTTATGAGATGGCTAGATCCGGCTTGAAGGCATCTGTTCAGCGAAATTTGACAAAATTATCCAAGATTATATTTATTATCAAAATGCTCCCGGCAACTCAGCTACGTCATTGAGGAACCCAGGTTGTCTCTCGAGAGCTGCAAAACTGTCAACCACTTGTGACTGGTAGTGGAATGCATACCTTCCTTTTTTTGAAGAGATATCATTTGTGATTTATAGGTTTGACTGGTCAACAACGTGAATAGCCGTTTCAGCTGAAACATTGTTATTTCAACAGGATAATGTCAAACCAAGGTGCAGCATTAGATGCATCAAGAGCAATTTGTCGTTTCAAGCGAAGCATTACCGATTAGGCATTCGGCTTTGTCAATTCAACAGCATAATGACGGATCAAGTGCACAATTTGTATCGAATTGAACGAAATTCTCCGCTCACCTAGAATGTCAGTGACAGGCGCATATAAAGAAGCCAAATCAAGTGCAGCATTACCTAAAGTTTGCAAATTATGACCGCGCGCCGACAGAGGATTTCAACCGAGGATCGCGAGCGCTTGATTGCGGCAGATGCACGAGGTGACGACTACGTCGACCTTGCTCGACATCTTGGGATAAATAGGAGTACCGCTTACTCCATTGTCCGACGGTCGATGGAGGCACCTCGTCTAAATTCGTGGGGCGGAAGACGACATGCGAAGCTGGATGACGAAATGTGAAGCACGCTGCGTGAGATCGTCGAGGAGCATCCAGCTTTTACGGTCGACCAAATCAACCGGGAACTGCGAAGTAGACCCTCATAAGCCGCACGTTCAGCACACAACTGTCAACTCCGCCCTTATTGGTCAACTTCTCTTCCTTAAGAAGTTGGAAGAACATTCGAAACACCGAAACATTCGAAGAGTTCATTCTACATGTCTCGACCATCAGTGCGGAGGATGCTGCTTTTTTTCGACAATGCATCAGCACACCGTCGATCGAACGAACGCAGTCAGGAGATTTTGAATGGCGCACAAATGATCAGGATGCTTCCGCCTTATTCGCCAATGTCGAATATCGTGGAAAACGCCATCAGCTGTTTTAAAGCATCTCTTAAACGTAAACTGGAGAATGCTCGTCCAAACCTTCTGGCTGTGACTCACGATGAGCGAATGGTGACGCTGAGTGGCTTAATAAGAGTGGCTTATAATGAGTGGCAGAGTAAACAAACCTCTGAGTCACTCTTCTTAGAAGAACGTATGAGTAACAGTCTGCGTATAGGGGCTTACATGTAAGTTCACATTATGTTTATGCAAATAATTGGTTAACTAACTTTTTGAATTTCACTTCAAGCGTTTTTGGGTAACGTTTCTTTCAAATACTGCGAAATTCATTTTAGGGTAATTTACATAGGTATTTTCATTTTTATGCAACTTGTCGTCAATGCTGCAGTTGATTCGGCAAAGTGACACCATTTGCAAATTAAATCGGCAATGCTTCTCTTGATTCGACATGCTTCATATGGAATGTTGTGAATGAAATTAAAGAGAATTCAGTCAATGATCCATTGTCAAGTATCATATCAAAGTGTTGCAGCTGCTGCAAATGCTGTAAATGAGACTTTCGCAAATTCATTTACACGCAATGATTTTTTGTTAGAACTAGACGATGATGACTGGTGTCCTTTGTCAGATCCTCAGGATGCATTTAATTTCTTAGAAAGCTTGTCAGCTACTAAAGCCACTGGTTCTGATGGCATACCTAGCATATTTTATAAGATTGCATCTCATTTTATATCAGAGCCACTATGTCATTTAATCAATTGTTCAATCGCCCAACGTAAAGTGCCGTCAGTTTTCAAAAATGTTTTGTTTCACCGGTTCCGAAATCTACGCCTGCTTCTATTGACCAAATACGTCCGATCAGTTTGTTATGTACACCAGCAAAGTTTTTAGAGTCCCACGTCCTGAATCACATGAGAGAACGCTTTCAGGAAGATTGTCTTAATTTTCAATTTGCATATAAAAAAGGCTCTGATACCACATGTTGCCTGATAAACATGCACAGTGCTGTTACTGGAATTCTAGATCGCTCTGAAATCGGCTGCTGTATGTTATTGAATTATGATTTTTCGAAAGCTTTCGATAGCATTTGTCATAAGATTTTGATTGAAAAGCTTTGTGATTCAAATTGTCCTTGTGGTTTCGTGAAATGGCTCTTTTCATATTTGAGTGATCGTTATCAATGTTTTAAGTTGGGCAGTGTTTTGAGTTATCCTTTGAAAGTCACTAGTGGTGCAGCTCAAGGCTCTTTGTTAGGACCTTTTCTTTTTACATTTTATTGTAAAGACATCAGGCCCTTGTCTAAAAATACTATTGTTTCTATGTACGCTGATGACATTTGTGAAGTTTTTTTTTTCTGAATCCATCGAACTTATGCTGTCTGCATCAAAGAGTGGTCCTTGTTAAATAAGTTGAAGCTGAATGCTTCTAAAACGAAAGCACTATGTATTAAGAAACGAAATTTTGAAGTCTACTTTCCTTGTTGTTAAAGAGTTGACGATCTTGGGTGTCGTCTGGAATGATAGTCTTACTTGGGTTGATCATTTTCGAAATATTTTTAAGATTTGTTCAAAAAGGTTGTACATGTTGAAGATCCTACGTAACATACTAAATCATGACGATCTATGGTTTGTATTCAAAGGTGTTATTCAAAGTGTTCTGATGTATTGTACATGCTTATTCGGCATATTAGACACTGACACTGATCTTTCATCGATCGCCTATTAAGCGAAATTGATATGCCCATTCCAATGTAATTGTAGAAACTTTTCGTCAACTTTTCATGAAGAACGTTTGGCGGCCTTCCGATTATTGTTTTACAAATGTCAAGCTGAGAATCACCCTTTATACTCCCTTGTACCGTGTTATGACTCTAAAAGACTAAAAGTTCAATTTTGTCGAACATCTTTACGACAAAATTGTTTTGTTATTATGTCAACGTTGGTAATCAATGAATTGACTGATCTCATTTCTGCTGTTCCTTCATGACCTGTATCTGATCTTGACGCTCGAAATTTTTAATTTTCATTTGGTAAATATATACATTATTCTATTCTATTCTATCTATTCCATTTGACATTTGTCAGCATATAGAGCGTAATCACCGGCAATGACGAACTTAAAGCGGCAATGTTGCAAGAGGAACAACATAATGCAACTTGATTCGGCATTTTCAATCTTGAAATGGCAAGTGTTGATCTTGACCAGTCAAACCTAAACATATTCCGATTTATTTAGTAAATTAAGATGTTTATGAAGGACGCTTTTGTTCTTCCTTCGATTAAATTGGTTTTTATTTGAATAATGCCATTCAATTCATTGCGAAAATTAAAGCTGATGCTTCGCACAAGCCATTTCGTCAACTCTTATTCAAGTGCAAACATTGGACAGAATCCAAGCTTTAAAATCATATATAATATTCATACGATGATGAAAGTCATCCCAGTAGCCATTTATAATAGAATATAATGCTTACTAATTTAAATTATTAGTTAAGTTAATAAGTATTCTAAATTTATGAACATAATTGAGAGCATGGAAACCTATCAGACTCAGAGATGTGAAATAATGACAATTGAGTAATTAACCTAGATATTGAAAGAAGCAAAAAGAACGACTCGAAAAAAAGATTTGCGTAAAGTGCAGTTTTGTTTTTAGAGTGAATTTAGTGGCTTTATTTATATATAAATTGAGTAAAGGGGAATCATTTTTTAAATGAATTGGTTTTACTTAACAAGCAGGAATTTTCATTGACCAAATGAAGTTACTTTGACTACCTTGTTTCAATGATTGACCAAATTAAGTTACTTTGACTACCTTGTTTCAATGATTGACCAAATTAAGTTAGTTACTTAATGCTAATTAACCCAATTCGAAGTTACTTCCATACAATTTGAAGACGCAAAGGTAGCCGCCTCCTAAAAGTGGCCATCTTAGGTGACAGAAAGTCACACATCAGTTGTTTCCTCCTTGGAATATTCTATTGCGCATATTTTCTGATTGATACTTTCAGTTTGGCAAAAATTCTTGACAAACATTTATTTCGTCGCTTCATTGACGAAAATTCTCAGAATATCTATTTCTAATGATACATCTTATGATTATGCATGGACGAGTCTTTTTTGGATCCGGTCAAGTGTTGGAATTCGTGATAATGTGGAAAAGGCGATGCACACAGTGATCGTGCAGTTTTTTCTTCTACGTCTATCACTGCTAGGTCGACAGAGAAAGAGATGGTGTGTGTCAAGTCTGGCCTTAGGGATCGAACCAATAACTTTCGGTATAGAGCCACAGCACGCTAGCCGCTAAGCTGTCATGCATAATGTAAGAAGGTGCCTAGTTCACGCTTTAGAACTGAGGGCCAACTTGAAATTGAATTGAGGGCCAACGCTTTAGAACTGAGGACGAAGATCACATCGGGAGAAACAGGAGTTTTTGTAATTGAGGAGCAGATGAGAGGAAGACAAAAAAGATGATAAGGTAACACAGAAAATTAGCGAGAAACAAGAGCGGATGTATGGATTGAATGATGTGAGAGGTATCTTGGGTATTCGATCTCAAAATCGATGTCGACATCATCTCAACGGCACGAGATGATAAAATGTTCTACGATCTCGGATTGACGATTTATAAGTCAAGTTTCTGCTTACCTTTTTCTCTTCACCCTTTCTTTTACATACATGTTTGATGTTTATGTTTTCATTGTCAATAAGATGCATACCTTTATCCTCATGAGAGTAATATAGAAGAAGAGGAAGTGTTGTTGTATTACATGTATGTGCGTAATTGACACAACCTAATTGCTCTGACCTATCAAACGCACAAATGCCCTTCTTCCCAATCTCAACAAGTCAATATCAAGACATGTTGAGATTAGGTATGTCATATGCGGGTGTGGCATAATAGTTTCTGATTAATATTTTTACTTGACTTTTGGCATGTTTTAATCAGAAATTGATATTTAACAGTTTCTTAGTATCAGTCACTTTTTGTGAGTCTTTTTCGTTAGACGTCATAAGACATTATATAGATTCTTTTTAGACTAATTGTCTAATTGAATTGAATATTTCTCTCTTATCATCGTTAGAGGCCGAAAGAATTATGCAGGAGAGAAGTATAAACAACCTTTCCTTCTCATTTGACAGATCACTTACAATTGAAGCCAACAATCCAATCCCGGAGGAAAATTTTCATGATCTGATCAAAGAAGAGAGTCAGTAAGTATTTTTGATAAATCTCATTAATTGCAAGCACGTAAGAGATTCTTAACTTAATAATTAAAATCACCTCTTCATGACAAAAGGAAGAAATCCCATTGTGATATTTTTCCATTTCAACAAAAATGATTTAAATACCTCTGAAATAGTTATCATTACATGTATGACGACATCCAGCCGTTCAATAGTCTGAGTATGATGGCATGAAGCGAAGACATGAAATATTTTTTGTAGCCATAAATGTAGAAATTTGAGAAACAATTGTAGCTGTTTTTTTAAATGTACTCAGCATTGATTTATCTAATCCCAGCAGATGTAACACGTGTTATGTTTAGGTCCAGCTGGTCTCATCTGTCATTGGTAGATTCGAACCAGCGACGGTGTCCTCCAAACACAGGGTCACGAGTCCTTCCGTTGAGAGCAGAGATTAGCCTATAAACCTCTGCTTTAATGCATGTATTTGGAGGGAGCCCTACAATTACTGATACCGCTTCGGAAATAGAGCGATCTGGTGAAGTGAACATTGATGATGTGCTTCACTGCTTTGGTGCTCACTTCCGTGACCAGATGATTTAGCAAATTGGAAAGTGTTGGTTAATCACTATGTAACGCCGTTCTGTGGGAAGAATTATGGTGAAAATATGGTAAAAAACTAAACAAAATGCGTCATCACATTCTACAGACGCTTTCATACATTTATTTGATTTTTTGTTTTAAGTATACTCATTAAAATTTTATTTTTTTAACGAACAAATACATTCAGATAACGCATAACAGGAGAAGGTAGGGGTAGGTACGAAAGTCAGGGAAAGAAAGGTAAAAATACTGGTAAAAATGTTTACCGTTCTCCTGGAGGAATTAATTGTAATGATAACAATGACATTTACTTTGAAGGCCTCAGTTTACCTTAAATATGATAAACAGCTTTATTTTTTGCAGTATTCCGAGAAGAGTAATGATAGCCTCTTATGTTTCATTTTTACCGAGACGTTTTAATTTTCGAGAAGAGTTGTGGTAAACTGTCTCAGTTTTCACCGATCTTCGAAAAGAGTTGTGGTAAACTGTCTCAGTTTTCACCGTTCTTCGAGAAGAGTTGTGGTAAACTGTCTCAGTTTTCACCGTTCTTCGAGAAGAGTTGTGGTAAACTGTCTCAGTTTTCACCGATCTTCGAGAAGAGTTGTAGTAAACTGTCTCAGTTTTCACCGTTCTTCGAGAAGAGTTGTGGTAAACTGTCTCAGTTTTCACCGATCTTCGAGAAGAGTTGTGGTAAACTGTCTCAGTTTTCACCGTTCTTCGAGAAGAGTTGTGGTAAACTGTCTCAGTTTTCACCGTTCTTCGAGAAGAGTTGTAGTAAACTGTCTCAGTTTCCACCGTTCTTCGAGAAGAGTTGTGGTAAACTGTCTCAGTTTTCACCGATCTTCGAGAAGAGTTGTGGTAAACTGTCTCAGTTTCACCGTTCTTCGAGAAGAGTTGTGGTAAGCTGTCTCAGTTTTCACCGTTCTTCGAGAAGGAGTTGTAGTAAACTGTCTCAGTTTTCACCGTTCTTCGAGAAGAGTTGTGGTAAACTGTCTCAGTTTTCACCGATCTTCGAGAAGAGTTGTAGTAAACTGTCTCAGTTTTCACCGTTCTTCGAGAAGAGTTGTGGTAAACTGTCTCAGTTTTCACCGATCTTCGAGAAGAGTTGTAGTAAACTGTCTCAGTTTCACCGTTCTTCGAGAAGGAGTTGTAGTAAACTGTCTCAGTTTCACCGTTCTTCGAGAAGAGTTGTGGTAAACTGTCTCAGTTTTCACCGATCTTCGAAAAGAGTTGTGGTAAACTGTCTCAGTTTTCACCGTTCTTCGAGAAGAGTTGTGGTAAACTGTCTCAGTTTTCACCGTTCTTCGAGAAGAGTTGTGGTAAACTGTCTCAGTTTTCACCGATCTTCGAGAAGAGTTGTAGTAAACTGTCTCAGTTTTCACCGTTCTTCGAGAAGAGTTGTGGTAAACTGTCTCAGTTTTCACCGATCTTCGAGAAGAGTTGTGGTAAACTGTCTCAGTTTTCACCGTTCTTCGAGAAGAGTTGTGGTAAACTGTCTCAGTTTTCACCGTTCTTCGAGAAGAGTTGTAGTAAACTGTCTCAGTTTCCACCGTTCTTCGAGAAGAGTTGTGGTAAACTGTCTCAGTTTTCACCGATCTTCGAGAAGAGTTGTGGTAAACTGTCTCAGTTTCACCGTTCTTCGAGAAGAGTTGTGGTAAGCTGTCTCAGTTTTCACCGTTCTTCGAGAAGGAGTTGTAGTAAACTGTCTCAGTTTTCACCGTTCTTCGAGAAGAGTTGTGGTAAACTGTCTCAGTTTTCACCGATCTTCGAGAAGAGTTGTAGTAAACTGTCTCAGTTTTCACCGTTCTTCGAGAAGAGTTGTGGTAAACTGTCTCAGTTTTCACCGATCTTCGAGAAGAGTTGTAGTAAACTGTCTCAGTTTCACCGTTCTTCGAGAAGGAGTTGTGGTAAACTGTCTCAGTTTTCACCGTTCTTCGAGAATAGTTGTGGTAAACTGTCTCAGTTTTCACCGGTCTTCGAGAAGAGTTGTGGTAAGCTGTCTCAGTTTTCACCGTTCTTCGAGAAGAGTTGTGGTAAGCTGTCTCAGTTTCCACCGTTCTTCGAGAAGAGTTGTGGTAAGCTGTCTCAGTTTCCACCGTTCTTCGAGAAGAGTTGTGATAAACTGTCTCAGTTTTCACCGTTCTTCGAGAATAGTTGTGGCAAGGCATGTTGCTTTTCATTTTATGAAATTGAATTCTTTCGGACCAATTCAGCGAAAGAATGGTGAAAAGTGTGATGACTTTCTTTTACCTTTTTATAGAACTATGCATGTAGATATACGAAACAACAAATGACCCTCCGTCACAGATGAATGAAACAAAGCTTCAAGTAAGATGTTGGTGAATTCTTACTTGATTACTTGCTCCTCGTTTATTATCCATTAGGCCCCAGGTTTGAGGGTGCGACATTTGGGATACGTCGATTCTCGCTCGTATGAGTACATCTCCTCCACACCGTCCTTCCACAAGTCGAGAGTTGAGATGCAGGAGCTCCATATCCTTCCTGACATTTCTCAGATGCACTGTTTTGTGGAATGAATCTCATGAGCTTCGGTTGACAAATTATGCGTAAATGAATTACTTTGCGAGTTGCATGAAGTACATCTCCTTATCCTGAGGATTCATTATTTTTAATTTGTTTTTTCATAATGCAAGTCTCAATAAAGATCGTGCACATTGAAAACAGCACATCTGTTTCAATGCTCTTTGAAATAATAACTTATTGTGAATATTTGCTGAAGAGTAAGGTTTGAATGCCATCAGCATTGTACTCATTCCATTCATTGCTTATGTAAATCATGATTTTTTAGTCTTGCTTATAATATGAGTTTAAAAGCATGACATAGCTTAAAAGCATTACTTTGAAATCCCTTAATCTCAGTGTTAGACGTAGGCATATATATTTCAGCGGAAGACAAATATCTTATTCAATGAAATAAATGTACAAAGCAGGGAGGTAGATTGTCAAATTGCTTTGAAAAATGTGAAATGATGATGATTGTCAAATGTCAATTGATGATTTTATCTGAGCTACGCTTAGCATCAATCAATCCCAGAGTTTGTAGGTATGCTATTTTTTTAACCAAAACTTAAATGACAATCTATCGAATAGTTGTATTACCTCTATTAAATGTTTTTGCAAATTATCTCATTTTTTAAATGAGATATTTTCAGATTTTCATGTGACCTCTTCTGACTATTATGAATTGCGATAAAATGTATTTAAGCGATTACATGAATTATTAATGATCAAATCGAATTTTAAAATTATGATGAGCAACAATGTAGAACGTTTCAACAAAAATCGTATATTGGCTTAGCCATTTCTCTACTCATCATGAGATGAGAGGCACAAAAATCTATAAGAAAAGAGCATGAAATATATGTCCTATCAGAAAATGTACTTCACTTTCTCTGAAATACGATGGCCCCCTATATGAACGTACATATGATCTAGAAGTGAAGAGGGTTCCACTGCAGCTCAAGAAGTCGTGATGGTTTCGTCAGTTGTTTAGAAACACTTAGACTAATGTCTCGGCGATTATCACTGTATACCAAAACTTGATTAATTGCACGCAATTTGTCTAATTATAGCTAAAATCACATTTAACTTCGAAGTTTTGAGCATCTAGCGACTTTTTTTTCATTAGTCTCACTTGTTCCCTTTAATGAAATACATCAGATGACGTGACAAATAAAATGTGAAATGAACAAAGGCGAAATTGGTCATAGAAAAATATGCAATTCAGGTAACCTAGGCGTCTGACGTACAAGTGAAGAAACATAATTGCTGGAAATTTGTCTTTTAAAAGACATTTTCTTAATTTTCCGGCTGTGTTTAAAAATGATCTCCATACGACTGGTCAATTATGTCATTAGATGCGTTGGAGCAACGGATGATGGTAGCTTGCCCGATCTTGGACGAGCATTTGATGTAGTGTGTATAACCATTTGGGAATTTGCTCATTTCTTCTAATGTTCAGGCATGTTAACTTCGGCCGATGTACTACACAGGGCTCTCCGGAGCCATGAAAGCCAACAGTTATGTGCTTTGTAGACGTTTGAGCTGAAATTGCGAATGCCTTCACATAGAAGTAACCATCCTCCATATTTTTCAAGATTTTCGTTTGCTAAATCGTGGAGCGCTATGTCAAGGAAGATCTTATTTTTCTCCATTTTTGGTATCCTGTTCGGAACTTGCGATGCAAAAAGACTCTGTTTTGACGCTTTCGTTATTGAATAATTTTCGCTCAATTTAATGTATCGTTAATATTCCATTGCACGATTTGAGGCGATTTGACGACGTATGCTGACACTCACTGAGTTTTACTATTACTTTGTTCTCAGTAAGTAGCAACTTTGATAAAGCTACATTAATTAGAAGGCGTGGAAAGCCGGAAAAATGTGACTAATCCCGAAAATGTATAATGTGGGCACTGTGTAATGAAAGAAGATAGCATTTTACTTCTATCACAGTTTCAGTTGCATTTTGCTTCAACAATTGGAAGTACAATGACTTTTCGCATTTTTAATTGCAATTGCAATCAAACCAAATTTTGATTTTCAAATGTAATTTCTTTAACTATCTAAAAGCCGCAATACATTGCTCTATTGCAAATTACATTCAGATAAATGATTAAACCCTATTTCTGTTTTACTGCTCGGCATTTTGTGGACTGGCTTTCTTCATAGATAAATAAGTTATCTAACGATCAACAGTTGATTTTTTTATTGCGCTTTAACAAACTCTGATTCACTTTCTACATACCGTATTTCAAGTCTGTACTCGCTTCAGCTGCAAAATAGTAATATATAGAAACCATGACAAGAGATGCTCCCTTTTCACCTGTCCTAAGTTTGAACCAATCCTTCTCACCCACTCACAGCAAGCGATCTATCTGGAATAAACTGCGTTGTTGTCAGTTTCAGAAATGCGGTCATCGCGATTATCTATCAGTGGACGTAGAGTCTGAAGCTTCTTACGGGTCAGCTTCGATTCAAATTAGCTCGTTTGTTGTCAACTTAAACATTGATAGATGTTTTCATTCTTTCATTCAGCTCGCCTTTATCAATGAAACGACTTCGCTTCATGAAAAGTACTTGATCATCGCTTCTTGTCGGTATTTGTTTGCCATATCGATGTTTTAATTGGTATTTTGAAACCAGGAAATTGAAGAGAATGTCCCATTGTTTTGTAAAGGAATGGCTTTCATAGCTTGATAGAGGCTGTCATTCATCATAGTAGAAATTCCTTTTGTCAGCTTTTTGAAGATCACATCTCAAAGCTGTCTTTAATTGAGATTCCTACAAACTCAACCTAGAATAGAAATTCAATTTCATACAGTTGAATGATTAACAGTGTATTTCAAATATTGCATCAATCAAATGGTATTTTCAGATTTTTAGATAAAAGAAGGTCAATGCATGTTCTTACTTTGGTGAAGTAAATCTTTGCTGTTTACAATTTGTCTACTCAGATGCTAAAAGTCAGTTAAGACTTTCATAATCCAGAAAAATCCATGCTTAGATATAAAACGCGAATATTGTTGAGAATATAGATACAAATCAATAAATTCAATGTACAATGGACTGAACATGAATGGAACAATACAGCTAGTGAAACCATAAACTACTAGTAGCAGCCTAAAAGCGCAGAAATATCAGCAGGAAGAGAGTTTAGACACATTAACTTGCTAATGGCCTAACGCTAATCACATTAGCACCCAAACACAACTGAACTTCAATTTTAAAAAAGACGACAATTATAGAACGACCCATCGAATTTCACTTGTTTGTTGAGTTTAGGACTCAATTTTTTAATGTAAAAAGCTTCTTTGATATTTAGGGCAAATCCATCACTATCTGATGCCAGGATTTTGAAATTTTCAGGGTTACATCTGCAACTACAATTCAGTCGGTGATCAAAGATTGCCGAGATTTTGGACTTATGCTCCTTAACTCTAATGTTTAGGTGTCTGAGAGTTTTACCAATGTAGGTAAAGCGAGGGTCAACCTCACATGTGAAACAATATACAACACCTGATTTCAACATTAAAGGAGTTCTGTCCTTGTTCGAAAAGTAGCTTTTCAACTTTGTGCAAGTGAACACCCACCTAACTTTGCTGTCAGGATCAATCCGATTAAAAATGCTCTGAAGTCTCTTCTTAAAGAACAGAGACTGGTGTCCAAAAAAAGGAATTTTAACAACATGGCTGTATGATTGATCAGACTTGACAGAAGGGTTAGAAAATTTTTTATCTAGGAATTTTTTGGTGGTATCCAAGATAAATGAGGACGGGTAGCCATTGGCTTTGAAAATGTGACTCAGTTTATCAATTTCATTGTGGAAATTAAGCCAGGAATTACAAACTACATAAGCTCGGTTGATCAAGGTTAGTAACAGGCCTCGTTTCCATTGTAAGGGGCAACAGGCAGCGTAATTCAACACCAGATTCGTGTACGTGGGTTTACGGTAGACAGTAGTGTTCACAACATTGCTTTCGATGTCTAAGTTTATATCCAAAAATGGAATGGACTTCATACCTATTTCTACAGTGAATTTGAGATTATCATGCCACGAGTTGATATAATCCAAGAAAGTCGAATGATCATCATCCTCAAACATCACAAGAATGTCGTCCACGTACCTAGCATAAAACTTTACGTTCCGACAACTCTGCTTCAAGTATTATCTCTCAAGTGAACCCACGAAGAGGTTACTTAAGGTTGGGGCTAACGGACTGCCCATCGCCAGACCATCACGCTGAACATACAAAGTATCATTGAAGCTGAAAATGCCACCAGTAGCAAATTTGAGAAGATTCCTAAACACATCTTGACTAAACGGCGGTTTAAGACCATCACCATTGTAGACCTTCTCACAAGCGATGTTGATCGTTTCATCCAGAGGTACAATCTATTGGTACCAATAGAAGCAAAGTACATCCACTCAGTGTTCTAATGGACTCCATGTAATGACATTATTTTACTCCACCTCTTCTGCATTCGTGTTGTTTTAATTTCCACCTTTCAAATTGACGAATGATGTTTGCTCAGTAACCTAGGTGAGCTAGTGAACATGATATTGTTTGTGGTAACGTGGCTGTTACACATTACCAATACGGCTGGTCTTTTTCACAGGTTGAACCGGAAATACGATCTGTCTTTCAAAACCCTAAGATTCTTTGAAAAATGCAATTCCAAAATTTTGAAAACGACTTGTGATATTTCCTTTCTTGAACAATGTCTGAAGCATAGTTGTATTCCAAAATTCTTAAATTTGAAAGATTCCAACAACCTTCCATCTCCACACATTGTGCGGGAGCGGCAAGTTCGGAAAATTGCGCTTAGTATTAAGCAACACAGGTCTAAGTTGAAACAATTGAGGAAAAAAGATCTAAAGTGAGGGAGGATATCTGTAGATATCTTAATGTGGTCGATAAGTTGTTGTTCTCCAAGTTCTTTGTTAGAGAAAACCTCAAAAACTCGAAGCGGATCAATGAGATTCACAAAATTAAGTTCCAGAAATTATGGTTGCAAAGTAAGTTAGCCACTCCTGTAGACACGGTCAAGAACTTAAGTGACTTGCAGTTGTCTGATGATCAGCTTGAGTTACTTGGTACAGGTCTGAAGCATCCCACAGTGCCGGGACGGAATGAGTCACTTAACCTACAATGCCAACTCGAGAAACTGGTCTATTTCCGTAGAAATAGCATAAATGTCAATCAGGTGAACGACATAAAAACCGCTTTGCACACCTACCAAAAAAGGTTGGTGAATTTTACTAAGGCCTCTGATGCGAAACACAAGTTGGATCTGATAAAAAACTTACGTAACAATGACAGCATAAAACTCGTGCCGCTTGACAAAGGTAATGGTATCGCAGTGTTAAATACCGATGACTATTACGCCAAGCTCAATGCTATCATTGACTCGGACAAATTTGCCAAAGTGACATTTCTAGATGATGAGATGTTGCTACATCATCCCATTGTTAAGCAGCAGAATAAGTTGAAGTGTTGAACAAACATGTCAAACCGCATATGGACTGTAAAACGTTCGATTTTATCAATCCAATAGGCTCCAATTGTGGTAAACTTTACGGCACTGCTAAAGTACATAAACTGGGTACTCCTCTGCGACCTATTGTCGCCAGTCACGGTACCTCCGAGTATAACTTAGCGAAATATCTTAATCAGTTCATCACACCTATTATTGATACTGAGTTTTCAGTCCAAAGTAATAGTCAGTTGATTGATGCTATCTCGAAATATCAATTCTCGCCTGACTCCAAGTTAGTTAGCTTTGATATTGAGAGCTTGTTCACGAATGTCCCTCTGGATGAAACGATCAACATCGCTTGTGAGAAGGTCTACAATGGTGATGGTCTTAAACCGCCGTTTAGTCAAGATGTGTTTAGGAATCTTCTCAAATTTGCTACTGGTGGCATTTTCAGCTTCAATGATACTTTGTATGTTCAGCGTGATGGTCTGGCGATGGGCAGTCCGTTAGCCCCAACCTTAAGTAACCTCTTCGTGGGTTCACTTGAGAGAAAATACTTGAAGCAGAGTTGTCGGAACGTAAAGTTTTATGCTAGGTACGTGGACGACATTCTTGTGATGTTTGAGGATGATGATCATTCGACTTTCTTGGATTATATCAACTCGTGGCATGATAATCTCAAATTCACTGTAGAAATAGGTATGAAGTCCATTCCATTTTTGGATATAAACTTAGACATCGAAAGCAATGTTGTGAACACTACTGTCTACCGTAAACCCACGTACACGAATCTGGTGTTGAATTACGCTGCCTGTTGCCCCTTACAATGGAAACGAGGCCTGTTACTAACCTTGATCAACCGAGCTTATGTAGTTTGTAATTCCTGGCTTAATTTCCACAATGAAATTGATAAACTGAGTCACATTTTCAAAGCCAATGGCTACCCGTCCTCATTTATCTTGGATACCACCAAAAAATTCCTAGACAAAAAATTTTCTAACCCTTCTGTCAAGTCTGATCAATCATACAGCCATGTTGTTAAAATTCCTTTTTTTGGACACCAGTCTCTGTTCTTTAAGAAGAGACTTCAGAGCATTTTTAATCGGATTGATCCTGACAGCAAAGTTAGGTGGGTGTTCACTTGCACAAAGTTGAAAAGCTACTTTTCGAACAAGGACAGAACTCCTTTAATGTTGAAATCAGGTGTTGTATATTGTTTCACATGTGAGGTTGACCCTCGCTTTACCTACATTGGTAAAACTCTCAGACACCTAAACATTAGAGTTAAGGAGCATAAGTCCAAAATCTCGGCAATCTTTGATCACCGACTGAATTGTAGTTGCAGATGTAACCCTGAAAATTTCAAAATCCTGGCATCAGATAGTGATGGATTTGCCCTAAATATCAAAGAAGCTTTTTACATTAAAAAATTGAGTCCTAAACTCAACAAACAAGTGAAATTCGATGGGTCGTTCTATAATTGTCGTCTTTTTTAAAATTGAAGTTCAGTTGTGTTTGGGTGCTAATGTGATTAGCGTTAGGCCATTAGCAAGTTAATGTGTCTAAACTCTCTTCCTGCTGATATTTCTGCGCTTTTAGGCTGCTACTAGTAGTTTATGGTTTCACTAGCTGTATTGTTCCATTCATGTTCAGTCCATTGTACATTGAATTTATTGATTTGTATCTATATTACGTAAGACATTCACCTTTTAACCTAATTGTTGAGAATCATCAATTCTGTTTTCATTATTCACTTTTTATCTATGCTTCCTCGGGGATGGAGAGGCCCTCCTAGTCATTCAATCGATTTGATCGGCCTAGACCACCATGTGGTACAGATTGGAGGTTAGGTGCTGAAACTTTGCTTTATTCAGCCATATAATTCCTCTCTGGTGACTTCTTGCACATTGCATAGGCATAGAAGTATAACTTCAGTTTCTTCAGTTTTGTGTATCATCATTTGTAATTTTGGTTAACATTTCTCATAATTTATGCCGCATTCTCGACTTTAGCTTATACCCACTCACTCACTCATCCTTTTTTACGTCCTTGTGGTCCAGAAGATGCTGGATTGGACGGCTTCCGCTTGATGATTCTCCTCCACTTCTGGCGATCGTATACATCAGCTTCTTGAACACTAACACTTATCAAATCTTCCTCTATCACATTGCGCCAAGTCTTTCTTTCACTTTGTACAGCACGCTTGCCACCAACTTTGAACTCCGTGACTTCCTTGACCTATTCTAACTCGCTCTTTCTCCGCAAGTGACCAAACAAACGCAATACCTGTCTCCTGATGGAATCCAATATGTTCTCTAGCCCCATTTCCTGTCGGAGTTCTTCATTAGATCTTCTCACTCCTTGCATCCATCGTATTATGCGCATCTCCGCAGATTGCAGCATCCCGCAGAGAACCTGTGAGAGAGCAGAGGCCAAGACTTACAACCGTAAATCATTGCTTGACGGACACATGCTGCATGCAACTGGCCTTTAACTCATGTGGAAGGTGATTTCGATGCTAAAAAGGTCTGGAGATCGCGGAACTAATTTTTTTGCTTATTTCAGATTAGCTTATAAAAATTAATTATTTATTTTTTCTTTTCTTCTCTCCTGAAGTTTTAGTTCGGTTAGCATCTATACATGTATCATGCATCTAACTCCATGTCAGGGTATGAAAGTCCAAGCTTTAAGTATAGCCTTATCGATCATAGAAGAGGAAACGAGCCTTCTTTCCTCACTCAAGTACTAATGAACAATGACGTCTAATAAGTTTCTTAATTGTATCTCTGTTTCCACAAGCTCATATTTTTTAGGCATTTTCCTAACATCCTTCAACTCCCAGCCGCAGAGTCAAAGGTTTTAACTAGAGTGCATTGTCAGTGCAGCTTTGTGACTTGAATTTTAAATTACTGTATGTATCACGTGTCTTCATTTCTAAAGCAGATATGGTCTGTTGAGGAGATGTGCATGTATGTAGAAGGTTCGTTGTCATGAAGGAAATGAAATAAGTAGAAGAGCAATCTGCCGCTATTAAAGTATTCTTATCTATGTTGCGCTACATCAAGCGATAATGATTAGGGACCAAACTATTACCAAACAACGCATTTTAGGAATCCTATTTATGATGATATATAAACGATACTATTAATTGTAAACATAATGAATTTTGAAAATGTTTTGGATGATGTTACTCAATGGTGTACTCATAATAGTAAATTGCTGCCACTATGCAATATGCTTCATCCCATTTCAGTTTGACTAAATTGCAACTTCGATATTGTGGAATCACGGAGAAGGGCGCTGCCTTGATTGGTGATCAGCTTGGCAACGTAAAAACCAGCAATTTGAAGCTCCTTAGCTTGGATTTATCCGGAAATAAAATTGGAGATGGTGGAGCAATATCACTTAGCAAAGTATGTCTTCAGCAATTCAAGAAATTCACATTTCGTATTATTTTACAGTTCTATTTGTTTGGCTCCTACTCACGTTTTCAGTGAATTTATGAGAAGAATTATGCTTATCCTGTATGGGTATACACCAGTACATGACCAAAGAATCGAGCCGAATTCCACGTTGGAAACGTACATTCTCCAGGCTTGGCTGATAGAAGCGCCTTGTTGAAGAGTTCTAGATGCCAGAGCAGGCTAAACTTTAGCGATCACGTGTAAATTCCAGGGATAAACTGCCCAGTACCGCTAGCGGGGAAAATTAATTCAGTGTACTGTTTAGTTATATTCCGGCCACCATCACGAGTTTCTGCAGAGAGCGAGGCCGAAAATGAGCGTATCGTTACTTAGAATCTAAGCGTCCGCTGAGTTCTACCATGTTCCTCTTCTTGTCAATATGTAATGAGAAGGTGATTGAAGTCTTCTGTAAACACGTGAATATTTATGTTTTCTCTAATTAAAGGAAAGTATCAAGTATTTTGGCATGGAATATCTTCAGGTCATCCTCTATCATGTGTTTGTATTATAATCATGCTTCCAATAGGGGATGCATGCGAGAATGTGGTTAAATTTGACAGAAACTGGCCGAAATGTTGTGTTTTCGGACAAAGGAAGTCGTGAAATCTGAATGTGTTTAGCTCCGTAGACGAATGCACATGGACATGAATTCATGACTTGAAGACTTTTTATGCCAGAAATTATGACTCTATCCCTGATGCTATTCACTCAATCAGAGAAAACATAGAATACTCTTCTTCACCAAAAAACTTCAAGTCTGCTTCCCATTGAGTGTTTTTCTTTGATAATTTCTGACAAAAACAGGAACGGGATGGATGTCGGCAGATGTGGAGATTCGTAGTATCCATATTTCGCACATCATTCTGTGAAAGTTTCATTTTTGTCCTCGTTCGTCACTAGAACTCGTATAGCGGCTGGAATATTGCAATGAACACTGGTTGACAGCATCTAGGGGGGTAGGACCTGCAAGAACTAACATGTTATCGAGAAGGGTCATTGTAACTGAATTCCGCTAACGTGCGGATAACACATAATAAAATATGAAAATTATTTCTACATAAAAAATGTAAGATAGTTCTGAAAAGGACTCATTAAGCGTTCACTGGGCTGGACACACGGATTCTCAAAAGTTCACAAAGACAAGAACGAAAATATAAAAATAAAACTGGACCAAACTAAACTAAAACAAATATGTATGAGAATATATACATGGGCTCATCAGCAAGCTGCTTTCGTCTCGTTTCGGGTCCTTTAACATCTTGGACGAATAAGCAGTGGCGGACCCACGCCATAGGCGTACCCCATAAAACAAAATATAAGTAAAATACACAACAATAACGGTAATCAAAATTCTTTGGATGCACTCAAATCATACCACATTGGACGGACAATTGTCTGCTTGAAAACAAGCCAAACTTTAGTAGGAGTGAAAAATGCTTACATAGAAGTTTTTCCATGCATCTTCTTAAATCACATAAAAGATAGCCTCTTTTTGTAAACAATTGGCATGTGATTTTAATCTTATCAACAGCATAGCATAAATGTGCGCAAATAAGAAAATATCTTAAAACTTAACCTGCAAAAATTGTACTACCCATATAGGAAGGAAGAAGACTTTCAGGAAAGGTGAACAATACAACTTCAAAAGGGAAATCATTGACCTTGTGATATAATGATGAATGGACTCCATCTTGAAAAGCACTGATATTAACATCTAAATATGCTACACATTTGTTGTTATTCTCGTTTCTTTCCGCAATCATATCATCCGGGTAGATTTGCATTAATAAGCTGTCAAAATGTTGATAATTAAAGATGCATAAGTCATCTACACGTATATATCTCGTATTGAGTGACAATAACTTCGCAAGGCCAAATTCTTGCTTGATACCAACTTTTTCATAAAACAAATTCATAATGGAGAAGAAAAAAATCTGTCAACAAAAGGCTACAATTACCACCCATTAGAAAACAATGATATCCATTATAGATTCTCCTAGAGAAATATAACATCACAATAATTCTTAAAACTTTATCTAACAACAGCCAAACCCTTATTCAGTATTACTGAGAGATTCTTGGTCGTACAGTGACGTGCTCCGGCAATAAATCTGAACTTGAATGGATTCTTATGGAGCTTAGGAATCCAGAAAATTTTCGGTAAGCGTTTACATTTATATGACCTACATGTAGATCTAGGAATAGATACACGGAAGTGAAATCAAGGCCCATCGTAAATCATGACATTTCAATAGTGAGCCGCTGCTACGAACATTTCAATACATGAGAAAAATAAAGAAATTTTCATTTTTGCCAAAAAACTTAAATCCGCGTCTTAATCATGTGTTTTTCTTTGATCCTGTCTGACGAGAAGAGGAACTAACTAGAACTCGGCAGACATGCAGATTTGTGTTAGGCATAGGGTGTACATCATTCTGTGAAAGTCTTATTTTCGGCCTCGTTCCCTGCAGAAGCTCGTTCTGGCTGCCGCACTAAGACTTCATCTGTACTGGTGAAACTGCACTGTTGACCGACAAATCTTATAGCAAAACTGTAATAGAAACTGAACAATGTATGCAATTTAAAAGCAATCGATTCCCGTGTTACCAACATGGTCAGAATGAGTATCAAATAACAATGATAGTCTTTTGACATCCCCATCAGCTGGTGTATTAATTTTAGAAGTAAGTAATTGAATATATGCTTTTGATAATTGTTCTTTATTGGGTTCTTTTAAGAACTACTCGTAGTTTGTCATTTGGTCACAATTATATTGGATTTGTGATCATCCGCATGATGACATGTGAGTCATCATTGCGAGTTTTTCAATTAATTGTTCAAATTACTAAGAGTTGTATTCTATCATAATCCAGTGCACGAATGATTTTCATTATGCTATGAAAATATAATCGCACACACTACGGGTTATGAGGCTTCAACCATGCTTTACCCCAGCAGTTTTGAAATTTGAAAACCCGGTGATCCTTAAGCCCTCTCTAAAAATGAAAAAAATGATGGTTTAAGGTCACTACTTCCCCCATGCTGAGGTCTTGCACGCCACTGACATAGTCAGACTTTAATCTGGAGCGTTGTCATCATTTAGTCCGGATGGCCTTCCAGGCGACTTTCAATGACACTTCCGGGGCTCGACCTATGAACCGAAAGATCTCTAGGCCAGGCACTTACCCACCATGCCACGGTGACCACGATCCTGGAATCCCCTATGATTTCGATACTTATAGAATTAGTGCACATTGGCGCATTCTCGCTTCAACGGTAGCATCGGTTGTTATCATCAGGGGCATCTTGTTTCCATAAATAGCAGTTTAAACTTTGAATACAACTATTTCTCAAAAAATTGATTTTTTGAGTATCTGTTGGACAATGGTAGTAGATGACTTTGATAAACGATCTATTTTGATCAGTTGTTGCATGAAAACGTCTTAAGACAATGTTGGGAGTATGTTTGATTGAATTGAGATAGTTATGCCATGTTAAATACAACTCAAAGTGGGATAATTGAAAATATGTGAAAATCAGCTACTTTCTGATTCTTGCATTGAGCACAAACAGTAGCAAGCACAGTAGCTGCACTTCCACATAAACAAATGCATCAAATATTTTGTGAGGCATGAAAATCTATCTATTTTGTTCCTGGGATCTATTGATTGCTGCATAAAGCTGACAGTATTATTGATAAATCTAGTGTGAGTAGCATTTACATGTTATTGCTATTATTCATATAGGAATTACAAAGATGCACTTGTGGATGAAAGAGCATGTTCATACGCACTTTGTCAGTGATCCACAAGTAATTTAAATTGATCAAAATGCTTTATTTTGCAAGAAATTGATGAAAATTATCTAGTTTCAAAAGCGCTTTTAAATAAGGTCAAATTTTTGATGTTCCAATGACTAAATTGGATAAATGTGAATTTATTAACAGAAATATGCAGAAACGAAAGGCTCCAGGAACTCTCCTCCGGGTAAATTAGAGTAAAACTGGGAAGGTAACGAAAAATGCTGAAAGTAATAAAAATAAAAAAAACAGACGGAAATATTCTGTCTCTTATGGTATGCAGACTGCATAGACTGTCTGTGATGACAGCCAAAACTAGGGGTGTTGCAGACTCCCTGATTTAGTAATGCATACGCATCTGCACAACGTAGCAGCTTCGAGAATCTTGATCGATGAGAAACACGACTAGCGTTTGTCTGAAGAGGTAAATCTTGTCACGTCCAGTTTCTGCGCCGTCATAATTGTCCGAGTGTGATCATATCTTCGCGAGTTTCTTGTCAATTCCAGTTTGTTGGGAAGGTGACAATTATCTCGAGGCACTTGTCATTATATTCGCTAGTAACTCAACGGCATTCCTCTAATTCTCATAGAATTTGATGTTTCTTGCACATTCCGTCTTCAATGAAGCATATAATCAAATGTGGGTAGCTTTTAAGTAGTTGTATACTTCTTCGCTGTGGGGGGTCGCAATATTTGAACATTGTTTATATATGTCAGGCTATGGCATCTACATGTACATGTACACTACATTCATTGAACAAAACTTGGTGAAGATAGCGAATATAGGCTTGCGGGTACAATAAGTAGAAAATAGTCACAGTCATGAATTACGAAGATTTTTTCTTTCTGATGATTGTTTGACCGAATGAAGCGCAAATATCTAGTGCTATCTGGCAGACGGCTGCGAAATCCGAGCTCATCACTTAGATTTGCTGATGAAGTTTCACTTGCTTCGACTGAAATCATCACCTTCAAAAGATTTCTCTATAACGACTCAGCTCCTTTTCATTCTAGTTTTTCCAATGTTTTCGCCGCTTCAGAGGATGTCTTCTCTGTTTCGTCAGAAAATTTGCGATCAATTTTGGAAATTTGCCAATTGTATTTTTATGAAAATAGAGAACGTCTTTTCAAATCAAATATTAATCAAATTACTTCAAACCGGTTTCGATCGGAGGACAGTGAGATGGGCTACTGGTCACAATCTTTGTTAGGTAGTTGAAAAGAGGATAATTATGTACAAGCTAACATGAATTAGTAAATTTGAAATTTAGGTCATCATATATCATTGAGGATTAAGTCACAGTGCATAAGTAAGAGAAAAGTTGTATACAAAATCACTCATAGAATTAGGACATAGTAATAGGAGATTTGGGCTCAACAATGGGAGATCGTTGTAAAACATGCTGCATGTTTATCCCATGAGGCTAGTCTGTCATCAGTTGACTAATGTACTGAATTGCAATTGGAAATTTGCCGATTGTCACCTTTTTTGGTGCGATTCTGTCTCATTTGTAATTTAGAATTTGCTTCAAAATAGATTTCTTTTCGAACTTGAGTTGAGGGCTGTGAAGATCAACAATGATCTTGAATTATTCTCTATTTGACAGCTTATTTCATTTGCATTGCAATGTTTGCTCGCACTGAATCAAGTTATTGATGTTGGGTATACATTTAAATGCCAAGCCCACCATATTATCGTAGAATGTAATTTGGATGTTTGATCGACTTCATTTTTGATAGTGTAGGACTGTGTATGATTCGGACATCAGTTAGGCCGACCAAATGCAAAAGTAAAATTTTCAGACATGATAGTCATTATACCGAATGAGAAAATACGTCTTCGGATACCATGCTTATCAATTTATAGTTAGTTCAACGTTTCGCTCTCCGTGCTTAATCATGTACACGCATCTGCACAATGAATTGATAAGCATGGTATCTGAAGATGTTTAAACTTTGTCTCGTTCAAACCGCAGTTTTCAGATGACCCAGTAAAATTAAACAACCGACATGAAGCAGAAATTGAATGTAGTTAGAAAGAGCCAATCTTGAAAGATGGTGGTTTTTTTTCTTGTTATTTTTTACAATTAATTTTAGTTAACATCCGTTCTTGAAATTAATTATAAAAAAATAACAAGAAACTAAAACCGCCATCTTTCAATATTGGCTCTTTCCAACTACATTCAAAACATGAAAAATAGCCAAGACAATATACCCAAAATAAAGCAGAAAAATGAACTTATTTGGAATCGAAAAATCGATTTTTGACATAATTGAAATACTGAAAATATCAGGAAAACCGGAGGCAGTGTTGCAGGGAGAAAGATTGCGAATCTATTAACAGTTCAGAAATGCATCACAACATCTAAGCATAATGGGTATTGAAACAGGAAAATGAGATAAGATGCAGTTATGTTTGGTAGAAATTCAGAGAAGAAAAGTAATGACAGGAATATAAGGTTTTGCGGTTTCTTGTCTGGTTCAGTCTCAATCACTCCGATGCTGCGGTAGTAGGTGTCCCAAGGATTAGATTTCAGGACGGAGAATTATATAAGACTTCTGCACGGTCTTATGTTCCTAATGGGAAAATTAATTCCAGGTTTTATTTTCCACCGAGACGTGATTAAGGCGATCAATGATGACTTTTAGGTGAAGTTTCCTTGTTGCCACGACCTCGATTCACGGTAGGAAGCTTAAACATTTCTTTAGCATATGGTATTCGTGATATCTATTTGTATTCATCAGTCTCTATGTACTGCCTCGTATTCGTTAATGTAGTATGCTTGTATACATAATGATGCCATAACTTCTACCTATCGTGATAAACTTTTTACTAGCAGTGACATTTAGGGCTCAAAAATGCTTCGCACAACTCGAAAGCTTGTTTAAAAGGGATTCCAAGAACCGATTGCAACCGAAAATAGCAGCGCACTTTCTTTTTTCATTTCGGGTCCTTCGTCTCAGTGGATTAGGGTGGAATAAGGACGTCTGTCAGTGATTATGCTGAAATCAAAATTGATGTAAAGTTGCAGAAGAGTATTAAAAAAGGAGTTATTGTGATTATTTCACTCGTTATTTTTTTGAACACGTTTATGAAGCGCCAACGGAGACCGAAGACTTTATAATTTTTATGCATAAAGCTCGTGTCATCAATTTGAGGACATCACCTTTTTTCACAGGCAGGAGTTTACCTAAAAAGGTACGGTCGAATAATAGATAATCAAACCAAATAAGAAAATATATGCGTATAGAACTCGAATGTATTAAAATGAAGTCAATTAAATCACAAATTTTCGGCCGAAGCCTTCATCAGGTGAGAGACAAATACACTGTTGAGATGCTGTTGTAGCAAGTGTCAATTTTCATGGAGTGGCAATCATAAACGTCACATGATTTAGCAGAAGCTTCAAGGGTAAGTACATAGAACACACAATAAGAAGATATGGCACTCTCAATGCACCATCCGTAACATAGCTAAAAACAGAGAATAATAAAGAACAACAGATAATGGATAAAACCGCATATTAAAATAGAAGATCAATTACGTACAATTATAAAAACACAAACACAAGTAAGTACAACAAAGTAGCATGTACTAAAATCACATTAAAAAATGTGATCGACTGGAAAAGAAATATTAAATATCTAATTCCCTGCCTATGCATCCATTCATTAGTGATCCCTGGTTTCTTTTAATATGTAATGCTTCTATAGACCGTCGAACGTTTGGATGCTTTACATTTTTATCTAAAAATTTCCACTTCAATGGCAAATCAGTCGACTTAGGGTTAACATCATGATAATTGAAATGACTGTAAATCGCAGAATTCTTATCACAAAGGTGTTCTTTGAACCGAGTAGCAAAAGTTCTGCAAGTTTCACCGATATACATGTGATCACAAATGGTACAAATAATTTCATATACTACAAATTTGGTATAACACAATTTTGGTTTATCTGCATATTTGCAAGGTATACAATCGGGTGAACAAACGCGATAACTCCTCATTGGTTGCAAGGCCTGAGACAACGGTAAATTATTTCTAAAAACAATTTGTATGTTTGACTCAAAACCATTTGATTTCACTATTTTGCGAGCTTGAGTTACAAAACGTTCCCCTAAGTATGGAAGAAATAGTTTGATACTTTTATCATGGTTTATATTACATCTTCTATGCATGGGACGAAACAAATATCGATCAACAACTCCTTTCGGATACCCATTGTCAAGAAATCGATGTGACAAAATGTTAACAGCTTCATCATACATTTGCTTATCTGAACAAATTTTGGCTACACGATTCCGCTCACCGATGATCACACCTATTTTTTGGGATCTTGGTACAAAAGACGACCAAGGTATGATACAACCACTATGGCAATTCTTAATATATAGGCCTGTACGAATAATTGGGCGAGTGGAAATCTTCACGTCAAGAAAATTTATACAACCATCTTCAGTAAGACCTTCAAATGTGAATTTGATGTGTGGAGAGATTCTGTTGGTAATTTCCAATAGTTGATGCACAGAACCAGGAGACATTATGACAAAGATATCGTCAATATATCGGTGCCAAAATATTATTTCCGGGAGTAATTCTTTGATTTGCGACTCTATATAATTCATGTAGATAATCGCCAGGGGTGGTGAAGCACTACTGCCCATAGTCAAACCACTATCTTGACGAATAATTTTACCTTCAACAGCAAAATTATCACTCTCTAGGTAGAGGGTAAGCAAATCCATAAGATGTTGTGGTGAAAGTTGCGAAAATGATGAGGTTTCACGATGATTTACATAAAATTCCGCTGCGATATTGATAATGGAATCATGGGGTACGAAACCAGAGACAAAAGTAGGAATTGAGCCGTACAAGTTAATGACATCCAATGAACCCATCAAATACTTTGATGGGTTCATTGGATGTCATTAACTTGTACGGCTCAATTCCTACTTTTGTCTCTGGTTTCGTACCCCATGATTCCATTATCAATATCGCAGCGGAATTTTATGTAAATCATCGTGAAACCTCATCATTTTCGCAACTTTCACCACAACATCTTATGGATTTGCTTACCCTCTACCTAGAGAGTGATAATTTTGCTGTTGAAGGTAAAATTATTCGTCAAGATAGTGGTTTGACTATGGGCAGTAGTGCTTCACCACCCCTGGCGATTATCTACATGAATTATATAGAGTCGCAAATCAAAGAATTACTCCCGGAAATAATATTTTGGCACCGATATATTGACGATATCTTTGTCATAATGTCTCCTGGTTCTGTGCATCAACTATTGGAAATTACCAACAGAATCTCTCCACACATCAAATTCACATTTGAAGGTCTTACTGAAGATGGTTGTATAAATTTTCTTGACGTGAAGATTTCCACTCGCCCAATTATTCGTACAGGCCTATATATTAAGAATTGCCATAGTGGTTGTATCATACCTTGGTCGTCTTTTGTACCAAGATCCCAAAAAATAGGTGTGATCATCGGTGAGCGGAATCGTGTAGCCAAAATTTGTTCAGATAAGCAAATGTATGATGAAGCTGTTAACATTTTGTCACATCGATTTCTTGACAATGGGTATCCGAAAGGAGTTGTTGATCGATATTTGTTTCGTCCCATGCATAGAAGATGTAATATAAACCATGATAAAAGTATCAAACTATTTCTTCCATACTTAGGGGAACGTTTTGTAACTCAAGCTCGCAAAATAGTGAAATCAAATGGTTTTGAGTCAAACATACAAATTGTTTTTAGAAATAATTTACCGTTGTCTCAGGCCTTGCAACCAATGAGGAGTTATCGCGTTTGTTCACCCGATTGTATACCTTGCAAATATGCAGATAAACCAAAATTGTGTTATACCAAATTTGTAGTATATGAAATTATTTGTACCATTTGTGATCACATGTATATCGGTGAAACTTGCAGAACTTTTGCTACTCGGTTCAAAGAACACCTTTGTGATAAGAATTCTGCGATTTACAGTCATTTCAATTATCATGATGTTAACCCTAAGTCGACTGATTTGCCATTGAAGTGGAAATTTTTAGATAAAAATGTAAAGCATCCAAACGTTCGACGGTCTATAGAAGCATTACATATTAAAAGAAACCAGGGATCACTAATGAATGGATGCATAGGCAGGGAATTAGATATTTAATATTTCTTTTCCAGTCGATCACATTTTTTAATGTGATTTTAGTACATGCTACTTTGTTGTACTTACTTGTGTTTGTGTTTTTATAATTGTACGTAATTGATCTTCTATTTTAATATGCGGTTTTATCCATTATCTGTTGTTCTTTATTATTCTCTGTTTTTAGCTATGTTACGGATGGTGCATTGAGAGTGCCATATCTTCTTATTGTGTGTTCTATGTACTTACCCTTGAAGCTTCTGCTAAATCATGTGACGTTTATGATTGCCACTCCATGAAAATTGACACTTGCTACAACAGCATCTCAACAGTGTATTTGTCTCTCACCTGATGAAGGCTTCGGCCGAAAATTTGTGATTTAATTGACTTCATTTTAATACATTCGAGTTCTATACGCATATATTTTCTTATTTGGTTTGATTATCTATTATATTAATTAACTCGATGACTGGTATTACGGTCGAATAGTATATTCATCGAACTCATGTGACCTCTACTGCCTCAAGTTTCGGTCTGTCTGCAAAGAAAATGGTCACTCAGAGAGTCTCAATGGACAGGATAAGAAGTAGCAAATTTAGAGCTTCTCAAAGTTGTTGCATTTGGAATAATGTTGAAAAAGCCACGTGTTGGAGAACGCTTGCGTTCACTTTTGCCAAAAGAGGGCAGCTTAGTTTATCGGTTTAGCATCCTTTTCGCCAACTTCGTTATATTGGACGAATTTTCTTCATGGAATGCCTCCAAGTGTTCCGATCTAGTACGTCGGTTTCCTTGAGGCCATATTGCTGACAGTTTGAAGACACGATTTCTTTTAAGATCCTACTTGGACTGCCTCTTGGTGTTGTTCTGCTCGTCCTCATTGTGAATTTTGAATCTTTCAAACTCAGAATCACGTGATATCGAAGGTCTCGGGAGAAACGAAAGTGGTTTACCATCTTTCTATCAAACTTATCGAAGTAACATTGTAGACCCCACAGTTGTTGATAGCTGTAGCGGTCATGCGCATTATTCCGATTAGCATCTCTTATCCTTCTTTGTTTCTTCTTCAGCCTAAAACTTGACATTTGTAGAAAGTTGTATTGTTATCATTTGAGTGACGTAGATCCAATCTCAAAATTAGTTCTGACAATGGGAAAGAAGCAGAAATGATTTAATGAGAACTTTATAATAATAACTTTCTAGTCATTAATTGCAATAAGAAATTAATGGCAGATGAATTGTCGTCAATAAAGGTTCATTTCAGAGCTGTAATGAATCTTTCGTATTCTTCTGTGAAATGAATCCGTTTCTTGTTCTTGAAAATCTTTGAAATTTCAGTTCTGCACGAGGCCATGAACCAGTGATTGAACCGGGTCAGTGTTCATTTAAGGTGATCTGGCTTTTTGCTATTTTCGCTGTTTTAATTAATTTCTATTGTGCCCGTAGTTATTTATTTTATCTTACTTGTTGCAGGATGTCAGTGTCAAGTGCAGGGTTCAACACACCACGAACTCCACTATAAACCATGAAGCACAGTCACAGGGCAATGTGGCCAGTTGCAATGCACGCCGTTTTTAGCTTCCGCAAATCCTCATGTGGCGAATTATAGTCCTTGACATGTAGCTATTACTTATTATTATTAAGACTATTATAAGATTGCGCTTATTAAGTTCAGTAAACTATGTATTTGCCTCATTTCCCCTCCAGATTCAACATACAGCTCAAATAAATAGAAACAAATATTTCGGGTCACCGGGTCATCGTGGCACTCAACAGTGACCCGGTTTCATCGCTGCTATGAACTTCTGATCTAAATATCCTCAATCGGCGTTTCTATTTACGGCGTCATAACCAGACTTGTATTCAGAAAACTCGAAGGAAACCCTTGTAGCAATCTTATTATGTTGAGGCGGTCGGATAGCTCGATTGGTTAAGGACGACGCTTGCACACGGAGGTCCAGGGTTCGAGCTTGACCTCTTGCTAAGTATCACCGATGCTCCTACAGGTTACTAGTCTGTAGTTTGTTGGAGTGGCTTATGCACACAGGCTTTTACTTCAGGCACACGGAAACGATTTTATTGTGGAGAAGGGAGAGCAGTGGAAGTTTGGGTGCTACAAAATACATTTTATGCGGATTACTAAACAATACAATTCATATTATGATTGAATCTTTGATGAAGTCTGATGTTTATTATAAATAAAGGTACACACTAAAGATGTCTCTCAACCGATAATGAAAGATAAAATAGTAGAATCAAGGGGAGAAAAGAGGACAACTAAGTCAAAGGGTGTAGAGCGATAGAAATGACTGAAGTGTGATAGTATAATAAAAAAAGTAGTCAAGTAAATGTAATATAAAAAATAGGTCTTTGTTAAAGTAATACGCGTATTGACTGTTACAATATAACCACTACATTGAGGATATACCTCATCGACTGTAAATTGCAGACAATTACTCAGCAAAATCGTGCCCGTGTAGCCTATTTGTCGCAATTTCTACATTGGAATCATATGAGGTTTCCAATCCAACTTATTTATGGAAAATAGGCGATCTGATTCGGCAGAGATTCATTGTCAGCTGCGACCTCGTCCCCTGCACAGTTTCGTGTCAGCTTCCGCACTATAATGACTGCAAGCTAATAAGTTCTGGCATCAACTGATCAACTCGCATAAATTTCTTTTGTTGATGCTCAGATGAACTGCGCTAATTTCACATTCACGTAATAAAGTAGCTAGGTAAGACACGATGACCTTATGTTGTATTTTTTCGAAATAAGATGTTTTTGTCAGTTCTGTATTGTCAATGGGACAAAAAGAACAGCATTAAAGTAATGTTTTGAAATCTGGTTTTATAATCGTATTTTGTGCATTATGTTTCAAAGATGGATTTAAAACTGCTTATTAGCATGGTTTTAGATAAAGTTTTTAAACACGTATTTTCAGAAATCATGCATTTGAAATTTCGTTTTTATCATGCTTATAAAATGCGGCATGCTTTTGAACTGTAATTGAGATTCCAGTAACTGATGAACATGATTTAAACTTTTTGTAAGGAACCGTGATCTTTTATTCACAGCGAAGACAGCTTAAGACGAGCAAACACATAGTCCTACTGCCTGTCCATGGTTTACGAGAGAGGCGGAGTTTGCAATAATTCTAATTAAGTAGTTACTGCTGGCGTATATAAGTTGTATGACATCAACCTGCGATATAGCAAGCTTACGAGCAGCATGTTGTCGACATTGCAGGTACCGACTTTCTCCTTATCAAGATAGCTTTTCAGGTTGCCCACTCGCTTAAATGGCTTTCCATTTGAAAAGAGTCGATGTAAGATGCTGGAAAAATATGCAAAAATTAAAGCGAAATAACTTAAAAAAGTGCAAAAAACAGAATGTTCTTTTGGCTTTAAAACAGTTAAAATCTTGCTTATTAAACCCAGCGGTGACTATAACTCAGGTAAATTTGTAAGTTATAATAATAAGGTCATCTGTACCTAAACAAAACATGTCATTCTGAAGTATGAGATCTAAAATTCGAAATGTGTTGACTACTTTAACTATAAATTGAAAATGTTCCCATCAAATGGTCACCACAAACCGGTATACCTCAGATGCATTGTTTAGCATGCATCAAGGACATGTGTTTGTCGTTGAAAGCATGTCTTTACACTATCAACAAAGCTTACTATGATATTTTTCCTTGCATATAGAGATTCTAACATAAGATATTTTCAATATTTTGAGTTCCATACAAAATCTTTGGATTTGTGCGACTTGATCGGATTCTTTCAACTGCACCTAAATGTTCTCGTGCACCCCTGTTCAGTGCATGCAATCTAAAATGAAGTTAGTCAATGATTCCCTAAATCGGTGGCTATGAAGAATTATGTTGTCAACTAAAAACATGCAAGTAAAATACATGCATAGAACTGAACGGCTGTGTGGTGCTTGTGCTGTACATGCGACCTTTTAGCACTGAAAGAAAATCACATCTATACCGAAATGTGATATATTATCTATTGGATCTACCACCGGTACATATGATTTAATAATCCCGACAGTATTCGAGGATTGCTGTCTGTCTGCATCTCTAATTGCATCGAGAAAAATACTGATATCGAAAAATCAAGATATATGCACTTTTCAGTCAATCATCGAAAATGATATTTTAGCATTCACCCAAGAAAGGATGTAATTTACAGCCTATACTTTTGTCATAAGTCAAAGATGTCATGTCAGATTAAAAAGCTCAAATCTGCTAAAGCTGTCTGATGAATGAGATTGTTGCAAAGATTTGTCTGCCGTTCTGATGCAGAAAATAGAAATGCTGGTGAATGTAGAAAATGGAATGAACAGGTTTAGCTACAGTATTCAGAAAGTTAAGCGGATTTTCATATCAAAAGATAGTGATATTATACAAGCAAAATGTGCAATTCCGAGGCCTTGAGATGCGGTTTCGGTAAATTGATTTTGATTTTGAAATGAACTTTTTTGACGATAATACATCTGCCATCATATTCCTTATCGGAATTAATGATTGAAATGTTGTCGATGTAAAGTTCGCGTTGAGCAATGTCTCCTCCTTTGCTGTTGTTGTCGCTTTCACCGCATCTGTAGCAATGAAATTATCAAAGATAACTTTCCTACATATGTCAAGTTTCAGAAAGGAGAAGGATAGAAATAAGTTCTGAGGACGTTAATGTTAGCGAAACTCCAGCTTCAGAAATACATGAACGGCGCGATCAAAATGGATGATTCGTTGCGATTTCGCTGCTTCTACAGTTTCGCTGGACTAACAGATTGATTTGGAAGTACGCCCTCCCGGGTCTTAGTTTCAAATTTTGAAGGTTACGAACTGCTAGTTAACTCTAAAATAATGGTTCTGAACCTTTTTTGGCATTAAAAACCCCAGTTTTATTAAAGTGAAGTGTCGGATCCCCCTCCTAATGGAGACTCATTGATATTTAGTTAAAAACGAAAACTTTGTTGTACATGATTATACTGTAAACATTTTACACAGAACTCAAGCACAGGTCTGCACCTGACCCGATGAGTTTTCGATTTTGTTGCATTGTTTTGCACTTGTATTCTTCTTCAATATGTTTATTCTTATGTTTGCATCGCTGCTGTGGGAACTTTGTTGTAGTTACAAATTACACATTCTACAGTGGTGCGCAACTTTGTTTTAATGAAACCGTGTGCGATTGAGAATTGCACGAATCGTGTATGAATGTGTTGTCAATTTCAATGTGCTTATTAGGCGGTAAGGTGACCTTCGAGACATTATGGAAATCTTGCTTCATTCTTCGGAAATATCTAATGTCACTAAGAATGCGCTTCTTATTCTTTGTTTCTTGCTTTGAATTGCCGAACTCGATTTATTGGAGCAGTCTGAATTTCTCGTGGGACTATCCAACCTGATTTCATTAATCTATTTCTTCCTATCAGCTCGTGATATCATTCCAGTTTCAAATTCTTTTTATTATTCATTAACTCTTTGCGTGATGTCCTCCTAGTGTTACATTTTGTTTTGTTATTCATTCATGAAGGGCCTGGTTTGTTTTCTTTCGAAGACCTTATCAAAACCTTCAGGATGGCCGCGCTCCTCATCACACTTCAAATCCAGTGACCACATTTTCAGCCATAACCGGAGTGCCTTACGAATTATGAGAAAGATCTGTGTTTCCCTATAACAGGGGATAATTTACTTCCAAGATTTTGCATCGCAACTTTGTTTGCAAATTTATTCAGAAAGTCTCGAAAATTCCCAAAACTTCTCATCGCTGCTTTACGTATGGCGTGTAGGATAACAGATTCTTACTGAATTCTTCATCTAAACAGGATTTCTAGTGCGGATAAATGTATATACGAGTATCTGGCATTTTTCAAATATCTTGCTGTGTTATCATCAATTCCGTACCCTTTTATCATCGGATTATTATTGTTCCTTGGGCTGCATAATTATTGGTTTTATGATACTGAGCAATGCATTTTTCCTCGACTGAAAGAATGCGATTTTATTTTATCTTTATTCACAAGTCTAAGTTCATGACCCCATACCAAATTAGAATGCATTTCTCAGAATATAACATTGTCTTGGCTGAGAGATCTTCATTATCCACTAATTTATTGTTTCTACTGGCAAATACAAATAAAAACAAAATAAATCGGGACATCTGGACACCTTGACTTCGTTTCCTCAAAGCGCCTCAAATCTATTTGAAATGCATAGCTTAAGAATCAAAAACAATGTCATTACTAAAAGATTTGTCACTTCTTTCATTTAACTTGTTCTAAACTAATCAGTGACATTTTACTCTACATGTAATTTATTTATTTCTTTCTTTTTAGACAATTTATGCGAGTATAATGTCGAAGAGATCGGATCCCGAGTGTCATGCTGCATATCTTGTGGGACAATAGGATACGAAATTGTCAGCAAGATCATAATTAAAATCTTAAAGCACTAAAATGACATAAATGGGATGAAATATTAAGGGTAGAAGGGTCTCACGTCGGTGAAATTATATTAGAACTTGCGCTTCGAAGATTATCTATATTGTACACCGAATTTTCGGATGACTGACCAACATTCATCTTCAGGGTGAACACAGCAATGCGATGACATGAAGCGACAAGCACGTTCAGTTAAAACGAATGAAACGAAAATCACTAAAAGTCAAAGTTGCATTAAATCACAGTAAACGGACGGCAAACCTGGGTGTGATTTGTGAGTGTGATTGATTCATACTAAGCGCTCCTATCACACGCAATGGTGTTTCATTGTTAGATGTAGGGTTACGAAATAAAAACTGAAAATCTGAAATGTATGTTGAATTCAAGAATTTAAATGGTGACCCATAAAATAAGCATGGAAATGGTCTCTAGATCCACTAACTCAAATCCATTAAAGCCAAGCGAAGAGATGAATTTCTATAATAAAAATGTAGATGGATGTTTTTGATGAGAATAAGATTTTCTGTCATCGAATCATAGATTGACGTTTGTCTACCCGACAGATTTACCTCAAGCTTTGATTAAAGATGCTGGATGAGAATTTATTCATGCTCCATGCATAATATCTTATGACTTTCTGTCGATGAATTCATTGGATTTCGAATCCTTCTAATGAAACGAGATGCTCTGTTACGTTAGCATCATGATGTGTAATAAAACCTACATGCATCTTCAAAGTCTTCAAGCGACTAACTTCTTAATTTTCTTTTTTAATGAGGTGCTTGCAACGTCTTCCTTGTTTTCCAGGCTCTTCGAACGAACCGAACCTTGCTACATTTGTCAATTAGCAATAATGGCATTGGAAACGCCGGTGCGAAAGCCTTTGCAGAGGTACAATCAGTTACATTCTTTGCTTCTGCTTAAAGAATAGAAAACGATAATCAGGAGGAATTTGTCCATTGATGTAAACTGTCATTTGAAACCCATTTTGCACGTGAGACTGCACGAAGATAAAGTATATAAATGAACGTTGTTTATGCTCGGAAGCACATTAGGCACGGAGCCTTTGTTCCATGTGGCCGAGTTGTCATTTATCCACTATCATTCTTTTTGTGCTGAGTGTTTAGCAAGAGTGCAGAGTGTACCTATTTCAAAAGTCTCAGGTTTGACCCGACCGAGGTTTGAACCAAGGTCTCCCGGACGCAGAGCGAACACTCTGCCACAAGGCCACATCACAGGAGATGATGGAATAGATAAATTTTTCTGTGATTCCCTCCGATTAAAAATCGTTGAAGTGTATTTTACAACTCTTTTCATGTACTATAGTATGGAGATAACAATGTTTATAGAAATTAATGTTCTGTATTTCAGGTATGCTCACGGTTCTTCCTCTCACCAGAAGAAATTATTGAGCGCCGTTTCCTTATGTCCGAAAAGGGATCTAATGATCGCTCCAAATCTGTCAGCGTAAGTCTGTAATACAAATTGCTGTCACCTGTTAATTTGAAGCGTGTACTTCAGATTGAGTCTAACACTTGCATTTCCCTTTTAAGAAGGCATATAGATGCACGAACACCATTAGACTATTTGGATTTCAAGAAATCTTTCTATGACTATCATTGCAGTGGCATGGACATAAGGAAGAAAACTTCGAATTTTTGCACTTTTGAATCTTCTGATTTTTGATATTTGAAGATATCAGATTTTAAAAGCTTTATCGTGTTTCAAAATTACTTAATGTCTTTTGATTCTAGCTCATTCGGTATTGACAACTATTTGTGACCTTGCACAAGCTCTCCTTCCACAATACCTCCTCCCATTATGTGACCATACTCTGAAAGTTCCGCATCATTTTATTTCGAAATTTATTATGACGAGTTATTTTTGAACCAGGCGATGCTAGAAAGTATTAAAAGTGAAAATCCATCTAGCCTACTTGTCGAAAATGTGTCTTTCGTATCTAAAATCTTCATTTCTGAACGTATTTTAAGCAACTTTTTAAAGGATAGATATTCTTAGGATTTCATCTGCTACAATCATTAAAGCATCACACAGCCAAAATATCTTCCTAGATTTCTAGTTTTTGCCGGAAAACGCCCAGAAGCCATGTCCACAATAACGTTACCCGCACTTCAACGCTAGTTACAAATACATTTCAGTCAAATGTGCATCTTAATTTGTAGATCATCTCTTTTAGTCAGATTTTCATATAGCATCAACATCATTTTCTGTTTGTGTTCTTGTATCTGTCCTTTCAAAAATATCCTCTGACACACTTTTTCATTTAAGAGGTATTTTACAAATAAGAAGGGGAAAATTCACTCTGTTATCTTGCCAAGTGAAAACGTTTGGAGATACGTTTTTATTCTAGCTGTGGTGTGGGATGGAGAAGGCATGGATTGACTACATTTTTGTACTGTTCATGAATATCGTAGTCCTGTTGTCATGATTTATTGTATGACATTTCACCCTACCCATTTTCAGGGAAAACTGGGTTGTTGAAATAAATAAACGGTGCCAACGAACTTAGATATTTCAAAAAGTCATTTTGTTACAGCAAGCACAGCTTTGTCAGAAATGCATGAAATTTCACTACATACAGGTAAAATATGTGTAGGCAGAAACTGTGGCATCAACAACCATGCGGAAATATGTTTTCGCTTAACTTCATCAACTTTCTCAAAATCTTCAATAACAGCAGAATTGTTTGCTGACCGACACCTTAAAGACAATCGGTCAGAGGGCAACCCTAATAGTGATGAATTATCAAAAACTCATAGATTTCTAAATTGTGTCTGATTTGGTGTGCTCACTTTCGTTTTCAGCTTGAAATATTTGTTATAGATACAAGTATGACACGTATTCGAGACCTTAAGTTGGAAAGGCAACCTAGGATGTTGTGGATTAAAATGGATTTAACTGCATGCAAAGTAGGATTCTATCTTTCAAGGTTTAGCTACTGGGGTGCACTCATGACAATTGAGATGTTTGATAGCAATCAACTGTCTGTAGATCTAACTCTGAGCAATGCCTGCAGGGATGTCAGAAAGTGTTCATCATATTTCAGATATTTTCACATAAAGTGCATAGTGTTTGTAAAGTTCAAAATGTGCACAAATTATCCCAAAGCAACATGGTGGTCAAGAATTCATTAAATACTGAGTGTCTAAAGTCTGCTATTTTTCTCTATGTTGATATGCCAACAGCTAACATTGAGTCTTAAGATCCTTACATGATGAAAAGGCTGATTGGTAGTTTACACTGTCTGTCAATTTTCATTAAACAATTCCGTCGTCTTCCTGTTAAGATCTTGCATCAAAGAAAACATTCAATTTTCTTTCCTAGGGCCCACTGACCACAGCTAACCACTTAAGAGCGTAAAATAAATGTCAAGATAATCTATGGAGCAAATGATTTCATATGGTACATCGTTTATTTCTTCCGAACGAAAATTACATTTGAAAATGGGTTAACTTTTTTGTGCAATTATTTATGAAGCGGTTAGAACTTGGAATGACGAGTTATCAAAAGTGCGCAGATTCGCTTACAATTAAATGACATCTAAATGTCAGTGAATGTGTAGTGATGATGATGAGATTTTGATAGTGATGATGTGCAGGGCTAAATATGCAAAAAAATGCAAGTTGATAAAAATGCAGCCTAATCTAATTTTGTTTTTTCTAGATGTTACAAGATAATTTAGATAAGTGAATTGAGGATTCAGACGACTTGAGATGTAACAACTGAGATATTTTGAATGCAAATGAAATTTCATCTCAATATTCGAAATTAACCTGAGGTGCATCAACAAAATAACTACGACTGTACACTGTAGACGGCTGAACAAGTAAAAAATATATACATTTCCTTATTGATGTAGCCGCTTTACTTGTATTTTCCCTTGATTTTAGTGAGTTCAAGCACATGTTTCCTTGCACTTTAAGGAATGTGTTATTTGCTTAAAAGGATTTAACATCACTTCGCTTCCTGTTGCATTTGTTTTGAAGAAAATGTAATAACCCTAAACTCTGTCTTTATATCCTTCCATCCAAAATACACTTCCATGATTTCTTAATAAATCAAAATTGGATGATATTGATATTATTTGTAATACCCGTAGAGAACTGTTCGTAATTACATTTGACGATGTGAGCGAGGAATGTGCAAAAGGCTTTTTAGAATTCAAGATAATGTATTGATGCTGAAGAAATAAAACAGTGCTACTTCATGAAAGTAGTGCATGGTGAATAGGAATTTCATCAACCAGTGGCGGTTAGTTAGTGTCTTTTGGCTCAGTTGGGGCACAAAAATTCCTATCCTTTTTGTTGCAATTCTAGACACATTTCACACAAGCGCGTGTCTTAACCTAAGTCCGAAACCAAACTTCTTGATTTCGATTGACTTTTAGCCTGCAATGTTTCATTCATGCTAAGTCAGTTTCTCATGAACCACTTCAAACTCAATTGCAGAATATTAGGACTTCTTATTATTTACCTGCATTTCCATCGAATAATTGAAAGATTTGCATCAATTAGTCTTTGAAAGTTGTAAGCATTGTCATCAAATTTTTTGTTGGAGTAATTTAAAGGAATTGTGACGAAAATGCAGACTTCTCTCTCCTTCCTCATCATCTCTGACTCGGCTCGATTCAGGCAGAAGCGATACTTAGCGTCAAATAACCTTCAAGTCAGCGACGACCAATAGTATCGCTTATGTGAGACATTGATCGGCACAGATTCTCTTCCCTTTCACTGACAGGAGAGCGAAGCGATCCCCAGTGCCAGAAAATCGGCAAATGACTGAGCACCAATAAAATGCTCCAGGTGTATGATCGATCCCACACAATTCGGAGATGCATCAAAACTCCCTGCCGACGAACCGAGCGCTCTCTGCCGTGACACCTCGTCTCACGACCTCAGTCAATGCCAAGTTGTTAGACAAGTCGTGTGGTCAAGTCTGCAGTGTAGCTCAATTCCTGCATCTGTGTCCTGCTCGCCTTCCAGTGTTAAGTTGATGATTGTACATACAGTACACTCACCTCATTCTCAGCGAACGCCAAATCGGCTCTCTTAAGGGCCACCACCTGCCTTGCATTTAATAAATACATTAACTCACAGGGATTTGGCCTTTTTTCTGTTCGTACCCTGGGGAGGTCGTAACAGAATTCATTACAATTCTCCATTAACAGCAGATCAGAGTGGTGGTGTGCTCTCAGAAATTTGAAACGACGTAGAAAATGTGAGTCTTCGAAGAAAGACGTGACACATTCCGCAATGCATTAAGGCTTCTTCTGCGTCTATTGGTGAAAACGGAATCAGGTTTCACCAATGAGAGGCACTGAGGGCTTTTTCCACTGTGGCATGCTGTTGTGTATTCCTGCAGTGCCATAGAAAATAGATTGTGTATTTGAAGTTGACTAGAATGGAAATTGACTCAAGATCGCGGCACATTCGGGGAGAACTAAGTTGGGGCATGAACCACCAATGAAAAGCTTAGAATTGCGCATGTGACTGATTCTTACCCAATGATTCAGCCGTTGACAAGTGTATATAAGTGAATAACGCGTGCGATTTTTGTGCCACTATTGTGTATTGCATGAATCTTTATTTCCATTCTAGGGATTTTATTGTTATCTACTTCTGTGTTTAATACTGTTGATGTTACGCCTGTAACTGAAGCTTCGGTTTCTTAGTAGACTTGATAATTGTTAGAGAATTCGTTCATTAGTATTCAAGATTGTCAGGTTTATAGGCTGCTGAATTATCAAACATTCGCTAAGTGAGACAGTCCTCATCCATCTTCCCTAATGGACGAGCCTCCTCCATCACTAATTTCATGTGCAATAAATTTAAATTAATTTAGTAAAATTAATAATAAATTTAATACTCCGTGCAATAAATTTCATGTGCACTACACTTCAGGACTGCGCACTGATATTTGAATCTGCGTCAGCGAATTGGGATGAATCGCGCTACTTCAATTAGTCATGGGTCATTCCACACCAAAACGTCAAATGGCCTGTGGCGAAGGTTCTCAGATTTTCTTGAAATTCACATACGTTCATCATTTGGGTATATCTAGATGAAATCCAAAATATTTCGGAAAATTTCTATCGGGAAGGTCACTTGCGTGGCCTTGATTTATTCGAATTTTTCTATTTTTAGAGAATTTATGAAAAATCATGTACATCTTTGACGGCCTACATCACCGATCTCGCAGCGAAGTTGAGGAAAATTCTTCTTGGACTGCTTAATTGAAACCCAACCATAAATGTTCCAAGCGAAATTCATCACTTTTTCGCTGCGAGAAAATTTCTGTGGACCCTCAAGAAAAAGCAAAATTTTCAGAAAATTTTTGAAAAAATCGAATTTTCAAACATTTCATGCAAAAGCAATTTTACGGTCCCTTCTTCCGCAGGCGACTACAAATACATCCAAATGATTGTAAAAAATATTTAGAAAATCACCAGGGATCGGGAAAGTGGTTTTTGAATCTCAAATTATAAGAACAATATTCAATTTTTGACATGTTTGACTCAGTCCTGACAATTTCTCGCAGCAGCTACGTCAATTCTGATAGGTCGAGTGTTTTACGCTTCACATGATCTGTCTGAAACTGTAATCAGAAGTAATTTTTTCCAACTAGAATTATGATTTTTTTGAATTTGAAAATTGTTCAAATGTACGTCACTGATGCAGACAAAGTTCCTCAGCTTTGAATTACTCCATGAAGTTTCTCATTATCAGTTGTACTACCCTTTTCCACTATTCCCATACTGTTATGGTCAACTCATTAGCAATCTGAGATCGAGTGGTAGACTGAGCATTTTGGTACTTCGACTTGGATGCACATTTACAATGGTGATTGAATTAACAAAAGGCGAATCTGCCAAAATCAATTCATGTATTATACACACGTTAATGATTTAATTTTTTCATGATTTAGATCGCTGAATTAGATCATGGATGGTAAAAATTAATCGTTTTCTGATGCATGGAAATGATAGAGATAATTTTAGAATAGCTTGGGAAAGAAAAGCCGATGATCATTTTTGTCTGAAAGCATTATCGCAGCCATCTTGCTTGATGTTGAAGCAGAAATTGATAGGATTCCTTAAAATATCCCCTAAAGAAAATTTTAGTCACAGAAATGGAGTCATTGATTGCCCTCAAGGGGTTCATTTCAACTCATATATACCAATAGTAGTAAGGTTTTAAGCTCCAATTAGTAAGCCTCTTAGAATGGATCTTATTTGCATTAAAGATTGCAATATTTTGACTAAAGGCGATAACTGTTTCTTAATGTGATAGTGGAAAAACCATTTTCTCATCCAAATAAGTCATTCACAATGTGCATAATGCCCTTTCATAGATTCTTGTCATTCTAGCACGAGAAGAGAAAAATGAATTTATTTGTAAATGGAAATCAGAAATCACATTGTGTACAATTACAAATCAGGTTAAAGACGCTAGATTGTTTGATAACAGATAAAACAGTTGTCTTCGGTGCGTTCGGGAGAAGACTTCAGGGAATCCTTCATTCGTCTTATGAGGTACAGTGCTAAAAAGAGGATGATCAAGAGTTTGACAGTTTTGGAATAAAATCATCGAAGTGTTTACGTATTCGCGATAAAAATGCCTCAAAATTAATTGAACACGGACATGAAGACATGGATATGATTTTCTTCGCACAATTGACAATCTTGAGTACGATACTATGACTAATGGAATCAACAGTTGAGTTACGTGCTTACAATAAAGTTTCAATGTCAGCCGTATAGACTCTCCACAAATAATCATGACACAGACAGCCTTTTAGCATTTTCAGTAGATACAAGCGCCTCGAACATGGAGCTTCAGTCCCATTGAAATGATTGGTCCACGTTAAGCTACAGTTCCATGTGACACCCATAATCTTCATACCTTCAATAAGACAAAATTGAAAAGATACATCGATGGAATTGCATTTCTTAGGGAAAATGATGCCTTTAGTTTTTACCTCATTGAGAACAAATGAATTTGAATAGCACTGGAAATAATATTTCTAAGATTCGGAGTTTCTTGGTGATGATGATGAATTTTCAGCTCATAGGCCCTATAGCACGCGATAAGTTGACCCTCTCGCCTAGCACGTAGAAAATACATCATTTAGGTCTGAACGTGGGAATTATAGCAATCAATCGAGCCTACCGTCTACATACACTATTGCATTCAGATTGATTCAAGAAACCCATAGAGATTCAAGAAATTCATAATAATTCGCAATGCCAAGAAGATGAAATCTTCTGCGACTGAAGTTTCTCGCATAAAAGCAAGGAAAGTTAAGAAAATCCTCCCGCGAACAGTGGGTAGCCTATACAGGAACTGTCCTTCTCTGTTAATGACCATTTAATGTTTTTTGTTTGTTTACTGCCTTCTAAGACAACTTAATGATTTAAATTTTCCAAAATGTTCTAATTTATCGCCATTATTGTAGTATATACTCACCAGCGATTTGTCGCAGACGATATGAGTAAGTGCTTTTGATGTTATTTAATTCGCTTGAGAAAAATAGAATCCAGATAAAAACAATAATGACTAAGAGTGAGATGTTGAATACACACTACTGAATAATGCATGCACTTTTTTAGCAGAATTTTCTTGCTGCTCATTACCTCAATGCATCGCTTCATTTTGTGACTAATAGAAAGAGAAATAGACAACTATCACTATTGTATTTGTGCTGACATTTTATTTTCAACATAAAGTGGATAATTGAATTTGTGTCCAGAGAAGTATTACCTGCCTGTTAGCTTCTTAAATCGTTCAATCAAGAAACTGGTAATGAGAATAAATTCAACCATCAGCCGCATCCTCTTCGAGGCAACGGGTTTGACTCGACTTAGTGAAATCACTTTCTCCTGCTTCAACACTTGCACACGAATCCCAGGGAAATCATCAGCTAATTGCGATGCAAATTTGATCATAGAGAGTCATCATAAAGTCGTTTTTGAGAATTGGAATTCACATAAGCCTTGCCTCATACACATGTAATTCAAGGAAACAGAGTGAAAAAAGAAAGATATTCAGCTGGTGAATATTGAAATTCTCTCGCAATTTGTGAACATTAAGGTATCAGCAACAATGATCATCAGAAAATAATTGCAATTGATTGTGTCCAAGCTATCTATTAATTGCATGTCATCACCGTTTGTTTAGACAAATTCTTGATTTTGAATACTTCACTGTTATTTCAATTTAACGAATTAGGCCTCATGAGCCTAGTCTACATGCTTTGTACGTCGTGCAATAGCTCTTTATCAATGGATAGTGACTTGAGTAGACCCTTAACATGAAATGCATATAAATATCTTCTTAAGTAGATGTGAAATTTCATACATCATATTACAGATTTAATTTTACGCATCATAGTCATAATGAGTATAGGGATAATCAATAATTGAAACAAGTGAATGAATGATCGCGCGTACCCGCAATAGAATATCAGTCTGTTTCACAAAAAGTTAAAAATTAGTTAAGACAGCAACATTTTATAGTAAACAGTAAGTTTTTAAAATATAATTGAATGAATTTTTTCCTATATCATATTAAATATTTTTCTTTGTTATTTATTGGCCCTTTCGGGTGTTGGCCCTTTGTTGACCATTCGGATGCGATTAGGCACACTGCCGATCAAATTTCTGATCATCTGTTGATCAATCTGATTCCACTACTGCCTCACTAAAGATTCCAAACGATTCAGTCATTGCCATTGTCAGGACGAATTCGCCGACGAACTCGCCGTTTCAAGATAGACCAGACATGCTCGATTGGATTCAAGTCAGGAGACTTTGCCGGCCAGTCTAAGGTTCGTATTCCTGCCTGTCTTGTATACAATTGAGTTGCTCTGGCACGATGGCACGGAGCATTGTCGTCCATCAGAATCTAATCAGATGATGGATGACCTTAAATGAATGTTGAAGGATAAACATGTTACAAATAAACATAGTACTTTCGGGGACCTTTAATTGTTGCGACACAGTGGTAATTGGCCGGCCACTTCGTATCAAAGCCTCAGCTTGACCCCTAAGGCAGCCTTTCTGGCAAGCTTTCAGTACAGGAGTTCGCCTGTTACTGAGAGACACAAAACAAATGAAATGAATGAATTCGATGTCTTTCGATTACACAACATTGTTCTCGTCTGTCTAGACAAGCATTCTAGACAATGCACAGACACCGATCAACAGCCGCATAGTAAAGAAATCCATCTGTAATTCGGAAATTTATGACCTGTCAATTATGCATGCGTGAGAGTGATGAGTCACTCTCTGGTTAGCGATGAAAATGAGAATTGAATTCCAAACAAATTGCAAAAGATTGAAACATTATTTAGTCTACTGACTGCTATATTTAGAGTATAGTCATAAAATTTTCACAGGAGCAGTTTCAGAACACAAGCTTTCTAAACATATAAAGTTTGTTGAATTTGGAAGAAGCGACTTTTTATACGTAATATACGTTTAACCATTTCAATTCTCCATGAAACAATTAAAAAGTAATTATAAAAGTATTGTACTCGTAATATAGAGATACTAAATACGTTATGGACTAAATGCTTCCTGAGTAGAATTCTGAAAGCGGTCAGTTGCGAATAAGACATTTGTAATAAGTTTAGCATCTACGTGTACGAGTAAATTAATCACTGAGGGTGAGAAGTTTTCCCTACGATGTTGAATGGTGACAATACAGTAAGTAAATCAGTCAATGGAAAAAATTCCGCATTACAGCACAAATCAATCGATCATTTAATTGCAATTATTCGATGATACCAAGCAATTAATTACATTTTTTCATAGCAGCAATAGATTACAATTCAATTAATTTCTGATAGCCCCTGGATCAGCAGCACAATGAGAAAATATTTTAAATCTAATCCGATGCAGATGTCATCGTAAACGATATCCTGTCTGATATTTTCAATCTGTATAGTGGAACCATCTTCAGCAAGATAACTGAAGTGATTGGACTGAAAGTCAGTGACATAAACATCAATAGTATTCGGTATGCTGATTACACGGTATTGATATCAACATCACAGGATCATTTACAAGACCTCTTAAATAAAGTAGCTGAAACAAGCGCAGAAATTGGACTCACCATCAATCTCAAGAAAGCAAGGGCAATGTTCGCAGGCAAATCTGCTGAAAAACCCCCATGTCAGCTGAGAATCGGAAATGAATGTGTCGAGGAGGAAAACTGTTTCACCTATATTGGTAATGTAGTTACAACCGGCACTATAGATGTAAAGTAGAAATCAAAAAACAAATTGCCATTGCCAAATCCAAATTCCAAGACATGCGCTCCATATTTGGCAACAGAAACCTGTCAATGAAGTTAAAGATCAGATTGTTAAAGTGTTACATATGGTCGATCCTGATCTATGTTTGTGAAGCATGGACTTTGACCAGTGAACTGGAAGAGAACATCGGAGCAGCCGAAATGTGGTTTCTGAGACGATTGCTCCGGATAACATATCTGGATAGAGTGTCCAACGATGAAGTTATGAGAAGAGCTGGTGTGAGTAGAGAGCTTCAATCTGTCGACCGTGACGAAGAGGCAGTTACGTTTCCTAGGTCACATTATTCGAGGAGGCGGTTTGGAATGTGTTGCGTTGCAGGGTCGCATCGAAGGAAGACGTTCGAGAGGGCGACAACGAACTACATACCTGGACCGTACAAAGAAAATCACGAGTGGAGTCCGTCGCGGCTCGTAGTTCGTAGCTGTGCTCGGAATCGTTCCAGGTGGAGAAGCATGATCTCCCAAGCGTGTATCACGCATGGCTCCTAGGCAAGGCAATGCAAGGCCTGATTTTTCAACCTTCATGCAGATATGCACATGTACAGGGTCCGCCAAAAGTCGTATAGGGATTTCATGTCGATAGTGAAGACTAATGCGTCTTCTTGTGCATAGAATTATTAAGTTGATTACAATCTTGAATGACATTAGACGTTTAAAAACATCATTTCTTAGAAAATTCAGAGGTCGTGATGAATATTATGTTTGTTCATTGTTCACTATCCATTTCTATGCAAAACAACGCTCTCAAATTGTTGAACTGTTTTTTGTTAACAACCGGTCGATCGTTGAGGCTAAGAGAGCTTATCGCCGGTTGAACAATGTTAGAAAAGCTCCGTCTGAACATGTCGTTGTGCTCTCTCCGTCGTTGTGCTTTACATTTTCGAGAGTTTGGAAATGTTCAGGACAAAGATCGATCAGGCAGACCAAAAACATCTCGCAGCGCATCGTGTATTGAGACAGTGAGAGACGTTGCCAGAAGTCCTCTCAAGTCTATGAAACGATGTTCCATAGAGCTTCAGATATCTGAAACATCTTTGAGAAGAATCTTTAAAGATGAGTTATCTTGCTATCCATATAAAGTACGGATTGTACAGAGAATCTCTTTAAGTTACTTTGAAGTGAGATTACACTATGCCAGGCGTTTTGCTGAGTTTTTTTGGCAGAGAAGACGATCTCACTCCGCTGATGATGACAGACGAAGCAGATTTCAACTTGTGCGGATTTCTGAAAAAGCACAATTGTCGCTTTTGGTCTACAGAAGACCCTCAAGTAATTAACAAGCGACCCCTACAGCCTGAGAAGGTGACAGTTTGGTGTGGTGTGGGATTATGCACGACTGCATTGTGGGACCACACTTCTTCGAAAACGGCAATGGAAAAGCAGTCACAGTAGATGGTTCATGACAAGACCGTTCTTGATGGCAAGAGTTAAGACATTCCCAATCTCTGTAATAGAATCTAGTCTGAATAGCCATTCTAGACAATTTCACAGTCATTCATAATCCCTATACGACTTTTGGCGGACCCTGTTTGAGTCTTCATGGTTTGAATGCCGCCACGTACCCGGTGCGTTCGATCAGGAAAGGACATCATTTTCGGGTATCTTATTCTATTTCACGTCGTTTCTCTAAAAAGCTCAGTACAGTAATGCACTGAATGATTGATCTGTGCAGCCATTTCAAAATTCGGAATCACTAAATTTGACCGAATTTTGAAGTTTTTGAAGCTTTGCCGAAATAAAAGCTAAAAATCACCTGTTATGTTTTTATATATATTCTATGTAGCCTCAAATGTGCCCATAACGAGGATAGATGATTTACAAATGTCCTAAGAATTCATATGATTAGGATAATACAAAATAATGACTCCTTAAAAAGTACCATCACTACTGTCGATCTTGTAATAGGTAGGTAGTATTTACACAACATTTGAATTTAAAATGAAATATTGAACATGCAGGCGTTTTGTTGGAATTTATCACACAAACTGTTTGCAAAAAGTGGCAAAATGTACGATTTTAAAAAATGCCTTTAAAAACAGGTCATAAATTTGACCTTCCAGTGGACCAAATCCAATGATTAATGATGATAAGTTTGGAAATAGGCTAAATTTAAGATTGCATAAAAAGCGCATGTCGGCCGGTGTAGTACGACGACCACAGTAAGAATGCAACAGGGAGGGGGGCGAATCTCTCCCATCACCGGTATGGAGAGTTCAAAGCCATCCTTGACGGTGATATAAACATAAGTTTAAGAGTTCAATCTTCCGTAATACATGTAATAACTTCAATAAAAACTTGCACTAGAAGATATTCGCAGTATGAGAGAAAGAATAAGATCATTCTAACAGTGACGAAAATTAAGTGGAGGGATGAATTCAATTCGATGTCATTTTAATCTCAAGTGACCATTTACTCATCAATTTGTACAATTGGCTTGGAACATCAGCCTCGACTATACGGAAAGTCAAAAGTCTATTTCGTTCTTAATCTCATTTGGAAGATGTAAAGTGAGAAGAGAATTCGAATGAATATCCATCGTATGTCTCCACTAATAAATCAGAGGTTGAATATCTTGAACTTTGGAATTGCTCTGACGTGATTTCAGCACTCACGACAAAACGTTTGCTCCTGTTTTGCTTTTCAATGCCGTCAAAAATTAATCATTATAGTCTTTCACATTCATTTTGAATTCCAATCATTAGAGAGCCATTTTAGCATTGTCTTGGAATATTTCATGCATATAAAAACATCTTTTGGTTACAGCAACGACTTCGCTTCGCGATTATCCAATGAAAATTAAAATAAGTACATTATTTGCGCAATGTAATTTGCGTTTTTGCATTTCAATTGCAATTAAGAATATTCTATTTTTTGATGGATTTGAAAGGAAAATATTTACATGTCTGTTGATGAAATGTGGTGATTATTAAGAGCTCAGGCACCTGATTTTATCAATTATAGCCTTCTCGGAAATAATTTGTCGACGTTAGGCATATAGAATTTGCAATTATTTATGCAATGTTTTTTTCATATTAGTCTGGTGACAGAAGTTTGCGAGAAAAGTTTACTCAGAAAATATGCTGGGACCGGAATTCTACGTGCACCCTTTGTGGATATTAAGCATACATCAAGAAAAGTTTTAAAAATATTTGTCGACAACTCATTCAGATAATTCAGTTGTAATTCCATTGTAGGTATTTCCCCAGGTACAATTTTCTTACACCGAGTGCGTTGAATAGATTTTGTTGTTTTGCATTCGGCCCTCTTGAATTTCCTGTGTCTTGTGTGACGTTATCTTCCTCCTCTTTAACTCCCTAGACGTGAAGAGGCACATCGATCTAACATGATGAAATATGATGTTGATGACAAATAAGCAAATAGTGACGGCATCGGGAGATTGTTAAAGCAACTATAGTTTTCTTAAGTTTACGAAGGAATAACTTCAACTCCATATAATCATAATTGTCATGAACACCTGGAGATATTCCATGAAGAAATAACTTCAAAGCCATTGGAGGTGGGGAAAATGAAGCTAACAGGATTGATTAACGTAAAGCAAATAAGTTGAACGACGAGACGATTCGCTACATTTGGAGATCATCGAGTGAATTCAGATGGTTTCTGTATCAAACGAATTTGATGTTTATGAAATTTACATTTCTATAACTTTGCTAAGAGGCTTGATGCCCTCATATAATACAAAGTTAAGAAATTGATTAACAGAAAATTTTATTAAATATGAATTTAATACATTGCAAATGTCATCCAGAGGCAAGACATCTTTGCTTTTATCTGATTTGGTGCTGATTTAGTTATCAAAAAATGATTTAGTGAGGAATCATAAAATGATAAATATGAAATTTTCAGAAGTTGGTATTTATGTGTAAGGCTCAAAGTTAATTCATTTGTGTGTTTGCCACCATGCAGTTTTAAACCTTGCTGGAAATTTTTATACAGACAAAAAGGCTCTGTTTACATGGAAAGCAATATTTTAAATGATGAATTACTTAGACCGTTAAGAAATATACTCGTAGTATATTGTAATTTTAAACAACGGTAGGAATTTAGATGGATGAGGTTTTCAAAATAACTATGGATGTAATGAAACTTTTAATTAATTGAACACTTTATTATTCCGAGAAATGATAATTTATCAATTATTTTCGTGGTAGAATCAATTAGTTTTTAGTCTGAGTAGGGTTTTAGGGTTTTTAGTCTCAGTAGTTTTTTTATCTGTCGGTAAATCTGGATATGATCAATTCCTCATAATCCCATTACTTAATTGGGTTATGGAATACACTTATCACATTATTCCACTAATAAAACATTATCTAATATCAAGTCAGCAGAGAATTAAATAGATGAAACATTCAACAACGCTTTGAACCACCGTTTAGTCGGGTTGATAATGATAGCATATTTGCCAAGACAATGCAGATGATGATATCCATTTATAATTTACAGACGCTCATGAAGGGCAACAAAAGTCAATCGGTCAGTCTACATTGCATTGTGTCTCAAAAAACTCAGCTGAAGATTAAAATGGCTACTTAGGTAATATCCTATCAAGCATTAATTAGAAATATTATTTGTCAGTTACAAATACAATAAAGCAGTAAAAAATACAATCAGCAATTACACTCCTGATTAAAGCAGTGTCAAATAATAATTTATATGGCATGCGTCTTTATTTAAGTTTCGCATCACCTAGGAAACATCTATGTCTAATGCTTTGCGTACCAAGCACAGATGGAAACTATCTCTTTTTATATAGAAATAAGGGCAACTTGCTACAGAAAACTGAAATAGATCACAACAAGGTGTTGCTCTGATATCTCGTCTAAAATGTCAAATCCTATATTTACAACAACAGCTTCCTGTGAACTTGAAAACTTCAATGACATTTATTTCCATTTTTGTAATCAAAATGTTATTTTTGTTCATTTACAGTTTTATTGCAACACAACTAAAATCGCAAGCGAAAACGTTCGTGTTCTGGTATCAAATCAGTACTCATGGACGAAAATTTTCATTTAAAAACTTTAGAAAATGCAATTAGATGTAACAGTATCAACTTGAATTGAACTCATTTTTCCATAGGGATCATGTTAAGATAGGATATAATTTAGAAAGTAAAATGTGTTTTAATTTTGTCAGTTTTTCATGCAAAATCAGCAGATTGATAGAACTGCTAATAGTCAGATGATAATTTAGCGCTTCCAAGCCAAGTGCACCGTAATTTCTCGAAAAGAACTTTTCAGTTGTTATGATGTTTATAATTTAAGTTCAGGCTGTATTTGATCTTCTATATTATACGGAACAAATAGAATCTCAGCCAATTTCTTGTTTACCAATTTCTTCGATCACACTATCATCAGAAGTACACAAAGTGTTAAGACAGTAACATGTAAAAGATTTCTCACAAGTCTTATTGTTACGATTTGTCACAACACACAACCATCATTTTCATTGAAAACATGCAATTTTTCACGCACCCGCTGTGAGAAAAGGGAAGAAATAGCAGAAAGAGACGACTCGTGAGCTCTTCGAGAAGAGTAGAGGCGAGGGTCTTCTGTATCTCGGTGAAGAGGGGCGATCGAGGCGATTGAGGAGGACAGGAGCCAGGGGATTTCACTCACCTCCACGACAAAAACCCCGTAGAGCGTGTCCCACGAGTTTCGTTCTCCTCGGTCGAATTAAGTACATCAAGTCAGGAACGGCGGTTCCGGAGCGGAGGGCTGAGCTCGTGAGCTGTGAATGATGATGTAATCCAAAGGCATATCCATGGCATTCAGTTTTCCTTCTCTTGTAGCTGCCATTGGAAATCGGGACAGTTTCCAATCCGAAAAGCAGGATCGCTTCCACCTCCACGAAAGAATTTTATCTTAGTGCAGTCACTCACCGGGGCATTGAATAGATAATGGTATTTTCTGTGATATTGATTCTTTATTGCTCTCTTTTGCGAATCAGATGAAAAAGATTATCGATTTGATGGTAGCATGCGCGGTACATCTTTGCAAGTACATAGAAGAATGGGACGACGATTAATTTAAAGATTGCTTGCATGACGAGATGTTGCCAGTCACATGTTGTTCGTTTGCTTTTTATTACCTGCAAAGCGGCAACTCCTAAAAAGCATTTCTGATGACTAAGATTTTCATAAGTAATAGTTTCCATTTTCAAGTTTTAATATTCTGATAATTATTTAAGATCTTAAAGATAATAGATTTAAGTGATCAATTTATGCAATCACTTTCATAAGGAGACTGATAGAAGATATTCTTCTCATATACGCTGCTCTGTCTACTTATTCCACTATTTCCTGAAAACTTGGCAAAGTAAGTATGGTAAGTACTGATGAGGAAATCTGATTCAAAGATAAGCAAGCTAGCTATCAAGGAAATTGACAAGTTGTACATGATCATTGCCATATCTGATCAGATGAACACAATCAATTGTGTTATTCATCAACAAGGTCACTTTTAATAATCAAGCACAAGTAACATTTGAATTTGACCATAATGATAATAACTGCCAACATGGTTACTATTGCTTACTTTATCTCTGCCCTCGCTCCCTGAATTTTCAATGAACCCTAGATCTAATTAAACTACTATGCAAACATCATGGGCACATTAATGGCATTGTCAAGACTAATTAATACACAATATGAGGTCAAATGGATTACATATGATGTATTTGTGAATCGATCAATTGATCAATGTATACAATTTATGCATCAAATACTGTCACATGCAATGGATGCTGGTTAGCAAAGAAGTTTTACAAAATCGATATAGCTAGTGAATGTGTTGCATTTTATAAATATATTAAGTCAAGGAATTTGATCTTTCTAATAGAGTTTGTGGAATGCTTATGATTGTTGGTAAACTGGGAATGTGTCTACGTCATTGTGTGATTTTGTGAGATACATTTCATGGATAAAAGGGCATGTTGTTATTTAATCGGTCGGGAATATTTGCCATACAATTAGAGGAGATGAAAATAAAAGAGAGTAATCCTTGTCCTAATTTCTAATTTGGTAATTGATTTGTAATCTCATTATTTAAGAAAGCATGCAAAAGGACTTCTTTATGCAACATAGCTTAAGGAGGAAACAAAAGGACATTATTTTCAAGAATAACGCTTGCATTGATTGACTGCATATCACAAAGTCATGCAGTTTCTTTATGATGCTACTTCAAAACCTGGAACTCGTTGCTCAGTGGAGATACTTCAGAGATGTGGATCTTAGACTGTCGTTGCTGTCAACAACATTTGTAGAATTGATGCAAAGGGAACCATTCATTGAAAAATATTTAACAGTTTTCCTACTCCCAAATGACTGGAGTTCAATCATGTTCGTCTGCTCCTTGAACTCGGTCAACTAAAATGTTCTTTAAAATCTTTTACCTTGCAATAAGTTGTCTATTTATAAATATGCATGTAGGTAGGTAAACCAGCAGAAGGCTTCAATCGGCGGCATTTTTTCTAGCGATAGAAATGTCATGTTCACGTTAACGGCTTTGCTCAGATGTCTATCCTCCTCCTCCATATTGGATAAATGAAATGTCATGTGAGATGAGAAAGAATCATTTGTCTGATATCAAAAGTCAATGTTGCCTTCATTAAAAGCATGTCTGAGCTTCGGCTCCAATTTCTCATCTTGATTTCTGAATGAGATTTAATATATTAATCAAATCCACACATCTAGCTAAGAGCACTTCAAGGAATGTTTTGCTCAGTAAAGACAGAAAGTGGATGATCTGTCAGCGTGAATATGGCGCATGATACATCACCTGCATATCTGTAATTTTCCCTAAGGCCAGGTCATCATAAAATGGAGTAACATCGAAACGACTGGCAAGAAAATTGAACGTTACTCAGCCTGCAGACTAAAAAGTTGAGCATTAATCAGTCTGCGGACTACAAGATTTAGCGCTACTCAAACTGCTAATTGTAAAATTTTCCTGTACTTAATCAACACATCAGACAATTGACCAATGTTGAAGCTACCGGTCAGAACACTGACGGTATCCAACGTGTCGCATGAGAATATTTTTACTTCCACATTATTCCTTTCATAAGAAATCGTACGTCTAATTTGATGAAGTTTGTTTCTTTTACATTGGTGGCAACAAATGGCAAAATTGGTGCTCATTAAATGATTGGTTTAGCAATGTACTCAAAAGTCCATCCTGTAGAATTTCGAAGAGTATTGTAGCTAGGCGTGTTTTTCCGCGTTGTTTTACTTTAACTAAGATAGGAAACAGATCCAGCAAAGTATCCATGGAAAGCTCTAGGGGTGCTGTCAACCACAGGGGCGCGACAAGACATCCGCGTCGATAATAAAAGAAACCTATACTTGGAAGTAAAGAAATATAGATCCATGCGTTTGGTAAAATTCAGGATCAGCATTAGTAGTTCCTTGCGGAAATCATGGAATTTAGAAAGTCATCGAGCTGATGGCATATAGTAAATCAGTCGCAGAGTATGAGTTATGCACATATTAATTCATGCATTATGACGATGTCTACTTACAATTTAAGCAATAACTGTATTGTTACAAGATCGGTATTTATTGCGTTATGCGCGTTTTTCGATTCTTTTGATGTTTCTAGTTAGCGCGAATTCTGTACGTTCACAATTTTATTGATGCTCGCACACATGCGCGTTGAAACCATGAAAAATATGCAACGATATAGATTCTGTAGCACCGTGGCACTGGACTTCCTATTTTTTCCTTTTTTCTCACTAACTTCGTGTGAGTGGTGTGTGTGCTGACCTCGCACTGATAAGTGAACTGACGGCAACAGTATATGTGAAGCATGGCTTTAGATATACACTTACAGATTGTCAAAATGAGCTGAATGTTTAGACAGTCCCTTCAAAGAGCGATTTTCAGCATTTAGGATGAGTAACTGAAGACGTAAAGAAAGAGTCGAAGGATGTTGAAATATGTTAAGGGTCTTATAGTCCGGGAGCTAGCGTGAAGTTGTGCAGGGAACGAGATAGTACATAAAACTTTCACATAGCATAGTACACCTCTAACCTACTGCAAAACTTCACGTCTGCCGGATCAGATCATTTGCTTTTAAGAAATAGAGAGGATAACAAAATCCTATGTATTTCCAATGGTAAAATTGTGACATTTAAGGTGTTGACTCCATTTTTTCGAATTTTTGCTCATAAAAGTTACACAAATTGGTATTTTGTTGAACTGGTTATTATAGAAATCATCTACAGATCATGATCTTTGAAATGAGTTATCATTCAGTGACAGAGGATGAAGCAAAGTGTACAAACAGACACTTTTCGTTGGTGTAACTGCAAATTTTAACATAGAAATTTCAGGAAAATTGTTGATATACTTTGACGAAAAGTGTCTGTTTGTACACTTTGCTTCATCCTCTGTCACTGAATGATAACTCATTTCAAAGATCATGATCTGTAGATGATTTCTATAATAACCAGTTCAACAAAATACCAATTTGTGTAACTTTTATGAGCAAAAATTCGAAAAAATGGAGTCAACACCTTAAATGTCACAATTTTACCATTGGAAATACATAGGATTTTGTTATCCTCTCTATTTCTTAAAAGCAAATGATCTGATCCGGCAGACGCGAAGTTTTGCAGTAGGTTAGAGGTGTACTATGCTATGTGAAAGTTTTATGTACTACCTCGTTCCCTGCACAACTTCACGCTAGCTCCCGGACTATTAGAGAAGGTTTTGAAAAATTTACGGGAAGAGACAAAATATTACATTTTGGCATACTAAATTTTCTTTGACTAGCTCCCTATTACATCAGCCTTAGAAGCATGAACAAATATCGATTGATTGTCTGATCATCGAAGAGGTCTTATTTTGAGATTTACAAAGGTCCTTCGAAAAGTTGGTTGACTGAGGCAGAGAGAATCCACTGCCTCACTTTGTGAGAATCTAATGTCACACACAGGTCTACGTTAAAGTCGTGTCGAACGAGAAGACGCTGTAAATCAAGAAATTTTTCTCGAATCTCGAAGCTTCACAGGTCCCTAGATTATCATTTAGACTACTGCAGACAGTCATAGCAAATAAGAGATAGTAGCTAGGCACATGACACTCAATCAGATGACATATTTCCGCAAAAGTTATGTCGTCAGACATTTAAAAATCATTTCACCATAGCCATAATCCTTATTTTTTCTTGACATTTTGTGATAGACAATTCTCTGTATAAATTTTGCTATTTCTTCTGTTGTGCCAAGTCATTCCAGTTCTTTCTTTAATCAAAACGTACGTTGAATATATCATCAAAATGTAGTTGCTTGTTAAGCTGCCTAAACACTAAAGTATAATGTAGAATAGAGAGCAATTTTTTCAACTGTTGGAAAGGAGGAAAATTGATCAATGTTAGAGAGTGCATGAATCTCGTTGTTTCCACCTAGCTATTTGCAAATTGCAAGATGTTTGCATTTTTACCAGGAAAAGAATCTTTAGAGATATACAGAGTGGCCCAGAAATAACCGACCGGAATGCTCACAAGCGAAAGATTAAAATGAAACGGGATAAATGTATTACAGGTAACTACAGCAAATGTTCAAAATGCAAACCGCTATGTGCAATACAGTTATGACTGTACGCCAAAATGAAGTCTGTAGTACTGAGGTCTGGGGATCTTGCAGGCCCTTCAATGGGAGGGCGGCGGTTTGTGCCAAGCACCTTTGTCTATCCATCTACTCGGAAAATGATCAAGCCACTTTCGGACGGAGATGCCATCATAAGCAAGGTATCCATCATGTCAATGCTATCTTCAAACTCAGACACCAAAGACTGAAACTTTTCAGTTAGAGTTTTTATGTATCATTTGGCTATCACTGCCTTGTCGAATAAAAGCGGACATATTTATCCAGAGCTGTAAATGGTGGTCCAAACGGTTGCACTAGGTAAATTGAGCTATTGTTGCAATATTTTGTGTGGATTAGATTTAGACTAACAGACGCAAATATGTTGATTTATTCGTCCGTTTAGTTTGAAACATTCGTCATCTGACCACGCTATCGGGTTCACAATCTCAGGAAAATCCTCAAAATAAATCGAATAAATCTCACAAAATTCCTGACAAAAAATTTTTTTAAAACAGTTTTCGAATACGTTCTTCCAGTGACAAAGAGCGTCGAGTGCAAGCCATGTCTATTACATGAAATAATTTTTCAAAATTTCTGGGGAGACAAGATAAATGGCTTAATGCATACAGGAGCTGTCGGCGATTACTCGTACAAGTTGAAAATACATGCGATTTTAAACTCTCTTATGAAGATAATGCTGTGAGATCTCTATGCATCCTTGATTGCCATCAGTAACGTGTCTTGGTAGCACTCCGTATTTCCAATGACTTCTATAGATTGTGGAGTTCCATGCACAGAATAAAATTGTTTAATCGTATCACTTTGCTAGAAGTGCAAACTGATTCAAACAGATGGCACATGCAGGAACTTAATAAGTGGGCAAAAATACTTTTTTAATACCTTGCAGAGATAGGAAAAATAGTCGTGCATCGCTTGCGGATGGCTCTGAATTCCTTCAAAATGCTCCGATCGCCACGATTCGTTCAGATTCGAAGAATTCAGATCATTGCGCAAAAGTTTTCTCGATAATGTTGGGCCCTCCAACCATTTTAGAAAAAGTTAGCAGGCGCATGGAAAACGTTCACAAACTTGTCTGTAGAACTTGACATCGTCTGTCTCTTTGCTGTATGATCCGATTGATAACAGTCGCTGAAACTTCACACAAATTGGCGTGTTTGATGTTGAACTGGCTGCTTGTTGTCCGATTGCTATGGTATTATGTCAGCAGATTGTGCCATTTCAATAACGTTACATGTTCCAATGCTTTCCTCCTAGTCAAACGGAAGAAGAGACCACCCACAGAATTAGATTGTTTAATCGTATCACTTTGCTAGAAGTGCAAAGTGATTCAACCAAATGGCACATGCAGGAACTTAATAAGTGGGCAAAAAGAAATTTTTAATACCTTGCAGAGATAGGAAAAATAGTCGTGCGTCGCTTGCGGATTGCTATGAATTCCTTCAAAATGCTCCAATCGCCACGACTCCTTCAGATTCGAAGAATTCAGATCATTGCGCAAAAGTTTTCTCGATAATGTTGGGCCCTCCGATCATTTTAAAAAAAGTTAGCAGGCGCACGAAAAAACGTTCACAAACTTCTCTGTAGAACTTGACATCGACTGTGTCTCTTTGCTGTGTGATCCGGTTGATAACAGTCACTGAAACTTTGCACAATTTGGCGTGTTTAATGTTGAACTGGCTGCTCATTGTTCGATTGCTATGGTATTTAGTCAGCAGATTGTGCCATTTCAATAACGTTACATGTTCCAATGCTTCCCTTCTAGTCAAACGGAAGAAGAGACGACCTGTCTAATTCTGTGAGACCACCTGTCTAATTCTGTGGTTCCATGGTTTATAAGCTTTAGTGTTGATGACTCTATCGGTCAATAAATACTGTCACGGAAGTGAGGTCTTTTCACAAATTCTTTAAATTAATGTCAATTGGTTCCGTATTTCATGAAAACATTAGACTTCGTGCGAACCATCCATTAACTTTTAACAATATTTATAAAGAACATTTTCGCTTAGGATAACTCGATAGCTTTCAACTTTAACTAGGGTTCGGTTACTTCTGGGCCACTCGGTAGTATAAATTTTGTATAACGAGAGTTTGTAAAGATGCGAGTCTCAATTTTAGTGAAATTTTGATCAATTGGTGCTTACCATCTTCTTTTTAAGAATAAGTATGATATGATAGTTTCAGATATTTAATATTCTATAAACGATTTCTTTTTAAAACGCTATGTATATTTTCTCTATTCTTTTGCATTGGAATACATCCATATTCTCATGTATCGGAATAATATTTACTGAAAGACAATTTTCACCATCTCTATTTATCAGTGCGCATCGTGAAAATGAGCGAAAAAAAAATTTGCCAACATGATCAGACGGAAGATTAAAGGATTTGTTCTTCAAGACAAGTTATAACATTTGTAAATAAGCATTTTTTATCGGCAGTTTCAAAGAAGTTCGTATTTTTCAATAGATTATTATCTTCATCCGTTTTCTCATAGAACATCGGATAGTTATCAATTTCTTGCTGCTCATAGATAAAAGACAGCGCGCGATTAGGTCAATTGACTTCTATCCTTGAAGGAAGAGTGTGAGGAATATCAATACCACGTTTTCACAAGTGATATGTATTTTTCTGCCATCGTGTCAGGCCTATTAGGGAAACACTTCGTGTGGCAATTGCATGAAAAATTATTTTTATTTATTTTATTTGTCGATTCGCTTTTTGCGATAAAGAGCAAAATGAAAATTTTATTTTTAGATATATTTTGGCTAGAACCAATATCTCATTCTCAAATTCATTCTCAAATATCAGCAGCATGTGAAGTGATAAAAATTGCACTTTAGTATTTGAGTGTTTTTAGCATGACCCAGGATGTGGTCCTAGCTGCAAAAATTATAGCACCATCGTGTAAATCATAATAATATATCCTTTTCTGAAATGTTTGACACATATTGTGCATTTCTTTAAGTGAATTTTCCTTTAGGTCGAATGCACTTACATATCCGCATAGTGTTTCAACTAATATCACTTTAACAATAGCAGCCGCTTCCAAAAGTGACCTTCGTGAATCGATCAAGGAATTCAATTTCTCAGCCTTTTCTGAGATCGATTCAATATCTTAATTGGTCCTGTTCCTGGAACAACTACGAAAAATGATGTAACAGGTCGCAGCTGAGCTGTCATCGAAAGGCTTACACTGCACGGCATCACCAAGGCTAGCGAGACATTCGGTTCATGATTGTTACTGGAGCAAGTGTAAAGATGGATTCATGCTTGAGCTTAATAATAATCAAGACTCAATCCAGATTAAAATTGAATCCGGATAATGTTTTAATGCTACTCTAACTGTCGTTCATGCTTCATTGTTCATTATTCATCGAGCTAGCAGGGGATAGTATGACGTCATAACACGAAATTATAAAAGATATGCATTTTACCTTGATTATCATCAGAGAAATTTGCCGCAATTTATGTCGCATTTCATACTTCTATGATTTATCAGCAGGAGCGTCATCAGACACAGATGGAACTTGTAATAACCATTACAAACTATGCTATAAGAATCGCGATTGAATCTTAAGCATAAATCCACCTCAGGTTCACGAAATCTCATAATTATGATGCTCCTGGCTTATTTTAATATCAATAGCAACCGCTCTCAGCGACCAGCTGGCAAGCCATTTCTGGTCATCTGCTTACCCTCACTCTGTTCATCATGAACCTTGTAACAATTCGGGTGCCATTTCTCCCGTTCAGTTCTGTGATAATATTTGTAACTTCCTTTACTTCGACGGAACATTATCTTTCTGTCTGTAGACTGATGACAAAATCAATGACGTAAACATGTTTTCTGAGATTCTCAGAATATTGGTCAGTCGAGCATGCATTTTCAAAATGATGCCAAAAATTGAAGCTAAAATTTATGGAGATGCCTTGGTTCCGATGATAACCCGCTTCATGCGATGTAGAACAATTTGATTGCCTGCTCGATCTTATACCACGAAAAGACACAAAACTGGTTACTCACAAGTACCATTATTACTTGATATTTTAATAAGTAGTATATGCACAATATTTGAATTTCCAATACTCTGTTCGACATGAATGATATAATAGATAATCCTGATAATTCATTCATATTCGAAGAGTTTCGTTGAAGGTTAGCACAAAACTATCTGCCAAATGTAGCCATTCAGACATTCAAAAATATTGCTTTTCAAATAAAAGTCCGAAAGGCGCAAGTCGGTCTACTTAGTTTTTCGGGGACCACAGTGATGCGACTTTAATTGCCAAATGCGACATGAGGGCTGGATCACCCCCACTCTCCCCCCCCCAGATGGATGGGTTCAAATAGAAGAAATCCTGACTTTGTTTCATATTGAATAGAAAATCTGCGCTGTTTTTATGGTATACTTGACTAGATAATTTGACTGTGCAACGTCCAAGCTGATGCTATTCATGTTATTTGATAGTTCCAATCACAGAATTAGATTCATCGGCGTGTGTCTTCGGTTTCTTAGAAAGGAAGGGTTGTATGTAACCTCAATATCAAAATGGCACATCACAGAATTCTAGATAACTTGCTCCTTCTCGAATGGATAATTCGTGTATCGCTTCCTATTGGAAATGGCAAACAAGCTATCAGCAGAGGACACCAGAGTCAGTGGGAAATGCGTGCGTGCTGTGATATCACTTTGCACACACCAAAACACAAATCGCTTTCTTGTCAAGCATTCGATTCAGTGTATGCACTATACAGTGGGCAATGAGAGGAGACGATGGTGAAATCATCAAGTGAATTAATTATCGTAGGCCTGCTACTTTTTTAATGATGATCGAAAGGGCCAACATTATGGAGAAAACTTGTGCGCAATGATCTGAATTCTTCGAATCTGAAAGAATTGTGGCAATCGAAGCACTTTGTTTGAACCCACATTAATCCGCAAGCGACGCACGACTTTTTCCTATCTGACTGTGTAGGCAGTGTAAGGTATTAGGAATTCCTTTTTGCCCACTTAATAAGTTCATCGATGTGCCGTCGATTTCGAATTAATCACACTTCTAACAAACCGAAGCAGATAAACAAAATATTTAATTCTGTGGTTCCAATAAATTCATTCTGTTGTATGACTATCGTTTGCTTACATTGTTGTGATTGTAGTGGTGGAAGTGTCATTTTCTGATGAAATTATTGCTTTAAACCAGATGATTTTGACAGCATAAATAATGGTGATATTCCTGTCACGCTTAAGCTTCACTGAAAAGAGGACTGCAACAATGTAGTGAGAAGAAATATACTTTGCCTTTCCCTTGTTCTTGTTGTCCCTTGTTTCTCTTGTTTTTTATTTACTGACTGTGGTCGTTTCTGTTGACTAATCCATAGACATTATCCATTATGATGTTAAATTTGCTCTAATTGTTCAGCAGATTTCGCTCCTGTCTTCAAGACTGGTTAATTTGAGAGTCTGTATAGTACTTTCCGATTTTATCATTAACATTCACATCTAAATAAGCTATGTCATTGCTAAACCGCACAATGAACTAAAGTCATTACAGGTACTTCTGAATTCAAGATCAAATATATAGACAAGTTTACAAACGAAGCCAATTAATTGCATTGTTATATCCATTACTTCAAATGTCGTTTGCAATTTGTTTCTGCTATAGTTGATGTTGCTTCATAAGGCTTAATAGGATAATTACTGAGTGCAAAAACAATACAATTTGATTGTGGGATTTTCTCAACGGAAGCTGAACTACTCAGACGACTTTGTGTTTAATTAAAGTCAGAACCGCAGACTTCTTGTTTGACGGGTAGCGAGGAAGTACAGAGCAAGCTTCAATCCAATTAACCACGAAGAAAGACTTATCTCAATTTACGATGCAGCACACGATTTATTTTGACGATGATGCAGCAAATTTAAGTCAAGATTAAAAGGTATTTTATTTAGTAAGTTGAAAAAAATAATTAGTCAAGTGACAAGTTGTTCCTTGTATTTTGCATATTCTGAGCTTCTGATGTATTCAAAGTCGAATACGAAATCTATTCTAGACTGCCATCCATGTAAATCCTGGTGGTTCGTGATTGTGTCTGTGCAACCTTTAATATTAAGATGTAAGCATGAACTCAGCATGGCCCAATAAGAATCACCTTCAGCTTAAATTTTTGAAAATAATTATTGAAAATCTACTCATAGAATGCAGTGTTTCTCATCCATCAGTAAAATACTCGAGCAGTTTATCTCTGTTGGAAATATATAGCTTTTCCTGTAAACAATCGTAAACAAATCGTGGAATCAAGTTACTAGGATTTTTAACAATTTCGGAGACATTGGTTTGTAAACATTCGTCGGAGATGGAGGACGAAAAAGAGAAGTATCCTTATATGCCTTCTTGGATAAGTAAATCCTATCTGTCTCGATAATGTCAAGAATTTGATCGGAGGACTAGCGCATGTAAATTGTACTTGTGATCTGTTATCTAAAGCCTTAATACTACTGAATAGATGTGTCACTTTATACAGGGTCAAATAATATTTCAGCACTACATTTCTTGATACCGGACCCTGTCAACTCTCACACGTGTAATACACGTGTACAAATACACCAAAAATACCCGAAAAATACACTCGTTTTTACACGACTTGACATTTGATTTTTATTTGTTTTGGCCTCTCAGCTGTTTACTATTTCGAACATACCCAACATTTACCTAGATCTAGCTCTGAAATCATTTTTGTGTCATATCACCTGCTAGCTATTCAGAACAGGTATGCCTTCCTTGACAATTCACTCTAACCATGCACTAAGGTGACGAAGAAATCGAGCAGCATCATATGCAAAATTCAATAACACATGTTAACCACAGAACTTAATGCATGCCTTTGAAAGAAATTTTCAATCCATTGGAAAAAAGCTATCATGCAAGTGTGCAAGTGTGCATGCACCTGTGTCAATACAAAGCAACTTATTTTCGATTAAGAGACATGAAAACTTGACATTACTGTATGCTGGTTTTCCATTTAAAGATGATTTCTCTAAATTGATTTTGCAACCTGTAAATCTTTATAGCGACAAATACTGAAATGATATGAACGAAAGCGGACTCCAGCATTTTAACAAAATACAAATATCTTCTAAATTTTTGAATGATCTCATCATAATAGGACCAGCCAAATATTTTGTATACTTTTAAAGGGCGTTAATTAACACATCAACGAAGTTTGGCTCGGATTAGTTGATGAATAATTGAATAAAGTTAATTACTTCCGAAAAGAAATTAATATTCACCAAAAGTGAATCTCATGTAGTCAGTTATTCTCATGTGTATTCTGTGAATTTAGATAGTCAACAACTCAACAATCAAAATCGTTGTGATAGTGCATATTTTGTTTTGGCACTATTTTTATGTGCTAACAATAGTCTATATAGGTGTCTTATTGTTGCCACTCAGTGTATGGCTGCAGTAGAATATAGAGCATAGAGTATAACTGACTACGACTTCAGTTCCGTAATGTAAAAATAACACGTGTAAAAGTAGTGTATTTTCATTTACACAAAAAAATACTCGGAAGCGGGTTGACTGGGTAGACAATTTATGCAACGAAAATGACAGTGTAATTGATTGATACGGTAAAAATTCACGTGGAAATCTTTAGCATGAACCACTGATTTCTTGCAACTAATTGACTTAATTATTAGATTGTTTTTTATATCAACTTTTCCATCAAATAGGCGTTGAAATCTGTGAATAAAATTTCTCAATAAAGGCTTTTGCGATGAGTATGAATTGAAGCGCTTTCTATTGTGTTTTAGGTATTTTTTGTCGCTTCACATACCTTGTTATTCATCGAATTATGTTTTGTTTTCAGTCATTTTTCAGCGGGTGTACTTCTTTTCGTGGCTCGGTAGTTAATTTTGATGAATTAATTTTCATAAAATCGCACATGGCTTTTGCAGCACTTGTACCAGTAATTTACTAAGATGCTGTTTGGCTGCGCTTATGTATTAGTAATTTATTATTTATGGTCTTAACCATTTGAGTTAAACTCTGCTGTTTCTTCGTTATATTCATAACTTCTGCGTAAAAAGTTCTCTGATTGAACCATTGAACTGTTTTTGACGTCAATAAAGAAAACTATAAATATTTAGTCACTGAGGACTAAGTCATACAACTTAGTGTAAATAAACAAGAGTTATCCAAAAGTTTTTTCTTGTTTACAGCATGTCTGCAAAGCTGTTTATGGCTGTGCAGTGTGCAAAGACATTATGCAAATAAATGCATCAAATTTTCTTCGTTTGAATATAGTACTTTATAAAGTTTTTTTGAAGCCGAAAGTCGGTATAAATGTACAGAGTGGCCCAGAGACCTTGACCGATTCAAATTAACTATTAATACTGACTTTTCTATCAACAAGATTTAGAAAAAGATCGTTTTGCACAATAATCATATACTAGACATTGTCACTCAGATAATCGATCTGTCCTACTTCAGTTGCAATACATTCTCGCAACTTTTCTGGCACACTTCAACAGACAGCTTTACAAACATGAGCGGTCAAGTTTGAAAATTCTTCACTTATGAAACGATGAAGCTGGGGTATGGATCTCTGGCTCCTTGCGTAGACTTTTTATTTCAAGCATCCTCATAAAAAGAGGTCACATGGCGCGAGATCTGGGGATCTGGGACTCCATTCAATAAGATCTCTTGTTCCGATCCACCTGTATGTAAAATTGCCATAAAGATCACTGAGCACCGTGGAATGCTTGGAAGGTTTGTCCTTCTGTTTGTCTGTGGATGAAGGAGCGACTAATTCCAGTAATCGACGACATTCGACGGGTTGATACTGGATTCCCTTCATTCAGCTGTTGGATAATCGTGTCTTCATTTTCATCGTTGCGAACAGATCTCGGTCTACCAGGAATATCTTTCTGGAGAACCTGTCCCAGCTCATCAAACTGATCGTTAATTCTGATGATTGCCCTAACACCAATCGCATCATTTCCATACTGTGAAGATAGTTGTCTGTGAATTTCTGCTGCATTTTCGTGGATTGGATACAATTTGATGACGTGATTTTTTTGCTGAAGTCTGTTATCCATTTTACAAGTCACAACAGTGGAAGCATTTGATTTTGAAATGACACCGGCGCGGTTTGTCAGCTGCTTTTACAGTTTAGAGATAGCTATGGCAGACGGCTACATTAATACTGCTAAATTCGAAAATTGTCGCGTGAGAGAAAATGGATGAGTATAACAGCATGTCATCTATTGATGAATGAAGTGACACATTTTGAAATCGGTCATGGTTTCTGGGCCACTGTATATTAAAGTGCATATTCTCAACAATGATCTCCGTAAATTACAGAAACATGCAATCAAACTGCTTCTAATCATTGGAAACGCATCACAACATTTCCAGGTACTTAGGTACGTTCAGAATATCCCGAACTTTGTTCGATCGTGAATGTTTTTTATGGTTCTGGCATCTGATCGAGCCTAAGAAGGAAAATAGAATGATCAAGCAACCTCAGATAAAGATTCTTTCGATTTTTTGTTTTTCATGAAAATTTTGAGATAAATGTGATGATCTGTAGTAAAATTACTTAAATCAAAATGATCCCGTGACTCACAGGTTATGTATCAGATGTTTTTTTAGAGACAAGTTTGTTGGTGGGACTGGGAATTTTCCTGAGATTTTTAGTCACATTGGATGGGAATGGGACAGTGTGATGATATTCATTTTCGCATCAGATGGTCATGGTGTACCTGAATTCGGCATCAGAGCTTAATTTCACTTTTGCGTATTCACTTGTGTAGGTTATAAGTGTCGATGCCAGTCAGTCGGTAGACGAAACATCAGAACGCCGACATGAAGTTTGAAATGAAGACCCATTTTCTAGAAAGTTGATGGAATCAATAAATGTAGGAACAACGGGATGCTCAACATAACAAACATAAATTCAAATTTTTATCCCCTAATTTCAATATTATCAAAATACGCTCTTGGAGATAAGATGTCGGCACAGACTAGGTGTGTACCTAGTATTGCACAATTTTTAATTAAATTGCGCCAGTTTGCAACAATATATCCATTCATTGTTAAATTGTTGAAGCGGCCTGTCCTGCGAATCAATTTCTAAATACATAATTGACTCGGCACCAAGATAATTCACTTTTCGCATTGAGACAGCCGATTTTGTATAAACTCCCGGGAAAGGCAAGGTTTAGGTCTCGAAGTTAAAAATGCATGCTCAGAAACCACGTCGGCCCTTCGAGTTCCTCTGCCTTCTGAGGTCGATGATAACTTCGTCGGCAGCCGTTGTGTGAAGGTTTATGAAGAGTCACGAGTGATATTAAGAAGAGTGTTGCATGTCCAATGTAAAGGAATTACAATGAGAAGTTAAATACGCGTTTTAATTGAAGTACCATTTCTCCCAACTGTAGATGCCGTGGAGAAGTTTGCATGAACGCAAGTAAATTTAATTGGAACGGTAAACACATAGCACATAAATACACCTGCGAAATTTGCAGTGAGTTTTACATCAGTAAGAAGGTCCGCCAACATGCCACAGTCTGACCTCACAAATCTGTCATCTGATATTGGACAAGCAACGCATTTATCAATATCATTCATGAACCTTCACACAACGGATGCTGACAGCGCTATACTATCAATCAACATTAGAAGGCACATGACGCCGACGGCCGATGGTGGCATTCTAACAAAAGCATTTCACACTTCGAGACCTAAACTATTTCCCCCCGGGAGTTTGGACAAAATATGCTGTCTTAATGCGAAAAGTACCAATATTTCTAAATGATAATCTTTGTTATAAATTGAATAATTTGAAAATATCCTAGACTTTGCCAGCGCGTCGAATGATCATTTTTTTGATGCAGAGACACCGTTCTTGTTCATGCCAATTAGAAATAACTGTGCTGAAATATGTCCTCAGTGTCGTGAAAATTTTGTTGCAATATTATAGTAAGTTGTAGGCCCTCGTAATCTAATGACCTTCCTAGGACTGATACTTACTTTTGCGAATTATACCGGTTAGCTACTACTATGAAAGTGCCAACCACAAACTTTGGCTCCTTGCAACAAGATTAATTGTTTTCTTCATAAAAATTTTGCTAATTTTTCATGACGCTATAATCCTCATGTTCACTACTAAAAGAGATAAATACAGTTTTTTATATGCATTGAGTGAATTGCACTTAACTATTAGATTGAGTGGATTTGAAACATGAATTAACTTGCACTTGAACTCACCTGAATTCAGTGACAGCTTGTGTGTGAAATTTTGTGTCAGATATTGAAGCTCACAAATGTTCGAATCATAGATAAGCTGAGGAAAATGTTCGTTTTTCAAACAAGTTTGAATGTGATCTCAATGAAATCTCGCTTTGCGTAGAGATACTGAATATTCACATTTATTTGTTGTCGCAGTTAAAAAATTTCATTCTCGATTAAGATTTGATGGTGCATGCACGCGAATATTCCGACTTTCAAAAGTTCACTGTCTATAATATTAGAAGTAATTTCTTATATCTAAACAGTTAACATATTTTCTAACCCATAAGTTGGAGCGATTTTGAAAATGAATTTTAAAATCAAAACCTCTGATGCTTTCATATGGCCACGCTTGTTCTCTGGGTATGTACAACAAGTGAATGATGTCCAACGCTAAAAGATAAATACAGCTCTGTTCAATGTCATAACAGTCACATGCTTGATCACGTCATGCACTTAGCGCTTTAAGCTTTGATGACACATAGAAAATGGACGATCATAGACACTACTAACAAATAGGTGACAGTAAAGTTCTACGTTAATAAAATAGATAAAGAGAATTAATCAGAAGAATTAATGATAAAATTTAACAAAGTCGAAGGAAAAATAAACGATCCTTTTGAAGACATAGAGCTGGCTTCAAATGTCGGATCGCCACACTTTCACAAATCGCAAGGCTCAAAGCATTTCTTGCTTGCTTAAATGCCCGAAATCCATTAATTCTTCTGATTAATTCTCTTTATCTATTTTATTAACGTAGAACTTTACTGTCACCTATTTGTTAGTAGTGTCTATGATCGTCCATTTTCTATGTGTCATCAAAGCTTAAAGCGCTAAGTGCATGACGTAATCAAGCATGTGACTGTTATGACATTGAACGTATGCACAGAGCTGTATTTATCTTTTAGCGTTGGACATCATTCACTTGTTGTACATACCCAGAGAACAAGCGTGACCATATGAAAGCATCTGAAGTTTTGATTTTTAAGTGTATTTTCTAACATTAGTTTGAATGAAAGTCCTAGAGGGAACCCTTAATGAGTATCGTGGTTGGTCGGGTCCTTTAGACTCCGGTAAAAAATGGCCTTCTTTGTAAGCATTATGCTGTCAGTTGTTAAATCCTTGATTCATGATAATTGGTGAGTGATGGGTAAGTGGCTCCATTAACTTCGTCTGATACATTTCATTGGTTCGAATTATAAAAGGATCAGGAAACGTGAAATTTCTTTCAACAATTATTATTCTTCACTTAAAAATAACTTTTCTTCCTGTCATAATAAAAACTCCGACAACTCCTACTTATTGCACTTTTTACTTTTCTCACTTAAAGCTTTTCTAGAACGAGTAGATACTGTATGCTCAAGGGTCAGTCTACCAACGAATGGAAGACTTCAGTTATGAGTATGAAAATCTGCAATGGTTGACAATTGATCTTTTTTGAAGGTAAAATGAATGGATATCAATGTTACTGCTGCAAAATAATTTATTTACAAATCACTGATGTCTTAGGTATTTTGTAGGTTTCAGTAATGCACATGCAGTCGGCTATGCAAAATAATGAAAGAAGACCGCCGATTGAGGGAAAGAATTCTGGCGATTGCTCTAAGATGTCATGTTAATTGGCGCCAATACCTGGCGCAGAAATATCGATGCATTTTAATTGTTCCTTAAACTGGTGCAGCATCAAAAGGAATTTTCCTTTGTAGGGATTTTCTGTATTCTGATGTTGGATTTCATTAAATAACACACATATGAGATATAAGTGAATAAAATTTTGATCGATTTATCAGTAGGTGTTAGAAGGACCGAGAAAAGACGGTATCAAATTAATACGTCTCTGTCTTTAGCGACATATCGTGAGAACCTCCGTTTCACATCATCAGGCAATACATAATGAGTTAATGTAGCATTTATCGAAACGGACAGTCTCACGAAATATATACCGCCAAAAAGAGAGACTATATTGACATCGTGTTTTCTCGGCCCTTCCAGCACTTACCGAACGACTGACGACCGCAGTCTCTTTAAACGATTTATCGGTTAGGAATAAATGTCAGTCTTTCGACAAGCCGAGATTGCTTGGTTCTTGTACAGAAACGTTAGATACTTAGTCTTGAATTATATCACTTGAGCGATTTCTGTTTTAACCTTATTTCAAGGTGAAAACTCTGAAAGAAATGTTATCTTTGTTTTGTTTTACAAAATAAGACAGAAAATACAAAATACGAGTCTCATAAATGCTTTACTGCAGACGGCAAAAGGGTTAGGGCTTAGTTTTCGCACGAATCACATAATTTACGTATATCCCAATCTGGTTGCATATTCATTCTAGGTAAATTCATTTCGAGTTCACTGGGGAGATGCCGCATTAATCTTTTGCAAATCATCTCGCGTCAATCAGATAGGTTTTGCAACCAGTAGAAAGGCAACATCTGCTCACAATCGTCATTTTGATACTTGAATGTTTTTGTATGTAGAACTATTTTATCACGCTTGTATCAATGAATGTATTTTTTTCAAATGAGACCAAAATGCTCGCCGCACTGCAAGAGACTTGGAATTGAAGTGCACTAAAAATTTAATAGGTGCTCCTCAGATATGCTCTTTCCATTTGTATAAGGAAATTGATTCTTTGTCTTGCTTGCTTTACTATGTCTTTCACGTCCTCGGACCAACTTTATCTGCTATTTCTCGCAAGACTCAAAATCTTTATGTTATTGACAGTGTTCATTTTGATGCCGTCCAAACAAGGTCATTCCATCATTGAGCATTTGATATTGGGAAACAGAGTATTCTGCAAGAGGTAATGGAAGAATGCTTTCCAGAGACAAATACAGTACATCAAATAGCAATAATAACTTCTAGTTTACTAATCTTTTCTTCATTTCCTTTTTCCTTGCTTCGTCTCTATTCCATTATTTTTTGCATCTTTTCTAAAACTGTCTTTTCTTCGTCTTCCCTTTGGTTCCTCCCGCTCGGTATTTTCTCCGTCATCCCATCTTCAGATACGCATTTTCAAAAAATCTCAAAACCTCTCACGAGTCTCAAGAATCGTCATTTTAATGTTTTCTATGTTCCCCGTTTGACCTTCCTGGATGCACATGTACAGTACATGTATCAAGTACATATAAATCAAGTTCTTGCGGATGTGTGCCTCCTCATATTTGCGATTTGCCTCTCTCTGCTTCCAGCCACCACCAAGTCGGCGAGGTGATTCGAAGGATCGTCCGGGAAGTGTAAAAAGCACAGACAGGGATAAAGGAAAAGCTCGAGATAAATCATCAAAGAACAAAAAGGTATGAAATTGGATGGGATTATGACATGCGTGATTTACTCCTCGTTTGATTATGTAGGACGCAAAGGATAAAGATGACAAAGGAAAGAAGAAGGATGATAAGGGTGCAGGTAAAAAAGGTAAGTTTTCACACTCATGACTTATTCATTCATACACAACTTTTCTTTTGTAGAAAATGTCGGTGATAGTCTATTAAGAATTCTTGTTGTTTAGTTATTTCATCATTATGCATGCATCGACAAACTGTCATTCCACTCAGAGGATGATGCGATCTCAACAACTCAATAGCCTCCTGCGCCGTTTTAACATTTGAAACAGCATCCGTATCCTAGTTACAACATTAAACATGTGCTGTCTGTGAGGCAGAGAATTTAGAAATGAGATTTTAAAGAGGCCCATTGCGCTCTATTTTTTTAACACTCAGCGATTAGAAGAAGTAAACCACATCATGATTAATTATGTCGACCTTTCATCATGTTGATTATTTGAGTGATTTCCAGTAAAGATTTATAATTCAGTTTTGATAAACGATAAATGTATAAATGTATTCGATAGAGAAATAAATTCAGAATGTCATGGTGGTCGTAGTGTTCTCGACCCTACCATCGTTGCTATTTGCGGGATGTTCAGACTGCCGTCAGGTGTCGGTTGGGTTAATCGCCGCTCCTAGCGGGGATGAACTCCGAGTACAAGACGGAGGCAACTCACAGGTCCCATGGTGTGAGAGGTGTGTGTATGTCGGTCGTCATAAGGCAAAACTGTGTGTTTTAAAATAGGAATTGCGGCGGAAAGGGGCATTTTAAATTGACTAGACATTCAGAAATCAGAATAACCCTCCTCATGCCAAAACTTCGTGCTCTGAACCTTGTCTCTTGAATTGATTCTTCATGTGTACCTCGTACCCTTTCATGTGCACACAGATGCAGAAATATAAAATGAACTTTTTCACATGTTTGATAACAATACTTATGTATTTACAAAGTCCCACTATACTATCATGCTAACCATGCAATCGGATACAATCATTGCTGCCCTAGCGCGCTCTATGGATATATATGGGATTGCATGAATCCATTTCTATACCACTTGCATTAAAATGTGCAGCATAGGTACCATGTCTACAAGAGTGCCAAAATAATGTAGATCAGTGATACATTTTGAGATCAGAAATAAGTCCTTCGTTTCAAATCATATCAAGGCAAAACAGAGTGCACTGTATTTGAAAAATCGTTTATTGTTAGAATCTTTGTGGATATCTGAAAACTTTAAATGACGATTCTATAAAATGGGAATTTTCAAAATACACGGTTTTAGATTGTGATGACCGATGTGTGTGTGGAAGAGAGACATATTCTGTACAGTGATGAAGTGATTTGCAGAAGGGGCACTGAGGAAAAGAGAGGACGAAAGGCTTTACTCTGTGCAGGTATTCCTTTAAGAAGGGTGATTTCTTAGTTCGGAACTGCCAGTGTTGTGCGTGTACGTCTGACAAGTGATTGTTGTGACTTGGGAATTGTGTTTATGGCGGTTCATCACAATTTGATCTCCACGACGATTGCTAAGTACACAAGAAAACAAGCGAAGTTTATTATTTGTTGAGTGTGGACCCTTTGTCGAATATCTTAATCTAATTGCAGATTCGCGATCAGGTTACCAGAATCGATTCCATGATACCTTTATGTAAGAATTCCTAATACGGTATTGTAAAAATGTTTCAGTTGGCTTCGATCAACTTTTTATCAGTTGACAATTTTTTGATCGTTCATTTCAGCTGAATATTCAAGGAAGGAGGTTCTTTTCAGTACTTCAATCAAGTTTCTGTCAAAAAAACAATCTAGATATTACAGAGAAAATAATGAATTTGAGTTTTATCAGTTTTTAAGTTGCTTTTGTTATACGTGGATATATGCATTTCAATTAGAATTCAACTCAATTTTCGTCTGCATGCGATTATCTAAAGATTCATTTGGGAATTTTGTAGTGGTAGACCATTTTATATTATGTTTTTCGGTGAAAATCACATCCTAAAGCTCATCACAGTAATTTTTTACTTTCAACATGCAGCTAAGTTTCAGAATTCACGAATTTCATGTAGCTATGCATTGGTGAGGATATGTGTCGAGAGGCTATCACTTCGTTGCAGTTTGTCACCAGGAGCGTGCGGTGAAGTATAGGTTCTATTTGAAGCATTCACTATAATTTTACGGACCATTTATTTTCCACTGACGCTGGAGCTACATAAAAATCAATGCATGCTAAATAGTATCACGTCGTTTCAATATGGATGACATTAAATTTGCTGTTTTTTTGATGACTGCTGTCTATTTTGAGATGCATTAATAATCCTATTAGTGAGTTCAAGCAGTCAAACGTCGACGTCATGCCATCACAGTAATTTCTTAGCCCTAGGCTCTGACTAAGTGACGCTCTTCTCAACGCCGCATCTCGGTCATTATCCTGCTGTCTTAAGAAACCTATCAACCGTCAGTTGCTATCGAACACCAACTAGATTTTTATTGGTGGTTGTAACTTGGTTGAAAACATTCTTTTAGACGGGTATGATGTGGAAAATTTCTTTCCGGTAAACTCTTGTCTGTGTGATGGCATTTATTGCTTGAGCTTCAACGACTTTCAGCTCGCCTTTTTCCTGAGGAAGGCGAGCTGAAAACTTGAATAGTAAATACCATCATACAGACAAGAGCTTTCCGGAAAGAAATTTTGTAACTTCGTAGAGAGATTGAAAGGTAATCAACTCCAGAGAATTTTACCTTCAACCGTCTAAATAGGGTCAAATTGCTTATCAGTTATCAGTGAAATAATCGACGCAAGTTCAAGCTCCAGCTGTTTCACAAAACAGTTGCCAGTCCTTAGAATATAGCGATGTCTATTGCAATATTTTTAGAAAGAAGTTTGATGGGTATTCACCGAATGCCCCTCATTTTACTACTACTGCCTTCCTTTTATTACCTTTTCTTCTGATCATTATTGCCCAGGGTTTACATCGCTTATAATAATTCATAATTATTGAACTGCAGTCTAGTTTCCAATACATAGGATCTAATTAGTGGTAATAATTTTAATTCGTTGCAGTTGGGAATTCTGATATTTATGGATAGTTGTGAAACAGTGTCAAGATATTTATGATTCAAAATTCTTTTGTTCTCAAGTCACACATGAGCTAGAGTATCTGTGGTTAAAATATTCTGATTATTTCCCCTCGATATTTTGATACAATACACTCGCCAGGAGAAGGAATCCTCGTTAATCTGGTATCCAAAGCAAAATACTAGTAGATCTCGCAAATATAGAGCCGGCAACATATTCTATTAGAATTTCATTTTCTAAAAGCAGCATTCATTGATTATTAATTTCCCACTAAATAACTAACTAACGACTACTAACTGAAAGTGTGTGTCGGTATTATTTGATAGTTACCCGAGGAAAATCCTTTATTGGTACTGGTAGTTGTGTGTATAAATAGACCATTAAGAGATCTTAGATGAATCGTCTCTGTATCGGAAACTTCCATGTGAAAAATCAGTTGACAAAAATTTGCTAATAATTAAGTTAGCAACATGTCATTTATCTTCATTACAGTTCTACAGTTACTATATCCTGACGACACTCCAAAGGATGGGTGGAGTCTACTTTATCGTTCTGTATTGCTGCAACACATGTACTGTGCCATGGAGATCACTTTATCTGTACTCTGGTTTATGTTACCACATAGCCATTCCGTATTACTTAAAAAGATATCTTTCAATGTATTAACTTAATTAATCATAAATTAATTTTTATGTGTTGCCAAATATGGCACTTCATTACCATGTTAAGCATACATAGACAAGCGGTCGAGAATGATACTAGAAATGAATTAAATTTTTGCATGCATTCCATTTTGTTTCACTTGTAATATTCGAGACTTAATTGCGGATAGTAATCTGTAGCATACTTCAGTTCCTCTCCATTTTGTGATGTTCCTCTCTAAGTTATTGTGATGTATATTCAATTCGCATTCCTTTTGTAGTGATATGTTGATAGACAAAGTCTGTCTTAATGGATGTTTCACAAATTTTTCTTTGTTTCAGTTTTCATAAAATTCCAATTCATCCACTTTTTATTAGGATTCCTTTTGTTGTTTCAATAAAAAGATGGACGTTTACTTGAGGTTTCTGTGCGTTTTATTAATTTAATAAATCGATTTCAGTTGTTGAATTTTTTCGAAGGAGATTTTTTGGAACGATTCTTGTTTGCAAAGGTCAACACATAATTGAATTTTAGACTGAGATTCTCAAATATTTTGATAACAAGCAATTATTGTGTTTTTTCATTATGGTTCTTGTACATAAATCAATGACACTAGCAAAAGCTGTTAGATATAATCGAAAAAGTGTGAAAATATCCTGGGCCGCGGTAAATGTCAAGTATTAGTCAAATATCCGTTGCAAAACTTGTAAATGAGAGCAGTGAATTCAAAGTGACCATTTCATGAGTGCAGCTCTGGATTGTGGACAAGATGAAGTCCAAACACAATCGAGCCATCGTCACATCATCTTGTCCATCCACGATGGAAGAGTTTTGATAGATAGAATCTTTTCGAGGTGTGTTTTGATTAAACCTTTTAGAAAGAATGGGATCATCATCGTCTTACAGTAGAGTGGTGTAAAAAATTGTCCCAACGTTTAGATGACTTACAATCAGATGTGATGCCAATCCATCTGTCTAAAGTCCTTCTTATATATCAATACCGTGAATCTCTCTGACTCTCTCCTTCACTCTCAGTCTCATTCTCATTCTCACTCTATGAGAACAGGAAATGATAACATAGCCTGCCGGCTACACATGTCAAGTTGGGATAGATGCATAGGCTTCTATATCTTCTCATTTAATAGTGTGACAGCTGCTTCCTCTGCTTTCGGAAGCCAGTTCGATCTTCATCAATAATATTATTTTTGTATAGAGCACACGACCGGGTATAAAGATATAATTCACTGATACTTTCTGTTGTACAATTGTTACAAATATTGTTCGATTAAAATCTATAATTGCTCAAGCATGTATTGTTTAAACTGTGCTATTGACTCCAACTGTGAACATCGCTAGTGCAGGTCCCGTCGAGAAATTTGTGAGAATCGGATTTTAACGTTGATGTCACCATTGTATTGCAAGAATTGCTGATATATCTTTGTAATATGGTTTCTTCATTTACCTACGTAGAAGTGCAAATAGGGAGGGATTTAAGTGCAAAGTTGTACTCCGAATCCAGCAATAATTATCCTAGATAAGTCTACCGAGCTAAAGTTGGAAATACAGTCACAATCCAACTTGGGTATCTCATGGTTCTGGCATGCAAATGAGATCTTTGAAGTAATTTGCAACAAAATCGAACGTCATAAAATCATGTTGCCATCATGCATTGTTCAGCATTATCAAGAGTTTATTTAATTTTACCACAATTACAGATAGAGCCTGATTGGAGTTGAATATACGTGAATACACGTATAGCTGATCCTCATTTAAATTATGTGACGTTGTAAACATGTAACATTTCTTACATTCACTGTTTCAGTGACGTTGGCAACTGTAGATCCATTAAAAATTCGTCAGGTAGGATGAATGGATGTCTTTATGATTGCTACACTTGCTTATAAGTTAACTTTTCGCTGTCAAACAGACAGTATAGTTTACACATATTCATAATACTTATGCTGGTCGAGAAGGGACGTAGAAATTTAAGTTTTATATCACTGAAAAATATAGTTTCGGTTAATTGGCTGCTTTCTGACTATTATGCGATCATTCACTAAAAAAAGTTATAAACTAAATGAAACTTAATTACCATGATAAATGTAATTTGCTGGATGTGGTGAATATGAGCAAGGAATTTTGTATAATTCCAGCGCTGTGGCCTTGTTGTAGAATGTTGGCTCTGCGTCCAGGAGACCAAGGTCGGGTCAAACCTATGACCTTCAATATAGGTGCATTCTTCATTCTTGCTAAACATTCAGCGCAAAAAGAATGAGAGTAGGATAAAGGACAACTTGGTCCAATGGAAAAAGGCGTCGTGCCTAATGTGCTATCGAGTATAAACAAGGGTCATCTACTTATTTACAATGTTTTTGCAATTTAGATATTCTTTCTCAACATTTCCTTCCTTTGTTGGTAAATAATGATTTTAACTAATTAATTACATTATTATTTACTTTTTAATTTCTTGTTATCTTCAAGCAGTGTAGAAGTCAATCATAAAAACTCGTATTCTTTTTACAGATATCAAATCAAAATTTTTACTTGACTCTTCCCGGGTGATATTGAATTAGCAGTTATAAAAGCAACAATAATTAATTCAGACATTCAAAAAATCTGGATTCTCACTTGTTTTGGAGGTAATATGAGAGTTCAGTTAGTGCTACAGACGTGCGTGTTTTAATTTTAGACAATTTCACGATAATGAACTGAAACAGTACGAAGGTTGAATGATGTAGACAACAACCTTCATTTGTTTCTCATAAAAAGTGAATTGAATAGACTCATTACAGAAGTCAGTCATAATGAAGGGTCTATCAAAATTGAGTAGAATGAATAGAAAGTTTTCAATCGAAATAAAACATGATGAAAACTGTTCACAAGTGTTTTTAAATGACAAGCTGAAAGACTCGCATTTGGGAAATGGACAGCGAAATCCGGTAGGAGTGTGAGTGAATGAATTATTTGAAAAATGACACGAAAGGGTTAGAGATTTCATTCAACTTGTTCATTTACAAGAAGAACTCGTGTTCTTTTATATCAGACAGACAATAATGCAACGTAGTGCAACACAAGCAAATGATTATTCTGAGGAAGTTGGAAGCGTGGTGTAGATATCTAAACGTAGAGTTAAGTTGAAACTTAGATGATTCACAGATGCTGATTGCCATCACACTTGCTAATACATGAGATAAATGTGCCTGATTACATGGCGGTGTTATAATATTCTCTTCCCCCCCTTCAATCAAAAAATGCTGATCGGAAAAAGTATATCAGAAAGCCGATATTACCATAAGCCTTGATATCTCAGTATCGTAGCTTCAGTTCAATGAAGGAAAAGTGTCAAAAGTCAACTTCCAAAAATTGCAACTGCTTTTCTCCCAGAAGTTCTAAGCTACATTACACTTTCCGCCCGTAAAATGAGAGCAGAGGAAAGTAAGAAGAGTAACATCGGCATGATTTATCGGAATGCTGTGATTGATTCAAATTGCACTAAACAACACCAGACATATAGTCGCTTAAGCAATTTTGTGGCCATTCCGGGAATTTCGATTATAAACGGAAAATCGCCTCTGGCTTCCCGGAATGGCCACAAAATCGCTGTTATGAACGTGCTAACCGACCTTGTAAAACAAATAAAGTTTAATTCTATTCTATTCTACTCCAATGAAATGCGAACAGCCTACATCATCTATTGTGTGTGACAGCTCGTTTAGACGGAAAGCTGTTTTGTTGCAATTTCTCTCCCTGGATTTTTACCATTAATCGCGGGTCTGGAATTCTTGGTAACTGTCCCAATTTCGATCAAGTAATAAACAGGCGCATGCTATGAGAGATTCTGATTCTGTTAAAAGTCTACAAGGCTTGTCTAAATCGTGGGACTTCTATATTTATTATCTTCAGGAAGCGCGTTGATATTCAGACATTGCATACGTATTTTTTGCGGAAGTTGTTTTGCATGTATTTCGTATTTATAAAAAGATCTTTACCGAAGACTTTTTTTCTATTAGTTTCTAGGACATTCAAATATGTAAAGGTAATCACATGCTTTTCTACATCGTATGATCATTTAGGCAGGAATCCAGGTGTTATTTGATTGCAGAGTACACCGTTTTCTTAAATAAATTGAATCTGTACCATTATGATTCACACAAATCATGTTCAATCAAATTCATGTAGATCGACGAGCCCTGTCATTCTATTCTTGTATTAATACTCAAGAACAGCTGATAACCAATTCTGGGATTGAAAATCCACAACTGAAAATAGAATACAATCCGCCCATATTTTTTTCTGCAAGGAGGCAGTGCCTTACTAGCTAATTGCTGTAAACATGTGCTGCGGTGATCCTGTGGCTAGAAGGCGCACTATTTATCCTCTATCTCCAATGTCACTGGTTCAAACCTGCCACAGCTGACCGAAACGATTTCCTCATGATTTGCATCTGTTGACATTTGATCAATTCATAAATTGTCATGTTATTATGAGAACACGATTCAACTGGATTCACGAGCTGAAAATCGCATGTCGTTATGGCAACTTTAGATTGCTTTTGCCTTTCCAATGTTGATCTTCAGACAAATTCACATGATGATCTTTCAAAGAGTAGGGTGGGGTTGACTTGGATGGCGCCTAAGGATATCAGATTTGTCAAGCACAACATGTAGATTTATTTTACGGTATTCAATGACACAAAGTGAATGTTCAGTGTAGCGGGATTTTGGGAATTTAATGATATCAAATTGCCTTCATTTTGATTGACAGTCATTCTTGTCATCTGAGCTGTCTTTGATAGGAATGAATCAATTGAACAATTAATGGAAAGTTTGCAGTATTATATGAAGTTTCTATGTGTTGTTAAAAGGTTCCTTTGAAGAGTGACATTGACAATAATATATGGTAAAATTCTATGTAGGATCGACTTTCTGAGATACAAAAGATCAGACTACTAATATATAATGCTTGCAGTGAGATGATGGTAATTCGTAATGAAATGTAATTCATGAAAATCCAAGCAGCAAATTTAGATTATGTTTGCAGATTAGGAACAAATAAAATAAATCAGATGAAATCAAATAGCTTAGGTGACTTTAAACGATATGATCAGAAGGCCTCTTACACAATACGTTTTCTCCACTTTGGTTCTCTATCCATTATAGTAATTCTGCTTGTATCTAAATGCATGTAATTGTTCTCGCAATGAAGAATCGAAGCAAGCACCTTTTTTGACGGGACTCCTCTACGTACATACACACATATATGTATTTGGAAAGTAACATAATGTAAATGTCTGACATTTATAGCTGTCGACAAAATATTGGACATTCTAAAATTATTCATGCATTTATTTTTGATTCTTGCAATTATTTCGAATTAATATTTTATTTGTCGCGACAAGTAACCTAGCAATTGATAAATTCATCAAATCTGCATGGAGCTTCTCAATGTCAATATCAGACGCGGCATTAAGTGGTTGCAGAATGCAATCCGCCATCCATGTGCCTGCGTTAAAGCAGTGCCTTCCTGGCTAATTCACGCCCTCAACAGATGTTCCGTTGGTCATGTGGCTAGAGGGTGCGCTTGCATGTCCTCTAGCTCCAACATCACTGGTTCGAACCTACCTACCCATGACTGATAAGACCCAGCAGACCAAAACATGTCTCATATTGGCTACATCTGTTGAGATTTGATAATTATAATATTTGATTGTTATGATGAGAAAATTGTTGAACAATATTTGTGTGATGGAAAACCCAAGTAAAACGATGTGTTTCTTGATAGCTATAATATTGATGACCTGCGCCTGCAGGAACGAAAGGTCCATAATATTATAGCTATAAAGAGACACATCGTTTTACTTGGCTTTGCCATTACGCAAATGATGTCACATGCCCAAAGCTTATTCTCATTGATTGTTGAACAATGTTTCAACAATATTTGATGTCTCCTCATTTATAGAATGATTCAGAAAAACATTTCCATAGATTCGAAAGTCGAGCTATATTTGGAGGTTAATGATTTGTCATAGTGTGATTTATCATTATTAATAACTAATAATAACTTCTTTATTGTCCCATAAAGGCGGTGAGCACATTGCAGAGGTGACAAAGACAAACAAAAATAAGGCATTAACATAAATGAATAGAATGAGCTATTTACATTACTTTATAAAGGAATCACGAAAACGAATGCTTTTTGTTAATTGACGCGTTATTGAGTAGATGTCTATTGTGTGCTTAGGTTTACGTGGGAAGTTTCAAGAATTTGTACAATTTGGTATTTAAAATCCCACAGTTTGTAAAATTGTTGCTTTCAGTGCGAAGTTCAATGAATAAGAGTAAATGATATCATCGATCGAAAGAGAACACTTTCAATATGTTGTATTGTAAGTTCAAGGTAATTTCCTGTAATTCCATGACATTTCCATCAGGCACTACTTCATGAGAAGGCACGGGATGCGCTTCAGAAAGTGGCGTGGATTTAATGAATCTTATTTGCTTGATGTTTGACAATGTTATCCCTAGAATCTGCGGCACCAATTCTTCTGTACGAAATTCGTGTTCATGCAAGTAATGTCTTATATATGTAATGCTCATATTTGCCTTAACGTTTCCACAACATTTTCCAATATTGAAATAAAATCGGTCCTGAATCTAAGGGATGTTTAATTGCTAAATTTGAAGGTTCTCTTTTCTTATCATTTTGTAAATGGATCTCCAGTGAGCAAGCGTATGCGAACAGCTTCGAATTAACATCGATATAGTAATCCATTAGGTAGTACTGCTGAATGTCTGAATTCCAATATCGATCTTTTACATGAACAATTTGATGAACGTGGTGTGTTTACACATGAGCAAAGAACCAAAATGGTGGAACACAATAATTGACATTCCACTCAAATTCGAATTGAATTATTTCTAATGATGACATTTCTTCCGGGTGATGCGCGAAATAGGATGTTCATTGAAAAGCTGAATGGTCTACCTTTTTCATTGAAATGCATAATGCAAGTGTTCTAATTGTAAATGATTGAACTTTAAGACATCAGCACCTACATGCTAGATAGGTCGCTCAATCGACGATATAAATTGTTTAAAAGTCCAGCTGCAAACTAACTGTGACCATTTTGTTTAAAATAATGGGCCTTGCAGGTGTGTGTTTTCCATATGGGAACACAACTTGCTGATCTAGCAAAAATTCGTTGCCTTCATGTTTTAATCCGGAATGCTTCTTCGACCACCATCGGCAGTTTTTATCAAAGGAATGACAGAATCATTGAATATTTTTGCTAGATCACAAGTTGGGCTCCCCATATGTGAAACTAGCTGAGAGTATCATAATTCATCTGATGTCACCCGGTCGCGATAAGAAACGAAATTTCGTTGCTGCAAGAGAACATGTTCGATGCAGTCAACAAAACGATGTAAAGAAGACATTATCAGCAAAGATAGCAACAAGTAGTAAGGACAAACTGTTGAAAATTATAGGAAAAAAATTGAAGCTTCCATCTACGTCATCTTTGATTTTGTTGCTCTACAACAGTTCAAATGTCGAGTCAGACTTCCTCTTAACCTGCTTCTTCAACATTTTGCTTGTATCTGATAAAGTGGACACTGAAACTTCGGTCACGCAATCGAACCATAAGAGAGTAACCAGATCCGATGTTGACGGTGACTTTGAGAGTGTAACTTAAAATTTCTTTTTTAACTTCTTTTATTTCTTGCTTGCTACTTGTTTCTTTACTTAGTAATGTCTTAAATGCATCGCTTTATGATTGATGATCTACTGTAATATCCTATTTTGATTTCGAGATTTATGTTTTCTGTCGTGTGGTTGACATCCCGATGACGCATCAGATGTCTAGCGAGGAAGCATGAATTCTTTTATGGCTTCTTGTAAACACATTTCTATTGTAACATATTCTAACATTTCGCATGCCTATTTGACAATAATACTCTCTTTTTGAAAATACGCCTCGTTTAGATTTATACAGCCGCAGCTTCAGTGATGCTCGAAATTTGATAAGGGCAGCTAATGCCATGTTGCCGTCAAAATCCATGTCGTCGAAATCGACTGGTGATTTAGGTCAGTACTAATGAGGTGTTGTTGTTTCCATAACCTTGATTCTGTAATGGCATCTGGACTGAAACCTTTCTTAGATGGTGTGAAAATCCGGTGAATGAATTTTTGAATGGAACTTTCAGTTGGCTTGGAATGCAATTTTCTTTCAGAGATTGCCTGCAATTGACTTTAGTTCGTCTCCTTTTCAATTTTTCAATGCCTTTTCACAAATGGAGCTTGTTTCCATCATTTAGTGCTGTTATGAAATTCTGTCTTGATCAGCTTTCGACACCGCTATAATCTTTTGTTCGAAACACGTACATTCAAATGTTACTTAAGCGACCACTGATTTGTTTGCATGTGCTACTGACCTGACATAAGACGTTTAAACTCTTCTATAGATCTGTTCGAATGTTTATATAATTCAAGCGGGAGGCACAGAGGATAAGTCATAAAACATAACTGCGATCTCAGTTGCACATACTGAACAAGGTAACACAGTAAGGCGAAGCTCTTACTCTCCCCCCACGGCTCCCCCACGGTCTTGGACGGTGCCGAAATAGTCAGAGTTTTTTGGAGGGTTGTGACACTTTTAGTTCGAATACCCTAGCTGCCGACTTCCAATGACACTTACGGGGCTCGCCCTCAAGACCAAAAGATCGCAAGGCCACACTTAACCACTTTGTCGTGGAGATCAATGTGATGATCTCCTGCATTTTGCGAAGGCTATAAATGTGGTGCTACTTGGTGTAGCTACATGAATTATCACTGAGTATACATGTTTTAAGGTGCAATTTTACATGACTAGTAGGTAAACGACCACATTTACTGAGCTGTGCCAAACTATTTAGTTTGATACTGGTAGACGTGAAACGTCTCTCTACGTCTCTGCTGTTCTCTCTAGTTATTCCTATTTCGGAGGACAGCATAATGAAAATGCAGAACAAAGTTCAAATGTGACTGAAAAATATAATTTCTGATGAGCGAATGAAGTTCATTAGGAAACTCTATGAGCAAGAGCAAATATCCTTGTTGCTTGTCCTCTACGCAGAGTAAGGAATGTAGTGTATAAATGCTGATTTGATTGCTGACTAGTCCTCTGGAGTATCCTAGACAATATAGTGTTCAAATTCGTATAACTGACAGAGCTACCGCTAACATCGCGAGACAAACCTGTTCATATTCATTCATATGGAAGAAATGTAGCGAACAGTAGATACAAAAAGTGGTCGTTTTTGTAAGTTTGATTGTTCTATCATTTTATCACTAAAGCTTGTAATCTATTATTTTGCATGAAAAATGACGTTTCAGTTTGATTGTCAAATCTCTGATGTGAGAGGCATCAAATTTAGATGATATTTCAGTTTGTTTCTGATTTTTGCACATGTAGACAACTGTCGATGCTAATAATTACAATGAAAATATATTCTCAACTGTTTATGTAGAACGCTCTATTTGTTCCTGTCTATCGCCTCCTCTACGCTGTAAATCCTTGATAACTGTAGGGCGTGGATTTAGAAACTAACAGTAGTTTACTAAAATATTTCAATTTGCGCGCATACCGTTGAATATCTACCTGACAAATTTATGTGTATAGTGTATACCCTATCAATATATGAATAATTTAGTTATTGGTATCAGAGTCTTTAAGTATTCGTAATAGTTTTAATCTCCGTAGTTTGTTGTAATTAGTTTTAAGTTGTGTAAAAGAAATGCTTATCTCAATTTGACTCATCAATTTCATTTCTTACTGGTCTTAGATCAATTTTAACCATGCATGAGATTCTTCCGGAAAAATTCGGAAACTTGGGATGGATTTAATTTGGTCTCGAGATTCGTCTAAAAAACACGAGAAATGGTGGGGGTGAGGTAGGGGAGGAGTCTATTGCTCACATGCTCATGTCCAACTTCAATAATGATTAACAAAAATGTGAAGCGTTACAATATTTTTCCTCCATAGTGAGTCATGAGAATTAATAGACATAATAGCATGTCTTTATCATTGTCTATGTAATTACGTGTTGTCACTCATTCCAAACACAGAATCTAAAAATAGACCTCCATTGTTATATTTCGTCACTCATCTCCTAGATCTATCTTGTGTTGAGATAGGATACTTTTCACTCCAGCTGATGAAACCATGTTTCGTATGAAAACACGTATCTTTCACTACTTATAGCCATGGCAACTAGAGAATACCACGTTAAGGACTCCGGTATGCATCCGAATCTTTAAGATGGATGCTTTCAATTGATTGAACTCGCCGGCGTTCGAAATGCTCATTATTCTCATGCGAGATCCAACCATAATAGAAGTGACTTTTGTCAATATATAAGTAACGTAACTCATGCCATAATCGCTTATGATAAATCAACTGAACATGTGTCATAGTTATCAAATTTGCTAATTAGATTGGTAGTACATCTGGGATTTACCGGAAATGGCGTGTCGCCGGAATCTCATACATGATTTTAACTTCCTTGCTGATCGCATAGTTGAGATTCCAATTATCATTATTGCATGCTATTAAAGACGAGAATTCTCTTGCACTTTCATTCCGATATTTACAAGTACACATGCACTACTCATTGACAATTTATATCATGTGAAAAATACAAATTTGTACATATGATTTTTCATTGTGTCACTCTGGTTTCTAAATGTATTTTATTCTGATTTACGACATACATGTATTATGCAGATAATCTTAGTAGAAACCACTCAAGCGAGTCATCCTCCTTAAAAAACGTGAGGAAAACTCAACTTGTCCCATAAATAATCGTTCAGTTAACAATAGACAAATTAAAGTATGATCGAGCGGACAGCGAATTTATCGATTATAAATGTTTAAAATAGGTAAATTCTGACAATATGAAACCACAAATGATAAGGTTCGGAATCCAAGGCTTTCTCGAATAAAACGACTTCCAATTATCAACTTGTCAACTGAACGGTGACATGTCGGACAGGTTAAAATTCTCCTCATTTTGATGCCAATGATTCGCCTTTGATGACAATGTTACCGATTCAGAAATTTCTCCTCGACAAACTTGAACTAAATAATGGAATTAATTTACTTTTACGCTAATGTTCCTGCTGGATGTCATTCTGCACATTTCAAATACAGACAACGCAATGACCATATTATGATATCAGACTTGGCTTAGGAATGGATGTTTTGTTAGTATTATTGTTTCCATTATAAATGTTTTTCGAATAGAATCTTCTTGTGCTTTTCGCATCAGCGGCATTTCATCAACTGAAACCTAATAACTTGTTTAGATGAGGGAAGTTTATGTTTTCATGCACATTATTGTAATTTGCCAGATTTTTCTTTACAATGGTTTGAATTTTGGTCTTAATCTTTCAAAATCAGAAAATCATAAAAATAATACTTTTGTGACGAGTGTTGGACCTGTGCACATTGTGCGATTTTTTGGAAAAGCCAATCAAGCCAACCAACCCGACATGACTCAAGATGCGAATATCAGACCTTGATTCCTGCCGTGAAATTTGCTGGACAACGTGCCACTCATTTTTCATTTGCGGTAGTAATGTGCTGAAACCATTCAGATGAGCAATATAGGAGCGCTAACTCAATTTTATTTGTCCAGAATCTAATATAAATTAGGCACTATCACGCTTGAAATCTGAGAGCTGAGAGCGAGCACCGGCTAGCTGACTGGAATAAAATCAACATTGACCACAGAATTATACAGATCGTCTCTTCTTCTGTTTGACTGGAAAGGAAGCATTAGAGCATGAAACGCTAATGAAATGGCACAATCTGTTGACATAATACCATAGAAATCGAACAATCTGCAGCCAGTTCAACATTAAACACGCCTAAGTGTGCGAAGTTTCAGTGACTGCTATCAACCGGATCACACAACAAAGAGACACGGTCGATGTCTCTGTAAGGCCTCAGCTACACTGCGAGCTCTTCCAAGCGTTTCCGAGCAAAGCGTTTTGAGGCAAATATAAAGACAAAATTACAGCAGTTGTAGACTGCCACACTGAGAGCAAAGCAAACGAGAGCGATTTATAGTTTACGGGCATGCATTTGCTCGGGATGCTCGTGTTTGCTTTGCTTTCAGTGTGGCTGAGGCCTAAGCCATCGAAACTTTCTTTTTGCCCACTTAGTAAGTTCCTGCATGTGCCATCGTTTTGAATCAGTTTGCACTTCTAGCAAAGTGACAAGCTTAAACAATCTAATTCTGTGACATTGACATGCGAGATGACAATACCTCAAAAGGACAGATGAATGGAGCGAACACAGATATCTAGCAAGGTACAGCGAGAGAGAAAATGAAAAGTAGGTGTAACATAATTGTACAAACCTGCCTTGTGTTTCCAAGAACAATTCATTTTCTGAGGTATGTCTTACTTACCGTCCTATCTCTAACCTTACTGTCGTCTCCAAACTTTTTGAGCGCCTGGTATCCGCGCAACTTCGTTCATACCTGCATGCAAACAACCCAATTCCTGCGACTCAGTCTGCATATCAACCGCATCACTCGTGTGAGACTGCCATTCTTCGTATAACCTCCAACGTTCTTCTTGCTGCAGACAACGGTAGCATAAGTCTCCTTACCTTCCTTGATCTGTCAGCCGCATTTGACACGATCGATCATTACATCCTTCTGGCCCGTTTACAATCAAATTTTGGCTTTAGTGGTACTGCCTTGCTGTGGATTGAATCATTCATACGTGGACGATCAAGTCGTGTAGCTTTTAATTCTACACTATCTGATTTCAGTCCTGTGATAGCTGGTGTTCCACAGGGCTCCGTGATTGGACCGTTACTATTTGTTCTCTATACATCCGAACTCTCCAGAATCATACCACAGTTTGACCTGTCCCTACAAATGTATGCCGACGATGTACAGGTGTATGGTCACTGTCATCCTGACGACTCAAGTGACTTGGTCTCTCGCATGGTTAAGTGTGTAGATCAGGTTATTGCGTGGTGCTCATCGAATCGTCTACTATTAAATGCAAGCAAATGCGAGATAATGTGATGTTCATCTTCCCGTCGTGCTTCATCCCTTCCTAATGACTCCATTCGTGTTGGAAATCATATGGTGAAACCATCTTCGTCTGTTCGCTGTCTTGGTGTTATCATAGACTCGGAGGTCTCTTTTCGTGCTCATGTGACTCATGTTGCATCCTTGTGTTTTGGTGTCTTGCGACAGATACGTTCCATCGGCCGCTCTCTGTCTCGTCCTCTCCTTATCAAACTAATAGAATCACTGGTCTTGCCTCTCCTCGACTTTTGTAATTCTATCCTGGCCGGTATTCCACGTAAACTCTCTAACAAGTTTCAATCCGTGTTACATGCTAGTGCACGTTTGATTTTTGGAACTTCACGCTCTTCATCTGTAAGTCCTCTACTTCGAGATCTGGGTTGGCTTCCTGCGGACATCCGTCCGCTTTATAGACTGGCTGCGTTGACACATGCATGTTTTCATGGAAAAGCTCCTTCTTACCTGGCCCACGACTTCAAATACACTTCTTCAAGACGCCCTGGTCTTCGATCCTCAACAACACAATCACTAATTGTTCCTCGGGTAAAGTGCCCAACTATCGGGGGACGTTCATTTTGTGTGCAAGCCTCTCGTACATGGAACTCATTCCACCGCATATAACGAACATTTCTGAACCGCATATTTTTAAGAAATCAATTAAGCAGCATTTCTTAAAATCCTGTTATACGTAATTTTTGTACTAAATGCTTTTTACTTACATACTTTTATTATTATAATTTTGATGAAATTTTGTACAGTGGCCTTGAGACGTGTAAACATGTGAAATGTCACTCAAATATAATTCGTTCCTGACTGACTGACTGTAGATACTTAACTTGCGCTTTACTTTGGCGGATGCCGTGAAACCTATAATACACCGTCATGGCGGTATTTAGTTTCAACGCACTTTATTTCAAAAAAGCACTACTTAGTTTCATTAATGGTGCAATATTTGCTGATCTGTGCATTGATAGCACATTCTAGCGTTCTATAATATCTTCAGAATATGATGCAGCCTAAATTTGCGTACGGGTCACGCATGATCAAGTTTTAGCAAAACTGAGTCATGATTTTGGGACTATAGGCTAGTGAAGTAAATTTCTATAAAAGTAGTTCAAGTTTTATGAATTCTCTTCGTTTTAAAATTAAAAGCAACACATTTTTCAAAAGCTCCATGAAAGTTCCAAGTTACAAAATGACATGAGAATCTAAAATCATGCGAGGTCGTACATACTCTGTATTCTAGATATTTGATTGACTTAATTTTAAGACAAGAGTGTATCAACTTAAATAAAATTATTAAAATATGACCATGAACACACGAAAATGCTCCATAATGATGTATTTCATGCTTATCTGAATGGGTCTGGCCTCAGATCTAAACTAAGCAGTAAACGATAAAATTTTTGGATTCCAGACCCAATCATATCCAGATCCATATCTAAGTCTCTGGTCTATCACACATGCCCTTGGCTAAATTTAGAACGATAGTTGTTGAAACGCACGTGCATACTTGTGCGCTGTTTATTGCCCACTATGTGAGCTCGTATGTCCAATCACATGTCAATCCAATTGGAGACTATGAGACCATTAAGACGTGTACATGCATGCCTATATGCTGCCATGATGCAATATTGAGAATTAGACTCATAGTGCCTTTTAGCCTACTTCGGGCGGGAGTAGCATGCAAAAACCTCAGAATATTTGTGTGCTTCATATTATACGAACTATTCCAATTTGTGTACTGTTTGAAATATTTTACTGTTGTTATACTTAGGCTACTTCTAATTGTGTAAGTGCTGTTTCCTTAATCTTCGTATGAAGACAGTGTTAATCCCATAAAGCACACCTTTATTTATCAAAGTAAGGATATCAAGCTTCGATGATGACATCATAACAAAATCATCTTTCAAAATCTGTATACAAATCTATAATACAGAAAACTTTATGACACTGTATCATCTTTTAAACAAATCATTAATTACAAAAATATCTACAAAGCGAGTTCAAAAGTACTTGTGGTCATGCATAGTAGGCCTACTCGTCCCCGTCCTCGTAATCGAGAGGACATGTATGCCTTTACGCAAGTGAGACAACTATAATTCATTCACATATAATTGCATTTAATTTGTCTTCTCTCTTGATTATAATAGACTAAGCAGTAAAATTATAGAAGGTGTAACCCTGCTGGGACTGTGCTAATTTTTGGTAGCCCAATCCCAATTGGGATACCAATACCCAACGGCAATACTGTAAATTATGGCTCATAATAATTATGACTTTTTCCCCAAATGCCTGGCAAAGTTGGAAAATTCAGGCATATTCACAAGTCCGGGTACACCTATGATCGTCGTGTCATGGGTACAACATGGGTCCATGGTAGACGGAATAGGCAAATACATCACCATAGTCTCTCTTCTCTTCTGTTGAAATGTCTCTGTATTTGTGCAGCCTCCCTGACCACGCCTACGGCATCGCAAGGAAGCTCACCTCGAGTGAGCAGAAGATTAAGTGTTCAGTTTGCACCAATAGTCGCTACCGACGTTGCTGTCAGCTCTCCAGCAATTTCATTTCAGCGGCGTAAGATTGATATTGTTGTATTCATGATTGCAGTTTCGAGTTAGTACGCACTTCTATTGAGTTATAAACACCAGGATACTACATCATTGTTGAAATATTATATTTGAGTGAATTATTTTTCTAGGTTAAATCTGATGATTTCATTTTGCACGCATTTAATTGTGTTATTTACTCATACGTCCTAAACATGAAGATGTGTAGAAGTTAAATACTTTTATGGAGAAGTTAACATTGATTTCATGTGTTGTATGAAAAGTGATAATAGCTCTTATTGGCCGAATTATGTTAACTGCATTAAGTTTATGAAGGTCCTCCCTCGTATGCCGATACATAAATACCACCAAAATATATCTTGGTTAGAACTTCTTTGATCGTCTCAGGTTGATATACCTGGTCTGTGAAGTATTCTGCTTTGAATAATCGCTATTACTATATTTTGGAGGCATCTACCTTCCAGTGTGAATATTTTCATTTTGCAATTTAGTTTTTCTACCATTGAGTTGCGATGAATTCATGAATCATTACTCAATGTCATGTCTATCTGGTCGCTTGTAACTCAATATGTGGACATATATCGTGACACAATTTGTTACTTTAGTGGCAATGTGCTGAATATTCCACTCTTCGTGCAATTGTTTAGCGATGCACAGCCCATCTGTTGCTCATCCACACTGTACTTGTGACCCCAATATATGAAAATGCATGCCCAATATATATTGCCTATAACCTTTATTCATGGGCTGAAAGTATCAGAATATTTTATCCAAAGTAATGCATGATAATAATGTCATCAAGTACGAAATTGGTATACTGATCATCAATACTTGAGCAGAAATACACAGGGTATGGCTACTATTTCAGTTTGATCACACAGCAAATCACTTTTAAATTTCTGTCGACTAGAGAATGTAGTAAGTTCGACGCCTCAGATTTCAAACAGCAAAATAAATTGCGATATACTGTTCCGGTATTATCTTTTACATGTAGTATGCCTGTTATCCGATGTTGTAAACGTTTTATACTACAAATCAAACTTGCAATGGATTCAAAATGCTTTCAAAATTTGCATGCATTGAGTTGAACTGTACACCGATCGAGTGTGTGATTCTATCACTTTGTATTGTAAAAACACATTCAAGAAAATGAACAGTCAGCACATATATGCTTTAGCGCGCGTCTTCATTTTCTGAACGATTAGTAATAATAAGTAATACTCATTGATTTTCAGCTGCAACGGTCGGAGATGCTGGTAAAGCTGCTGCTAAAACGAAGACCAAAGGCCCAAAGGGAGCAAAAACGATGCCTGCAATAGAAACAAATGAGGTGCGTTTGAAAAATTGACAATAGCATTTATTCTTTCCTTAGAAGTATCTTTACACGGTTTTATTTCAGCCTCAGATAGACACTCTTTTTCTATCAGATGTCAAAGTAGTATTTTGCATTTTATATCCACTGACCAAAGCTGTAGCTATAAATTGATCTTTTTGATTTATGGATGCACAGTAGAGTCTGCAATAATTCAGCAATGCAATATCCTAGCACTGCGTTTCTACTGCATATTTCTTTTTCATTTGAACATTGATTTTCAAGTACATGCATGCAGGTGTAGAAATTTCTTACGTTAACTTTTGTGTATATAAATGATTGTTCAGTATTTCAATTAACCAAATAAAACTTCTGTTGCAGCTAGATATTTGCCTAGATGCCTGTCACTGCTGTTTGATTACTTTTGATTTGTTTACTTACTGATGTTAAGTATAGATAATGTCGAATTGTGACTTCCGAATTGTTGTCTATCGATGGGCATTATCAATGAAGAATGCAATCTATTAAAGCGATGTTCATGGCATATATCGAAGCCATTCAGCAATGCATCTTTGATTTATTACTGGAAAATGAAAAAGTAAATAACACTTTTGTTGTACAGCGGTGATCTATAATTTACATGTGTATATAATCAGAATGTCTGCGCAGTCATGAAAATCCAATATTAGCCTTCAAACCTGAAAATACAGTATTTAAGTTGATTTTTAACCCTCATACTTTTCGTGCTTATCAGTTTGCCCCATGAAGTACTATATTGTGCCAGTGGAAATTCGGGTACTAATCAGAATTCATAAAGAAGGCATCGAGTTTTATCATTACATTCATAAGACGGTTTTGCGCTCAATGTCACCATATTTCATCGAATAGTCAACACGTAGCATATCAATGCAGCAGTAGTAGTGAATTATTTGATACTGAATGAAAATCATACTTCACAATTGCGATTGTTTACATACAAAATCAACGGTTAGCATAGCGTATCATGAAAGTAAAAAATGAGTTATATCGAATAACAGTACGGGAAAAGTAACTATAAAATGTAAAAGTTCTGTGTAAGGTACTTGGCACGAACTTGAACAGAATATGTCGAGGATTTTCGCAGATATTCTTGAGTAGACGATAACAAAGGCAAATGCGATGTTTGGCGATATTGTCAGCCGAGCAGCTGCACTGTGCATTAGAATTGCTGAAGATGATCTCATGTGCTCGTTTGTCTATCATTTGCAAAGCTTCAGCCCAGTGATTATTAATCCCAACGATACATGGGCAGTGGGCACGCATAGTCGAAGAGAAAGCGCATGTACGAGCAACCAGATGAAGTTCATCACAATTCGAATAAATGGGAGAGACTCCGCAAAACATGTAGACGTGAGGCTGCTTTCTTCTTAATTGCAGTGACGTGAAATCTGAAGCCTAAGTCATCATCGATAGTGACACTAAGAATGCTTAAAGAATTCACTATTTGAAATGGAGGGAAAACATCAATTCTTGGAATAGAGCATCTTTGACTGAACATGATCTTACACTTTCCAGAGTTTATACGGAGATTATTCTTGGAGCACCAATCATTTATATGCTCAACTTCACGAGTGATAATTGGAATAATAACGGCAGGATTGCTACCTCGTAACAGTGGAATTATGATGTACACATCATCAGCATATTTGACCATCTTCGTTTCCTGGCATACAAGCATCAAATCTCCAATGAAAAAATTAAATGAAAATGGACCAAGCTTAGACCCCTGAACCACACCGGATGATGCTGCATACGGCTCACTAAAACTACCTTCAACACAGACAGAATCACAGCGGAATTCCAAAAAACTGTGGAGTCAATGGATGAATGCGGAAGAGTAGTGAAATTAGCTAGGCTTTTAAGTAATACAGTACTATATAGTGATATGCAGCTTTGGACACTAAATGGTTAGTGTAGGATCAAATTATGAACGATAGGTTCGTCTAAAAACGCAGTATAATTCTGATGAATTTTACGTCAATGTTCTACTTGTGCTTCAGAAAATTTTGAGATTCTCTGTTCGTTGGAACCAAGTGAAACGAACAGGATAAAACTCTTTATTCTGCTTGTATACAAGTGTACGTGCTCATCATACTTCATGCATATTGTTATGTACATTTTGTCAAGTTTTACTCACAAAGAAAAAAAGTGATTTCTGAAACTCATTGTTCATTACATTTTTCTACAGGATGACTCGTTGTCTGATAAGGCAAGTTGTTGAGAATTTCATGGTTTGTAGATTTGATACTGCGCTTTGCGTTGCTTTAAATGCAGACGGAGGCATAACATTTATGAACCGGTATTTAAATTTGAAGGTAAACGATTAAAAATGGTACCCTTTACTGGTATGCTTGCTTGCCTCATATACGTACAGTTAACGCTTTTATGCTCCAACAAAGTGGGTGATTGTTGCCCGGGCTCTGATATCAAGAATAATGTTTAGAAAAATTTCAGACATTTAGTTTTTAAAGACAATCTATTCTGTTTCGCTTTTATATTTTGCCATCTTGAACACATGGCCTCTCCATATACCTTGACTGACACAGAGAAAATCAATGCTGGAGTTCCTGGAAATTGAGCGGATAAATTTTTCGTCTAACTGCTTCATTCCTTGAATGCCTCAAATTCAAGCCACTGCATGGAATGTAGATTAATTCAAGCAATTCACTCAGGAACAATTTTTTGAATTCTATTTACTGAAAATTCATCGTTTTATTGAATTACATATTTGTTACAATTATCAATTAGTTATGAACTAAATTTTTTTGAAAAAAAGTTTTGGCTATCAATCAGTCAGATATTTGAATCAAATCCGGTCGGACAAAAGTGATTCAATCAAACAGTTCGAATGCATTTTCAGTATGTGCGGTACAAGACTGCTTTTAAAATTAGTTTGTGATGAAGCTGTAATGCAGACACATGAAATGCCGGGTGTTTCAAAATTCGCACAAAGCTTAAAGAGGTTGTGATTTGCTTCAATTTGATTATTAAGGCAGGCGATTTCTTCTTTTTTGGGCTGCAATGGCGAAGCAAGTTATCTACTGTTCCCTCAACCGGAAAAATAGGAGTCAGACATTAAAGCGCTAAATATCTTAGCAATCGTACACACTTTTTAAAGGATGGGTGCCTCTTTCCATGACTTCGCGAAGCTCCAATGAATTAAGTGGAAGATGGCAATGTAAAGTTTTAATGGCAATCGTATGCAATCGTATGGCAATCGAGCCACAAATTGTCAGAAGGTACAAGCAGTAGACTTCATCAATCGACACACCATGGTTGGGACCGGCCGGCCGGCGCGACCGGTTAATTTAATTAGACCCATGCGGACCGTTGACGATATTCAGTCTAGAATAAATTGCTTAGTCAATTACAGCATTAAGAGCATGTAAATGTAACATAATTGAAAGTATCTCCGTGCATGCTTTGTGATATAAATGTTGCGAACTGTTCTTTAAACAGTTAAAAAATGATTGCCTGCAACTTGAACATGTAGTTCAAATCCTATTTTATGTCAAATAAATTTTCCAGAATCCTGTATTCTAGCCTGTATGAATTTTGGAAGCATTGTGTATTCCTCAACCTATCTTTTATAAAATTATTCCAGATCTTGAATAAATTCACTACATGGGATGGTTTGTTTAGCACGTTGAGGTTATAGATGCAATGAGTTCCAGTTCATTGCTCCAGACTCTTATACGTCAACTCGCGGTCATCAATGTATTTGTCAACTCAAAAGATTTGTATTGAAACTGTAGTGGAGAGAGTTCTCAAATGACATTGCAAATCACTAGAAGTTTCTCACAAGTGAGGAAGCAAATATCACTTTAAATCAAGTTTGCACGAAGCAGACAAAACATTTAGTAGTATCAGCACAGTCAGTGATCAAATTGTTCATTTCGGAACTTTTATCGCCAGAAAAACTATTATTATATTGGAACTTCGAATTTGTTAGCCGCTTAAAGATTTCATGTGTTGGCGGGATATAGATATACGCATATATTATTCTTGTATCAATGTTATTATTACATCAATGCCCGTTTAACATTATCATAAACCGGCCGGTTCCAACCCTGCGACACACACTGGAAAAAATAGTTTCAGGGCATCAATGAATTTGCTCACTTAATAAGGTATTCATATCTAGTCAATTTTCATGTGTATTCTGTACCGGACTAAGGGTTCATATCACTATACGCATATAGTATACGAGTATAGGACTAACGTTCATATCACTCACTATATCACTATACAACGCAGTGATATTGTTTTCTTCGTGCATTTTATGAACGTTATGACGAAATACAATGAAGAAATTAAATATGTGACATGAAATTCCCCAACTTAAGGTACACTTCAGAAATATTGCATGTGCCATCATTAAATTGAAGCAAGTGACAGCCTTGAGAGACTTTTGAGACAGCCGGCACATGAAATAGATTTTTTTATTTATACAAATTTCTTCGCTGCAAGTGACGTGCATGAATTCCAGTATAAAAATCTACTTTCTGATACACCGATAGATTTCCCCTGCGCTGAATGGGCATGGAAACTATATCTCTTCCTCTTGAGTGAATCTTTTTTGTTGACCGAGGCCGTTTTTTCATGTGCTCAAGTAGAATTGAACAAATTTATTTGTTACCATGCGTTGCAATTTACAGAAATGTGGTGAATCTCTCCTTTTCATTGCGCAGCCTTTAATTTCAATGTTTCAGTCATTCTCTTTTCGTTGCTTATGAGAAATATTTTAGTGCGCAATGTAAACAAGATCAGATCTATTTATCCAAGATTTTACCCATGATTTTATCTTTGTTCCTGTTGATTTAGATGATTCAAGTAAGATCTCTAGTTGTTATGCGTGACTTCCTGATATTTCTTTGTACTGTCCGTGGCACATTGGTTAAGTGCTTGGGATCGCGATCTTTTAGTAAACAGTTCGAGCACCGAGGTTGTCCAAGGAAGTCTGCAGAGAGGGAATGCGAACCAAAAGTATCCGGCAGCTCTTGAAACGTCTCCGCCTCTCTCTCTCCAATTTATTTATTTCTAATTATTTAGCCGATACATGTCAGATTCTGCAACGCGCTTCCAAAAATCAAAATATTTTATAGTTATGCTGTCGTTGATTTGAGGCAAGTGAAGTTTTTGATGATTTTTTGTAAATTTGTTAGGGCTACTGTTACTGCAGCATACGCTCGTATACAGCCTTTTCACAAATAGTCGTTAAGTGTCACATTCTTGTGCATGAATGTCAACGCATGAGTGAACTTCACGCTAGAAAGTGATTCAACTAACAATACTGTAATAGCAATAACAAAGGGATGCTAAAAATTCTGTAATAAATAACTCTGGAAATGTAGCTGACTTCTTATGCTATTAACAATCATGTTTCAAGAAGGTTTTATAAGCTGCGATGATTCACATGTCACATGTTCTGGTTACCGGTTTATCTGCGTTTTATCATTTTCACGTTCATTTTATGGAATTTGAATATTTGCAAACTGAATCTTGATAATTCATCTTCAAATGTTATTTGCTAATTCAACCAAATCAACAGTTAATGTCTCAACGTTGACATTCGGGAAGCATGCTTACAACCAGTTCCCGTGTTTTTTGTTTTCGTCCTTTTCTTGTTTGAGCGGGATCAGATGATTTTCAGACAACTATGCACAATAAGGTGCAATTAATCTGGCCTATCACACGATGGGTATTTCTTTCTCGCATCTCGTGCTTCGAAATCGTGTGCGTGTAGGTGAAAATAAGTGATATTAGTGATTTGTAATGAGAAGTGAATCAAATTCTTTCTCTCTCATAGTTGTGAGTGATCTGTTTATAAAGCTTTGAAGCTGACATTCATTCAGGAAAGCTCAATCTTGATAAAAAAGAATGTTGTCTTCAAGTCGGGACTGTCTGATTTCATTATATTTGTCTGGCCTCAAACAGAGACGATACTTGTATGGATAGAAAACCGAGTGCGATCGAGAAAGGTCCAGTAATTTAAAGTAAAATATCTTGCATTTTTAAGGTACTATGTCCGTTCATTGAAGAGTACATTCACTTGTCAAACTCTATTATTGTCATTACATTAATGGTATCCAGCAATCTATGAAGGTCACGATAGATGCTGGTAGACAGCATTAATTGTTGCAGGAGAAAATTATACAATTTAGGATGCAATACACATGGAAAATGAAGCTCAGTCTTCACGAATGAATTGTGCTTTTGTAAATGAATCGATATTGCATTTCTATGGACCATCGAGGATTAAAGAAAGCAGGAATCCAATTTTGTCTTTTACCCCTTTTCACTTTTGCTTCGAATCCCATGAAGATTCCTTTATCATCATACGTCTACAGCAAACTAGGCGGCGATATAGAACCTCGAAGTAATCGCAATTGATGTTGTGACTACTGTCATATGGGTCAAAAAATATACACTACGAGTGTGTAGGCACAAAACTCTCCCGATTGTTATTAGGCCGAAAATTATAATGACTTAAATAAAGACACAAGGTGGCCGACGTTTCCCGTCCTGACGCTTTATCAAGGCCTAATATGATATGATCTTATGATATGATGATATGATCTTTTATCATATTAGGCCTTGATAAAGCGTCAGGACGGGAAACGTCGGCCACCTTGTGTCTTTATTTAAGTCATTATAATTTTCGGCCTAACAACAATCGGGAGAGTTTTGTGCCTACACACTCGTAGTGTATATTTTTTGAATAATGGTCCTCCCGCCCAAAGCCATCAATTATGTCATATGGGTGGCAACCTTTGTCTATTTAACTAATCTACTATTTATCAAAATCAAAGTCGCCTTGCTTTTTTTAAGGATTTTACTCTAGAATTTTCGGCTACTCAAGCCGCATCAGAGGATAAACTGATAAGACAACAGACTTCTTAAGCTATTGTTTAAGCGAGTGAACAATAAACGCTTCATTTGAGACATTATTCATTGAGATATCATCCATGATATTAATTTCCTGGAAGCATGATTTGTATCGGGTTATCGGTAAAAGATAATCTGAAACACTGAATTCCCAGTCTCTCTTTTTGGCCTCTGATCCTGAACCATGACATGACCTATGTTAGGAAATGCTCTTGTACACTATCCCAGAATTTTCGGAGTATCCAAAGTCCGCTCGTGCGATAATTGCTGATTAGTCGTACTCAGCCTCATATCAACAAGTGAGCGGTAGAAATGAAAATTTAGGGTGATGAAATGAAAGCTATTCCGTTTATTCCACTATTCCCTGGAGACATGTCATCAATCTATAGTAGATTCTAAAAGTTTAATCTGCTAGCACGCAGATTTTATTCATTCACTTAACTATATCTACAAAGCCGGACAATGCATAGCTATCGAATCCCACTGATTTTATGCTCAATCAACCCAAAAGCTCTGTATTCACCTTGCATTCGGCTGGGAGAATTCATAAGTCTTGATGCTCGCATATTCTGAACACATATCTCCCGAAATCATCGGGATTATATTTACTTATTTTGCCGGTCTTATCGCAAAAGGCAGTCTCTGGAATTTTGATGAATTTGACACAATCTGTGACTACTTGTGTTACATGAAAGTTACATGCGGTACGCATAATATTTAACTCGATAGTTGTGCTAATGCATGTGCTAATTTTATTTTACTGAATAAAGGATCAGACGTGGCAAAACCAATGCAAATGTATATGACATAACGTTGAAAAATGAAAGGCAATGAAGTAACTGTACGGAAATAGTTTAGTTTAGCTGAAAAATGCGTTTTGTCAGTTTATCAGAAACAGTGAAAATCCAGCTATGACATTTTGCGAAAAGACCAGCCATATTCTCTCAATTGTCTTTAGTACACTACTTTTTGAAATTCGACTACGACACTGAAATTTCTCGTTATTGAGAACTGCATGGCTAATTATGCCCACTGATAGTTTTATTCGATATTTGTAAAGCCCGATGATTTGACATCGCCGCTTATTAAATCGCATGTCTGTAGCGTTTCGGGATTTGATCACGCAGAGCTCTGACTGGGATCTTTCGATTGCGATTTACAAACGTTGCAGGTGAATAACACCGATGAGGCTATGTGTGTAATTGAAAGTACAATGATGATATTTTTCATTTAATCTACAATTAAGGTTATTCATACCAATTCTTCACTTTGAAGTCAAAAGGCAATGGCAGCAATACTCGGAACTTTTGGATGAGTCATCGTGACTTGCCGCTTTTGTTTGGAAAGTTACATCGACGAAAAACCTCATTGGTGAGCGATTGCACCGATTGCTTTACAGGATAAATTTCGACATGTTTCGCGCGCGCGCTTGATCCAGAGATTTCAGCACAATTTTGCCACCAACCATAATTGTTTGTTCATTGTGGGCTCATTGCCATCCTCATTATGTTTATGTTTCAAAATACATTTGAAGCGATGGTTACATTTCTTTATATACAATTCCTTTTTTCAGACGGAATTCAAGCACTATCTTATTTAAGGCAATATTAGTTTTGTCATTATCTGCAAGGCAATGTATATTGAATACAGCATTTTGTTTCATTCAAATTTTGAACAATCTCATTCATAAAGCTTTGAATTTTTGACATCAGTTATTCATGATTCTTAAAGAAATACGGCTAATAGTGAATGTTTGATTATCATGCATTGGGTGGTAAATGAAGTGAAATTGCTATATGTTTTTGGGTGTGTAATTTATGTTTGATTTTCTACATGCATTTTTGATTTTTCATTATCATACTCATCTTGAAGTTGCAGATGCAAAAGTTATGTTTAAAAACAATCAAGTGACTTATTTATAATGAGAATGACAACGACTAAGCCAATAAAAGACACCATTACCCTTGATTCCCCGACTGCACTCGTCTGTTCCGAGAATCGAACTAAAGTCCGTTGTGGGGAAGAGCTCGCACCATCTTCTCTAGGCCACGCTGACGGTACAATAGAAATGCGAGTGAAGGCAGTTGTCACCTGCAAGTGATATACTCGTAGACAGCTTATTACTTGCTATCATGTGTTATTTAAATGAAATATTCACACGATGAATCGCGAACAGCACTCCTTACAACAATATCTAATTCGATAAAGCGTTGACCCTTTCGCATCATTCGCTTGTTTCTAAGAAAATCTCATATTGTGAATTCTTCGAACAAATGACACGAATGCGCTAAATTCTTCTTTCCCTCTTAATTCAATCAGTCGTAATCCTTATAACATCATTCGCCTATTACCAAGGATATTCGATAACATGGATTCTTCAACCAAATGGCATGAATGCCATGCATTCTTCATTCTGTCTTTCACGAGAGCATCAAAATTCAATTCAGTTTTTACTCAATCCTCAAATATCTATATATTTTAAGGGAAGCAATCTTCTCCAAGTTCCATCGGTAAGAGAATTTTCTCATCTGTTTGTCCTGAATTTGTAGCAATGATATTTACTTCAAATTCGTGGTACGATCACTGGCATTAAAAACCTATTACATACGATATTTCTTTGTGCTTTGCTTTTGATGTAAATTCTTTAGATAAAACCGCTTTTTATTGTCTTTTCTCTGTAATGGAAGAAAAATAAAATTCATCGCTTTTGATCTTAATTTGCATGAAGGATAGACATTAATGTCATTTCAGTGTCATTTTCGGAAAACGGAAGAAAATGATTTGAAAATGGTTTAGATGACAATTCTCACATGATCGATTGAAATATTTTCAAAATTCATGAACATCGTGTCAAAGCTTTCTCCAACTGGTTGATTTTCATGTCCGACTGGCGATGTTTTGGTTCATCATCTTATCAAAACGTGAATAATTTACTAGATTGTTGCCTTTTGAAAAGGCTGTTGAATATATTGACTTCATTATCGTTGATAAATTTCCTGGGAAACACTTTCTGTCCACCTGTGAAATTCTATTTCAAATGTGGTATGAGCTACATTCGCAATACGTTTGATGTTCCTCTCTGTTACACCCCTCAAATAATATACGAAATAGGGCAATTATTTACATAGAAGTCAATTTTGTTTCGGTAATTGAGGCGCGCAATTTGAAGCGTGAGAATTAGATCCATTTCATTGATTATCTGACTCATGTAACATCCGATGAAACCACTGCCATACAATCCTTGTAAATTATATTTCAGCAGACTAACTTTTATCAGTAATTACACAAAGGGCAAATTGTCAATAAACATCATGCACATGCTGCCAGCATGTGGGTCTTGATTTATGGCCACAGCATGAATACTGCTTATTATGTTAAAATCGGATATTATCAACTATCAAATGGTTTTCGGGCTCTCATGTCTGTATTTATTAGTTTTATTATAAAATATGATATCCAAATAAACTCCTCTTGCCCGAATCTAGTAATCCGTCGATTTAATTTATGATTCCAGGTGAACAGTAAAGTGAGTAATCCAAAATGATGCTCGTATAATATCGACACATTGTCGGGTAACATTGCCAGTTCAAAAAACGAAGTAGCAAACTATGCTAAGAAAAATAATCTAAAGATTTTGCATATTAAATGAAGCGAAATTTTGCTTATCTATTGTCAACTGATTGTTTGAAAAGCGAAACTGAATCACTGAAAATAGTCTAGACAGAAGAATCGCCTTTTCAGACAATCTAGAGGCAATAGATAAGCAAAATTTCGTTTCATGTAATTTACAATGTCTCTAGTTTAATATATTTGGCTTATTTTACATTCCTTTTTGTGACTGTTTAGATTGCCGACATTGTGTCGATATTATGCGATTATACTCGTAATAGTATGCGTAATAATTTCACCTAAAATCATAAATTAAAAAATATAGCTGTCAATGCTATAAACTTTGTATTATATGACAAAACTTAGTAGACCTGTTGGTATCAACTACAACAGATTAAGGAATTCAACAGGGAACTTTGCAGACGATGCCTTGATTTTCCCGACATTAATAGCCTATAAACCGCTAATTGATAAGTGAATGATCTCAGTCAAGATGATGTGGTTATCAACTTGTCACTGAAACTTTCCTTGCTGGTGAAGCAAACTAAATTGTTAGCTCTCCTTGTTTTGGATTTGATAATTTCGAAGATTTATTGACCTAGGCCCACTCGTGCCGCAACGCATTTGTATGCTTTTGTGATATCTGATGATCACAATACTAAATGCAATATTGTAGTTCAATGCATTTAGAATCAATGATATTACCGAGCCTCTTCTATTATGAAGAACATTATTATTTTGAGAGATCTGATATAAACTCTGAGCATTTTTTTCTTTCAGAAAATTGCATATAATTTTATATCCGACATGCCATTCACTCAACCAATGAAAACCTTAATCTATAGATTTTGTTGCTAATTTATGAACTGAAGCCAGAGATCTTATTCAGGTGGTCCAAGGATGGCTCTACTTGATCGGTACTTGATAGCCATCTTTGATGGGGTCTTATATAGTTGAACAGGAGAGTAATAAATGTAGGTTGTTCAATGAGCCCCACTGAGTGGCGATGTGCCTCACACATGGGTGACCCACTTCCGTAAAAACCTCAAGTTGAAATTGTGACGTTATGAGATGTCACAGAAACGCTCAACAACCTGGCCCCTTTGAATAAGGTGCAGTGAGACTATCAAGAAAAGCTCAAAAAACGCTATCAATGTGCAGTGTACAATTTGCTGATTTCAATTCAAGAATATTCAACGTAGCAAAGTGCGTCAAGGTAACAAAGTTAAAAAAAAAACAAGCTGATGACTAGTTAATTTTCAATTGTTACAAAATATGATTTGAAAGAAAATTTTTATATCCTAAAATGTCTAAAAATTTTTAAAAATACTTACTAGAATGACAAGCAACGCTTCTCCTCTCCTCATGTGCAATGAATTGGCGAGTAAGCCGTTCTGTTCAAAATTATGTTTATCACTTATTTATTGAAAAGATCCTATTTAACAGTCTGCCCATATGTAAGACATTGATCAACTAGGAAAATGATAAAATGGACTACATTGGATAGACTACTGATACTACTGATAAAAAGGAAAGCAGTAAAACGTGAAGACGTTTAAGTAATGAAACAGTAGAAAATGGAGTCATTGCCTTCCTACGACTGATGAGGCTTCAAAGGCCGAACCATATATCGTGTTAATATCTCTTGGGATTTGTTTGCATTTTTTTTGAAAACTTGATGCTATGACAAAGACAATGAAACGAATTGTTGTGCTTCACAAGCCGTCTTTTTAAGAATCTTAGATACCAGTCAAATGTCGCGCGTCACATTGTGTACATGCTTCGTACGAATTGAAATGCCGCACTCTATGTCCATTGTCTGGTGCTTCTTCTTTGTCCACTATTCAGTCATTTGTTTGAGTGTGTCATTGTTCTCATAGTGAGTTTTGCGTATTGCACGCATGCAGACACATTTTTCACATTATGAGTGGTTGTTATACTGCATCATGTCATCTTGTGACGATCTATACATAGGATCGTGAGGGTCTTTATCTCTTTCAGTAAATGATAAAAGACTGTCAACATATAGGTAAATTAAAAAGAAATCGCTGACAACCGTGACGCTGTGTTTCGTCCCACAACACAATGCCAGCATAAGCATACATAGAGCAGCTTGTTGTGCATTCAATTTGCTTGCCCACCCATTCTAGATGTAAAAAGCTAAATTGGTCTTTCTGACCCGCACTAAAGATTCGTTGTACAGGGAAACACAGCGTCTAAAGCAATCAGCGAATTTATACGGAAAAATAATATGGAAAGTTTCGAACTAATGCAACGAAATTCTTTCTACTTTTGCTCGTATGGCTACTGCTGCTGCCGTTGACTTTTTTGGCTCAGGCTAGGCTCACCCGCCGCGACCTCTGCCAGTACTGCAGAGCCTCTTGTGGTCTACAACACAAAACGGACAAGCCTTGAGAAGATGAGAAGAAATCTTTAGCTCATCATGCTTCCTTTCGCCAGCAATACACTCCGTCACATGCTCAAGAGATTCCAACACCTCACCACACCGGCAAAAAAGCCGTTCCCATCCTGTTCCTGAACCATCCCCCCAGTTCTAGAGAGCGCCCAAACTTCAATCTAGCCATCCTGACTGTCTCTCTCGCTCTCTACCCTGGACCAGCTGCTCTCCAGGTTGTGCTTCACATCCTCACCATGCACCGTTCCTTGCCTTTCATGCGACCACTCATCAGCTACCTCTCACTTCTTCCACCTACTCTTCACCAGCTCGTAGAAGCACTCCACTTCTTGGTTCACTCCTCGCCCGATTAGCCGCCTGATCTTCTCATTCGTTACCAACCAAGCCACAACTGCTGCCCACTGACTGATAGACACTACCATCACACTATTCAGATTGTCATGGAGATCAAACAATCATCTCATAGCGTCCAGCTCAGTATCCCTCGACACACGATTCTGAAGCTCCCAGTACATCGAACCCGTCTTCATCAAACACACCAAGCCACTACCTCTCGAGAAGCGTTTTTTACTCGCTCTCCAACCATCCCTTCTGATGACCTCATAGCCAATCACAGCCATTACACCATCCTCAGCACGCAACCACGACTCTTGCAACAAAGCCATATCTACATCATTCTTTCTCGAGCAGTCGTTCGTGTAACTCCGGTATCTTGTATTGTAGATGGTCACAATTCTATTGGAGTACACACAAATTCCCATCCGCTGCATTCATCTCCGTCAACATTCCCAATGTCCTCCCTTCTTCCAATCATGCGTTTTTGTTCACAACACTCCAAACTCCATCTCCCGCAATCCACTCTATCAACATTCGCCCTCGTCCCCAAACCAGTACAATTCACATGCACCGCTTTGGCGCATGACTGGCACTTCACACATCGCATTTCTCTGGTGGTTATCCTTCTCTATCCACTTCCACCGTCCATTCCACTCCCTCCGAAATGCCGTCAACCGTTCCAGACTGGGTCCGCACACACTCACCACGCTTCCTCTCTTCTCCTTGTTCTCACTTATGCCGTACAATCCCACTCCTCTTCTTATGGCCCGAATCCCGCAACCCGTGCATCTCATTCCTACCTGGTTTCTCCTCATCCTGAAATTACAAATATGACATTTCTTGCTTTCTCCCTTCCCTGGAAGGTCTGCTGGACTCAGCTTGCTCTTCTCTCGCCTGCTCCCAGTTTGGGGGCACCACCCGGTTGACGCCCACAACAGATCCAATCGCTCACTCTACACTCCGAAATCCAGCACACCACTACACCTCCCAAGCACTCTCACTCCACATCTAATGCACCCCACGTCATTCTGCCCTCTCATGAGCCACACTTGACAAACTCCACCAGGCGCGAGCCTCTCATGCCCCATCATACTTTCATCATTCCCATTGGTACAACATCTCCTCACCCACCCTTCCCCACCACTCGCTTCCAGACCATAAAGCAACTCCCTTATCAATCCACTGCAGCCCAAGTCAGACAACCTGCCGTAGCTAGTGCACTTGGGACCTCTCCGTTCACAGATCACACAGCTCATAGGACCAGGGCTACATTCAATATCTCTCACCCCCTCACCCAACAACAACATCCTCCACTAGTACCTATGTTCATCGATATTCGCTCGCACCAGAGACCTAAACATGAAAAGAAAAAGTAGTGCAACATTGAAAGCGTGTGAAGCAAAAAGCAAAACATCACTATTACTGGCAAAAACTACAGCACACATAACATCTCTCTCACAGGAAAAGGCACAAATCACTCCACTGCAAGAGGCTTTGCTAATACCAATCGTGAAAGACAGACTCAACTGTCCTGAGTGGCACTCCCATTCGTCACGGGAGTCCGCACCTCGCCTCGTGAAGGCTGGGGGTCGAGGATGCCCCACGTGCCGCTGTTGATTATAGCAATTCGGTACATGTATCATCATAAATTGGACTGACGAATCGAAGTGTTTCAAGTCGTTATCACGTCTAGCAGAGCTTAAATAACGCGTAATGAGATATGAATGTCCTTATTTAGTGTCATTTTACCATCTAAGTCTATCTTGAGACTCAATTAAGCAAATTTGCTAATGGAAGTCCTAAGACTTGCACTGATTACTTCATTATCTCTTTTAAGTTATCCTCTTAGTCTATCAATTCCCTAAGTTTTCTTATCAATCTGAGGTTCATAACAGTACCACATTGACGATCGCTTGAGGGAATGTCGTTCTACAACACAAATTAAATAATGTACGAAGATGAATGAAAAATTTCAGTGTCATTCAGTGTTATGTGATTGACATTCAATATCGGTTTTGTGAAGTTCAATCGTCATCATGCTTCAGATACAACGTGAAACCTTAGGTTTCAGGAGTTTCATAAATTCCAGTTAATTCCATGTATCTTTCGACGCGCATAGAAAATTTGTTTAAATAAAAAATCCAGGTGATGCACATAAAATTGATAATTCATGGTATGTTTATTATTCTTTTTACAGACAACATAGCTTTGTGCGTATCTTATTAACTTAGCATCAAGTAGTAGAAAAATTAGCATTAAATATTCGTTAATTAGATATCGATGTTTTAGTATCTAAACATGTACTTTCTTGTTATTTGTTCTTGTCTCTTGCTGTTTAGATATGTATTGAATACAATCACCGTTAAAAATCGTCCAAGATAATTTGCTATAGTAAAAGCCATTCTTTCATTACACTCAAAGGTTTGATAGTTAGTCACTTCTGACACTTGTTGTAGTTTTATCTCTTGTATTTTTCTTAGACAGACAAGATAAAGACAATAAACTGTTCAATCTATCTAAAGACAGACAATTTTCATTTTCAGCTGTTCAGACACTTTTCTTTCAGTTGAGTGATTCTTGCGTCCCGTCTACATTTGTCCTTAACTTTGTGAGTGATGATCACACGCATACTGGTGCCGTAGCTAACTCATTATGATGAAGCAAGCAAGTAGTGAAACTACCTCATTGCGGTATAAGCGCTTCAAGTCCTATTGACGATACATGCGCATAGCAGCTATGAACATAGATTGTTCAATGCTAGTTCTTGTGAGAAGAAGAGCATAAGATACTTAAAAGTTGATTTGAAATAAATCAGAATATATTCAAATTTATTTTACGAAACGGCAAATCGGAGTAAGAGATACGAATTAAGGAAAACGTACATTTTGTAGCAAGACAAGTACATGCACGTGAAAATACATAAATGCCAATCTTTGAATAAGAACTGTATGAATGATCAAGACCATAGAGATCGGATATCAAAGCTGTGCAAGCCTAGAACGGACATAAGATGACTATGATGGCACCAGTCTGAACTCTGACATTGGGTCTAGTTCAGAACTTTGTTGTCTTCAACTCGAGATAGTTTCTGATCCTTCTGATATAAATGCCGTATGATCAAACATTTTCATGCGGAGCAAGAGCCACCTGAGCAATGTCACTCGTCTGAATATTGATGAATATATACCATCAACAAAATCTGTAGACCGCTTTGAAGGAATTTATTAAAATTGATCTTGTGACGACAGATTCATTAATGTCGTTCCGAATTTTTGCATATTTCATCTTGATAACCCATTGCAAACAATCTTAAGCAGCATGATATTCCAGCATGCCTCTGAAAACCTCTACAGGCGATTTTGTGATTTCATCTCCAATGACCAGTCATGTAGTTGCTTGTTAAAAATTGATAATTCTAGTGAATAAGTTTTCTTTCTTGAACATAGAAATGCCGTGTTCATGCTATAAAGCCCTCATTCTCATTGTTTATCAGCTTATCAGATATGATAGTGTTATATTTATTAAACTTATCGGAATTAATGTTATCCACAATAACTAATGTTGGGCATCATTTTCGATATGATTCACATATACGACAATGAAAACTAAATGAGAGAAATTTGGCCGGTCGGTCCTATTAGTGCACGCGTCCACTTAGAGATTTGATCAAAATATTTCAAGTTTTTTTCTCAAATGAGTCCTCTAGCATATTTGCAAAGGCTTTCACCATAGCTGTCACATTCATGGATGACTGTGATTTGAATTCAACTCGTAGTCGTTATCGATGCCTGTTGGAGATATCTTGTGTCCTCTCTATATGCAAAGATAGCTTATATAGCCAACAATTCGACCTCTTTGATAAGGATAAAATCATCGTTATGTGCGTGACGTTTGCAGAAACTTTATATTGAGTCACAAAGTCGATTTTTCGCTTTTTCTGCTAGAATTGATAATGTATCGAATAGCGCACTGCGAAAAAATACTCCGGTGATGCTAAAGCGCCATGACATCATTTCTAGCTGAATTAAAAAGTTTCTAATGAAGGAAGCTGCTGCACTTTTTGTATATGTAAAAGAGATCTTCGCTCTGGCGTGACGTCCATTTTCATTCGAACTTGATTCTTGTAATCCATCATTCATGTGAGAAGCTGAGATGCCTTTTTCTTTCTACACAATCTAGCTAAATCTAATACAAATGATAACCAAAATGATAACAAATGATATCCAAAATGACAAACCAATACTCATTGGATAAATAGCATTCTTGTTGGCATCTGTTCAATGACAAGATGCTTATATTGTTCTATTAAGTCCGTTTTTTATCCATAAATTGCTTTGAAAATCCTGCTTCTGATCTTCATGTACGATTGTAACGCATCGTGAATTTAGAAAAGTAGGACACATTTGCTTTTGTTCACCACAGTGACATGTTCAATTTATTGATCCATCTTTACGTTAATATAATGTCCAGCTGGAAGATATACTGTCTTCTGAATTCAAGCTGAAGTGCATTTTTTTTACTTTTACAAAGCTATAAAGTCTCCGTTACCTTATAGCCATCCAACGACGGAAATGAAAATTCGAGTCCTCTGCTGGAAAAGGTAGAATTCATTGAACCGGGCGATCTTCTCATTCAAGGAAACTTCACTCTCATTTTTCTGAATTTGTCACGTAAGTTCATTACATTCATTTTCTAACATTTCGTTTTTGATCTTAAATTCCTGTCTGACCTTTAACGTTATTTAAGTTGAAAAATTAAGATCAAAATCGGATGGTGTGGCTGAAATGATTACCTTTGCGCATGTCTAGACTTGCGACCTTTAAATTCTTATTCCCTAAATTAGAATATCAATAGCTTTAAAGCGGATATGCGCAATTTTGTTTTGCTTGCGCTATGCTTGCGGCTTAAGACGCATGTGTGTATAACACTACAGGAAATTATAACTGACATATCAATAAATTTATAAAACTTGAAGTGAAATACCATGAATTTCAATCGAAATAGGCAACTCGAGAACTCAGTCAACAAACAAATAGATCATGTAAAAGGAAGTCTTAAATTTCTCAATTAGTCGGCGCCCAGCTCAGTACATTTTGAAGATTAAGGGTAAAGGAAATGTTGTACACTGTTTGAATCTTCACTTCATGAGTATACCGACGTTGTGCATTTTAGTTCAGTCAAACCCAAACGAAGAGAGCAATCTCATCAGGTGTACGTGATGACAGTGTAAATGCACCGAATGTACGAATTGCTCGGACGCATTGCTATTTAGAAGCTATTTGGCATTAAGTCAGAATTGGTTCGAGTGCTGTCCTCTAAGAATAACGTTTCCATTGTGGGAGAAAGTATTAGAAATGCTATTATCTCTCACACAATACTATTTAATTAGATTATTATAAAAGTTGCATTACTCGCAATAATTTGTTGGTGAAGATAGATTCGATGCCCTGGATGAATTTATTGTCAACTTTGTTCCAAGTGTTTCGCGTTAAATCGTCCTATTTGGTAAGTTCTTGTCGTAAGGTATCTAGCGGCATTCCCAGGAGGTCATTGATTGGTCTTATTCCCTTTAATCATCTCATTTCGGATATTCGGATCAAAATAGTCGATACATTGGAAGCAAAAAAAGCAGATAACGTTGTACTAGTTGAGAAAATTCGATAACAGACCTATTGCTAATGCCTATAAAGACGTGTTTAAATTGAAAAAACGCTATCATGTGGCATTAATATCAGAAAATGCGAAGAATGGGTGATCAATAAGAATCAACGTTTCGTGGATGATGACCTCAAGCTTCAGGATGTCGCTTGAGTCATAGCTTAAAAACTAGCGGTTTGATATTTCATAGAAATCTCGATTGGAAAGAGTTTGGTCTGCAGTAAAGGTCATATCGTCTCGGTGCTGCTTCGAATTAATCCGATATTGCCCCGAAAGGAGATGATCATGATAAATAACAACCACATACGCAGAACACTTGAATGAGGCTTCCTTCCTCTTTATGTTTCCTTAAATTCGGAGCAATCACCGAATAATACAGAACAGATGTCACAGGATTTTGGAGCAATCACCGAATCATACAGAACAGATGTCACAGGATAGTTTTTGGTGTGTCTAAAACAGAAGACTGACGTACAGGCTTTTTACCGATGGATTTTCGAAGAATGACGACTGGTTTACAATCTTTCAGTAGTAACGTCAATTATCCGTTTCCTTTGTATCAAGCCTACTAAGTAAATCTTCAGATAATGGGCTACCTACCTCCCCGACGAGATATTGTACACAATCACTCGATTAACTTAATCATTTTATTGCTTGACTTCTTGTATCGTTTGTGATAGTTACCTGTGCTGAGCTGTGATATGCGATAGATCCATAATTTTAGGATTCACATTCCCAATTGTCTCCGTGGCGCAGTGGTTAAGTGCTTGGCCTAGCGATCTTTAGGTCCAGAGGTCGAGCTCCGAAAGTGTCATTGGAAGTCGTCAGGAAGGGCATCCTGACTGAAAGATCATAATGTTCCAGATTAAAATCTGACTACGTCAGTATCGTCCAATACCCCAGTATGGGAGAGTAGTGACGTTAAACCATCATTCATGACACATAATGCCTCCTCTTCTTCCTCTTCTTGTGTTGACATTTTCTCTTCCTTTCAGTTTTCTGGCCATGTTTGGCTGTCTTGCAATCTGTCTCCGCAATCCTTGTGTCTTCTCCATTGTGGTTGCCTTCGTCGATTGCCATTGCTTACAAGCTGTTCACGAAGGAAATACTTGAACGATTCCGTGGCTTCAGAGTCATCTGCAGCTATAATTCAGACAACATTTTAAGTTGAATTTTGAATTCAAAATTAATCTAAATTTTATTATGATAAATTATTTTTTTTCAATATTGCCCGAAATTTTGCTGAAATAAACGAACTGGGTGCACCACCTTCCATGAAATACCGCATTTTGGAGTCGGATAATAGAGATCATAGAGTAAGTGTAGAGAAGGTAGAGTGTCGATTCAAAGAAGTGTGTGTATACAGAGAAAATGATATATAAAGATATTCAGTTTTTTGCGGTGATTGCGTTTCTGCGGTACAAAGAATTATTTGAACAATTTTTGAGAATCGAAATTTTTGCAAATTATTCCTGTGTTTGATATAGTACCGACGTGAAGCCACTATACAAGTAGCATGAAACTTACAGATATCAAAAGGAAATAGCATTTACTAACAGGTATCTTAATTAAGCGGAGATTGATCTGATTATAAAGGAAATTTCATGAATCACATAATAATGCAGGTCTTCATGGAAAAGTTGGGATCTTATTGTGCTTCTTGGCTGGAAATTCAAGTTTTTAATTCAATTTTCATCGGCATGATTTTGTGATTCACAAAATTTGTTTAATTTCTTGAATCTGAACAGTAATGTGCACCCATTTACATATCTTTTTAAGTCAATTGTGATCTCTGTCTTTGATTATGATGTTTTGCTCTTTCAGTGGCATAGGCTTTGTGATATGATCACGCTTAAGAAAACACTCCTATTAATAAAGCTGAGCATTGATGTAATAGTAACCCATCGAATGGTTAATTGGACAAACTATATTACCTCTCCAAGATTGACGGGACACAGACAATAAGTAAAATACTATTGTTCCTCTTGTATTGCTATCATGATCAGTCAGATCCGTGTAAATTTCTCCATAAGTGTAAAGATTGCATATCTCACATGTGATATGTAGGTCTCAACTCGAGTTCATTTAACAAAATCGAAACTATATGAACAATGGGGATTTAATGAATGCTGAGTTGCTGCATACTGTTGGACAAATAAATGACAAAATCATTCTGATGCTAGGAAATCGATATAAATATGTTTTTAAACAACACCATCATACTCAACGTTAAATAATAATTAAATATATGAATGAACTATGTATTGTCTATATATAAGACCACTATTCAGTCTACTACTGTGATAATCACTGACTTGAATCGATCACACGCGCGGTATACAGTGATGACTCATATGACGTTATTGATGCATGTACACGACATTTATTCTCGGCATAGAAATTGAAATTTACTGTCATATTAATTAAACATTTATCAATACTGTATAGTAATAATTTTTCTACACAATTAACCATTCAAAATAAATTTTACTTGTAAACTTAATTGTTAGATTCCATTTCTCAAGTTTTGAGATATGGTTGTTAGTAAAACAAACATGCTTTATAAACATATTTATTCATAAAAATCAGAAAGAATGAACAAAGTGTCTAGTACTTTGTGTAGCCACCACGAGTCTGCAGCACTTGGTTAATTCTCCTTGGCATGCTGAGGATGATGTGGCGTTTTCGGTTTTGAGGAATGGCATTCCACTCCTCGACTAGGAATGTTGCGAGTTCCTAGAGCGAAGAAGGTTCTCGTTGTTTGACTCGACGTCCGAGATCGTCCCACACATGCTCGATTGATTTTAAATCGACACTTCTTGCAGGCCAATCTATCCTGCGAATCCCAGTGACCTCTAGAACATGTCGAACATGCGCGCTTCGATGCGGTGTGGCGTTGTCATCTTGAAGCCGCCAAGATGACTGTGGAGGACCTAAGGTGTCTTCCCCCCAAGGTAGCAAATTGTTGGTGATGATTTGACCGTAAGATCTACCATTTAAGTTGCCTCGGATGACCACCAACGGCGATTTGCTATCGCAGCAGATAGCTCCCCATACCATCACCGAGCCTCCTCCAAAAGATGTAGTCTACTGAATGAGGTCTTGACGAATGGCTTCGGTTGGCATTCTCCACACTCGTACTCTTCCATCTGATGGTCGTACTTGAAAGCGAGACTCATCAGAGAATACGATTCGCTTCCACTGTGACGCGCGAAAGCGGCATCGGCGCATTGCCCAACGAAGCCGAGTTTTGCGGTGAGACCTTGTGAGGAGTGTTCTTGTCAAAGGTCTCCGAGAACGTAGTCGGCGACGAAACGTGCGACTTGAAACTGAGATGCCCCACGACCTGAGTAATTGGGAGGAAGACAAGAAAGGATTCCGCCTCGAAAACCGAACTAAATACCGGTCTGCTCTCGTGATTGATCGTGAAGGTCGTCCAGAGCCTTGTTTTCTCTCAACATTACCTAAAAGACGGAATCTATTAGTCCATCGGTATAATGTACGGAGGTGGACGCCCAGCCTTTCAGAAACTTGCTGTAGAGGCAATCCAGCTTCTACCATACCCATGGCTCGGTATTTAATCGAGGAAGACCAGTGAGGCATATCTGCAGTGCAGACTCAATAAGAGCAATGAGCAAACGCTGTCAGCAGTATCACCCTAATTGATAATTAAGAATGAGTCATCATTGTAAATCGTCACGTGTGATCGATCTAAGTCAGTGATTATCACAGTAGTAGACTGAATATTGATCTCAAATGAAAACAATACATAGCATATTCATATGTTTAATTATTATTTAACGTTGAGTATGATGGTGTTGTGTAAATACATATTTACATCGATTTCTTAGCATCAGAATGATTTTGTCATTTTTTTTGTCCAACAGTATACTTGCTCTATGATAAAAATTAAATCTTTGGATGCAATTGTTTTAATCTGAGTCTGGAGCTAAATTTAATGAGGACAAATTTAATGCTAGCAATTTGGGGAATAATTTGTTGCACTAAGTTGCTCAAGTTTTACAATACACTCTGTGGAATTCTTCGCCAGGGATCCCGTCGACGACCTAAGCTCTCTGAACTCCACCTCTGGAGGCTCCAAGTGTAAACTTTCGAAGGACTACTTTGCTGATTTATCACAGGTTTACTGTGCTGATATGATGATTACTCGGTCTGCAATCTCGACGCATGGAACCATGTGCATAAATTCTCAAACCGGCCGCATGCGAATTGAAATGGACGATTTTCTTCATTTACAGGAAACGAGGTTTCTGAGAAAGGTATCGACGAACTGAAGGTTGCCATGAGCTACCAGACAAGTCACTTGAAAATGGAATCAAAGGTTAATGGAACTGGACTCATGAAGCTGATATTAAAGGTATTTCCTAATACAATGTGTACATTAATGTTTTAGCTTTATGTGCATTTAGTAAGTATGAGTGATAGTGGATTATCGATGATTCATAGGACGCTGTTTTTATGAAATGAATGGATTAGCTCTTTCCAACGTATCGAATCCTTTACAGACAAGGTGCTGAACGAAAGCGGAATGTCTGCTTAATTAAATCTGCGACTACAGTAGAGCGCTGCTATAAAGGCATCCCTTTTGGGCGACATCAAAACCTGCCTTAATAGCGGATGTGCCTTTATAGTGAAATTTGACTTTTCATGCAAGCAAGACTTGATTAATAGGCCTCGCCTTCGATTCCAGTCAGAAGAGGACAAAAGTCACAGCATCTAATCAGCAACACAATACTGTAATGTGGCAATGGTTTTGCAGTGGCTTTTGTCCGTGGGGCATCAGTGCATGGTGCGTAGGCCTACTGTATGCAGAAGACGGACGTGAATGTCTTTTCTCCCGTCCCTTTATACCAACATCGGAGAGGAAACACAGAATGAAAGCGCTTTCTACCCATGCAGTCAGCCCTTCAACATCTCCCTGATTTCTTGTTCATTCGCAGCATAGAATAAACTCTTGCATCAACAATTTATAAATGTTTGGATCAAGTGTTTATGTCAGAAAAGCTATCGGAAACATCCTTGCGTTCAGAGTCAGGCAAATTCTTTCATTTGAATTTCTTTGGTAGCGAACATGTTCTTTCAGTCAAAGTAGTAAGTTTTTCCTATTCTCAGAAACTCTGAAGCATGCTCTCACATGCTCTGAATGACCCTCGTAGTGTACGGTATAGTCTAGCATATACCCATGTATTTACTAGTAAGCTTATTTGGCAGAAAGCTTAGCTCGAATTCTTTAACAAAATGAAGGAGATCGAGGGTCTGAGTGCACCCATATACGCGTATTCCGCATCTGAATTATTTACAGTGCAGTGTTGAACTTTTTGGAGTTCATTTAAGTGATTTAATGATGCAGATTCATTATTTCCAGGGTAACAAGTTTTCCGAAGATTATGGTCCTTACAAAAAGTTGGAGGAAATCATGTTACCTCGCGATCCCTTTTACAAACCTCCACCAAAGACCCCTGACACGGAGTCCCATCATTCATGACTTGTCATAACTTGATGCTTCGTCAACAATGTCGGTACTTTTGTATAGATTTCTTTATCGTGTGTCAACACCAAGAGCCATTTAATGATATTTCTGTGCTGATGAATTGTTCAATTTTGTCATGTCACATATCTTGTTGATTTTGTAAATAATACCCAAAGATTTTTTTGATCAAAATTTAGATGATTAGCTCACTATTTTCGAATTTAATTGATTATTAACATAATCACGAAAAATCAAGTGAATGCACATATCATTTTATATGACGATACATTTGGAGAAGATTGACTGCAATTATGACTTAATTACATGTATGTGAGTATCTAAAAGATGCTGAGTGTAAGCTGCTAGAAGTGATGAGCATTCAACGGAATCTTCATTGCTTCCAAAAATGTTGCTATGACATTTCATGTGATGAATCATGCATAAATTACAAAGTGGCGTGCGGTGCTTCCAATCGATAGACATGCAATATACAGTTTCCTTCGAAGATTTTATCAAATAGAGTAATCATTGATAAAGATTATTATACAGACCTTCATTCATCGCCTCAAAACACATGAGTAAATTGAATTTACATGTCAAATTTTTGATTTGTTGAATTATATGCAGGTCTTCAAATGATGATTAGTGTTACTGTAAAATACATACTTTCAAAAGATGTTCAAAAGCCTTCATATTGCCCTACAGCCAAGCAATATCATAGAACTAAAAACGAAGTCTGACCGCGGATGTTTGTGCAGGTCCCATTGACATAAAGAAAAAAATGATTAATGGTATAGATAGATTATGCACACAATTTTATCACTAAAAATTTGTTGCTATCAGACTTAAAGGTATCAGATTTCACTTCCAACGAGTTGGAGACAGCAATTGTGCCGGCACCAGCGATCATGGAGTAATGTTTATCTGTAACCAGTTCATGCAATGCATGTATGCGCACAACTACATGAAAAGGAGCATTATCCTAACTTTCTCTGCTGCACCATCAGCATTTTCACCTAAATCGCGAGATGCAATTTACTTGCCAAATGCACCCATCGTCTGATCTCGGGGCCATATGTGTAGGAGCTCCCAGAAAATACCCCGTACGTGCTAGTGGAGAGACCAATTTTAGTCAATGGTAGCATCATTGAATTAGGCGATGCCTCACAATCTCTTATTACAAAAAAGCGATTCCTCAAAAGATCTTCTGATCAAAAGCGATCAGAAGATCTTCGATTCTGATGAATTTTGAAAATGACAATCGGATGGAATTTTAATAAAGCATTCTTCCATTGACCGCACGCCACTGCATGAACATTTAGCTGTAATAATCCAGCATCCAAATATCACATCATCTGCCAACCAACATTCGGCATTTCCATATTTAGGGTCTCATTAACGTCCGAATTACTTGACGAGCGCTGTTTGTTCAGTTACTAAAAACAAATCATATTATGCCGGTCGGTTACGACAGCGCTAGTTATCATCAAAGGAATAGGTTGTTCAAAGATAACCATCAGCAAAGGAAAAAGTTGTGCAAAGCTAACAATCAGAATAATGAGCTTTCTTCAAATAACACGTGAAGATAGATCTTCACTTGTCAAAGACAACTTCGTCTTTCTTTTTTGTAGCTTTTCTTCATGTTCTATAAAGCAGTTAAACTGAATAATTCTACTTCACCAATTAGCCTACGTCTCAGATATTTTGCGTCGACAATTTGCTTCAGTGAATTTGTCTTCATAACTTAAAAGACGATTATCCAAATGTGAAATTGCTGAGATTATGAAAGCGTTCTTGATGTTGTGTTAGAATAATAGTGAACTGCGCTGCTATGAAAAAGGTCGAATGTTAACACTTCATAGCTCATGAAATCGCAAGTGAATACGACAGTGCACTATTAATTCGATTATCCATTTTACTAATCAAGCGATGTTTTGAAATAATTTGTGCGCACTGATGTTTTTTAACCCTTAGCAGGCTGACGTCGGACCTCTTGCATCATTTAATAGTTGTTCAAAATCGGATCACTTCAAGGACTTGTCGCTCCGTGAATTTAAATATTTCCGTCTTGAGTAACTGAATCAGTCATGCAATCTCTGATTGATCTTATTTATCAATGCGCATGTGACCGATTGTTACAGTTCACTATCTTTCATTTATCTGCTGGTTAGTCAATTACTGTCATGGCAAAGTCCAGTTAGAAGAGCTCGTGCAGATGATGCTGATTGATTGTTTGGAAATGCAACAGCTGCTGGTGAAAGTGAAGAAGAGTCAGCATATATCACCTCAGCTGGTAACCTGATGCAACTTAGTGTAACCGTTGACAAAGCTTCCAGTTGATGATGTCGACTTGACCAGTGACGATGAATCTTCTGTTTCTAATACAACATTGCTTGTGAAGAAGATGGGAAATCAATGACTCTGATCAGAGCGTATGGTTATAAAGACGCGCAAGATGGCAGAGATAACCTGACGTAGAACTGAGCTAAAATTATAGAAGTACACAGAGGACGAAGACGTTGCAAGAACATCTGAGAGCTGCAGCTCCGCAAATTACACTCATGAGCAAAATATATTCTGCTCACAATAGTAGGGTCTCCGACAGAGGTGCTAAGAATGTGGATAGGATGCACGAACGGTGCTCCAAATGTTGCAAACCTCCTGCATGCGGTAAAAGGCACAGTTGGCTCTATTGCATGCTCTTTATGTAGTAAGGTTACATGTAATGAATTATCATCAATATCTTTGAAAATCCTTTTTTGTCATTTTCATGCGGATGCTTCGAAAATGATGATTCAAGTCATTGCAAGCTTCTAAAATTGTGTAGACTGCAGTGCTTTTATGCAAGGATGTGGGAAAGATCAATGAAACAATGCTTCTTTCATACAAGCGATTAAAATAGGAAATATTGAAGTTTGGTCAAAATGACTGACCTTGGTCTAAGTAAGTTGGTTTAGGCGTTGGCCTGTCAAAGATTTTAATGTTTCCATCTTTTGAATCATGAATTGCTGCATTCATACTTGTATCTTGTTTTCTTCGATAGCAGTGCATTTGCTATAATTTTACAATGTGGATAATTGTTAAGTTTATCTGATGACTACAATGAATAATCACATGTACAGAATTAGACTGCTTAAATGTGTCAGTTTGCTAGAATTAAGGACTGATTCAAAACAATGGCACAGAAAGGAATTTATTGAGTTGGTAAAAAAGAAATTGTCAATGCCTTTCTGGAATGGGAGAAATAGTTCGTGGCTTGCTTCAATCGTCACGATTCTTTCAGATTCGAAGAATTCAGATCTTTGCGCACAAGTTTCTTTTATAATGTCAGTCTATCATATTTCTTCTTTAGAAGTTGGCACTTGGCAGGTGTGCGAAAATCTTCGAATTCGCAGGATGTGTGATTGTCTATGATATATGTTCAAATTTGACTGCCTATTCATGGCATTTTGACAGTAGGCAGTATGTGCCACATCATTACAGCTCTTCCATTATAGAAAAGGAAGACTGATCGAGCTGACGGTCTAATTTTGTGAATATCGATCATGATGAGATTGTGTGGATGCCATGAATCTTTATTTGTATAAATTGGCTGTCAAACGTGATGTGTGTTAATAATGATTGAACTATTGTATTTTCTAATAAAGCAACTGTGTTAAACTTGGGTATTTTAGCAAGAGACAAAAATGGAACTTTCCTCAAATCGCAATGCATAGTGATAACTTTATTAAGTGATTCGTAGCAAGTGATATTTCTGCAAATCCAGATAAGATGGCACATTTCCAATGTTTTTTGTCCTCGGAGAACATTTCCCGTATTTTTTTGAAGAAATATTTTCGTGATTCGTCTACTATTAGCCTACATATGCTAGATTATTTGTTGGGCTCAAGATAAAATTCTATTCTGAGTCGATATTCTTCTCGTCGTATTAAATAGCAGTTGCAAAATGCCAAAAAAGGATTGTTTCACAACAGACAGCATTATTTAATCACGTGTCTATTAATTTTTATCTGGATATCTGTTGCATGATAAGTATTGTATGGCATTAAAATATAGTCTTGTCATAGACCATATCCAAACTTGTTACTAAAATAACTAATCCTGGATTTTCAAGAAAGCATTTATGGTTGTCTCCTGGAACCAACGACCATAATTTTTCCAATTTTGTGACTTGAGGGCAGTTTTGGCCTACCACCCGGGACGAACACACCAGATGCTTTTGTTAAATATTCGGCAAATACTTGACAACATTTTGCTAAACTTCTACTAAAATTTTATCAAATATTTATCTAACATAGCTGATAATTAGCCAATTTTTAGCAAATAGCAAATTATTTGGTAAAATTCTAATAAAATGTCTCAAACTTCTCTCTGATATTATCTTACACAACACTTACGTGAATTCCCAACAAAAAAACATTCTAAAAATGTTCAGAAAATGTCGTGAATTTGCTGAAAAAACATTCCAAAAAATGCTGTATGTTCAAATGACAATACATGAGAATATTATGAAACTGTTATCTTAAAACATTTTTAGAATGTTTTCTAGACATTGCCCCAATATTTTGCCACAACATATATAGTAGATGAACTGTAGTTTTATCAACAAAATGTGAGCATCCTGCGAATCCACTTTGTGAGTCAAGATGAAACTAAGATTAACGATGTGTAAATATATTGCATTATAATTATAATTATAACATGCATAATTTACACATCATAAAGCTTGTGGGTTTGATCTTGATGCATAAAGTGGGTTCGCAGACCGCCCACATTCTATTGATAAAATTACAGTTATCCTACGCCGTAGCAAAATATTGATGAAATTTGCCGTTGATATTAATTGAATATATTGTTGATCGAAGTCATCCTGCTACGAAATGCTCCAAGGATTAACAGCAGAAAAACTCAATGCTACTAAACAGGAGGCAGTGACAAGAATAGCCCTACATATTTAATATAACTGTTGATCGAAGTCATCCTGCTACGAAATGCTCCAAGGATTAACAGCAGAAAAACTCAATGCTGCTATAAAGCCAAAACATTCGGAGGCAGTGGCAAAGAATCCACTAAAGAATCACATAATTTAAAGACTCACCTCATCAGCAGATGTCAGCCTACAGAACTGTTGTAATTGTTCCTCTACCATCAATTGTGCTGGTTTGGTCAGTTTCAATCAGTTCCCATTTATGATATCTGTTTGATAGACAATGATGGCGGTCTGAAATGCACACTAGAGTTTTTGATGCAAGAAGTATTGAATGTGTTTGACGCACATAAGAGAAGGAATAGGCCATACAGAATATAACATAATTGAAAAATAGCAAGATGACACAGGTATTGATCGAGCTTCTATTATAAGAATGAACAAGGTGATATTTTTAACTATCTTAGTATCTTTTATCATCCCAATAATTTACAACGGCACGAATTAATCCATAACACATTTTCCCACGGTGGACAACATGCCGGTTAAGCAGAAAATCCGATTTCATATTTGATGTCAAATAATTTCCCCATTAACTGAAATCAGTAACAATAGCGTACCCTCAAATGTCTTGCACAAATCCAAATTATACAGTGAAGCATTTGACCTATTTAAAAAAACCACAAAAATTCGTATTTAAAAAAATATGCCAACCCTGCAGGCCTGACAAACGACGGTTTAGATATGCACGCAAGCTACATTATCGACAGTATCAATCAGAGAATTAAAAGAAGATTCAATCTTTTTCCATACAACCAGCTGGTACAGTGATAATAGTGTGGTCCCAAAGAAGCCCTGTGATCCTGATGTTTAGCACGACCACTTCACTTCAGTCATGTATCTTGGACAGTTTTCAATGCCACATTTGTGGACTACTTTTTAGTACCCCTTTCTCTCTCAAGAATAGATTTGCAGTAGATTCAATGACGTATGGGACGACTGCTGTGCACATTGCTAAGCGATACGCGCTATCATGGTGAGGATTGTCCATAGAATATGGATTCTCTCTATACTCGATGCTGATATATTTCAGAGAAAGTTAACTTTCTTATGATTTGATACGATCTGATGAGGGCCCACACTATCATCATCGTACCGACCAGCTCCCGAATGAAACACCCACTGAAAGACAGCCACATTCGAGAATCCGGAGAACGCTTGCAATTTTTTTTGAATGGAGGAAATTAATGTTTATTTACCACCCCTATTTTTGGGAAATCCCGTTAGATCGCCCGACTCCGGTACGCGTTCGTTAACACGAACTCGGCCCGGTAAACGGGTCGTTCCTACCGACACGTAGCCGGAACGAGCTCGTGTACCCGAAGGAGGTTCCAAAAAAAATCCGCCCTGCTGCTTGATTTACGGGCTTTCATTTAATCTCCAGTGCTCTGTATTTTAGATGGAGATTAAATGAAAGCCCGTTTTTACAAGCAACAGGGCGGATCCTACCTAAAGAGAAAAGTCAAACATGTCAAATAATAGGTTTATTCTTCATGAAATTGTAGCCACGTACCACAGTAACACTGCCTGGGATAGTTGACTAAAATAACAGTACCTGGGAAGTTTGACAGCAGTTCGGTAACACTAAACCATTCCTTGTGCAGTAATTGCCTTCACACTTGCAAACAGTTCCACGTAGAATCCATGTACAGGCCTACTTGGTTTGATATCCAAATCTTATCCGGAAATAAGAGAATCATTGTCTCTGAAAAAGGAAATATTTTTCATTGACATTTCAGGCTGGATTCATACTATCGTAAAAAGCAAGGATATGTATAGGATGCATCCATGCAAGAATTACATGATGTATTATATATAAAAGTACAAATGAAACAAAATTTGTAAATTAAATTAAGCAGTGTTTACTATGCCAGCATCAATTATAAATGGCATGCAAAATTATGATGAGATTAACATTCAAGTCAATGTATGAATTAAACAGAGCTTCTGTAGACCTAAAATAACAAGCAATGCGTCAATCATGTCGCAAAGCATCTGTAAGCATACTTTAGGCCTAGATAAATTTTATCACGTTTGTTTAAATTTTGGCATCTAACATTATAGGAGAGATTATTACTTATGTCTTTATATGCACCTCTTACCTCAATTCATTAGTTCTTACATAAGACAGTTTCAAAATGAAGTTTTAACCTAAATCACACTTGTCTACAGTTTGCTTTCCAATGAACTTGGTTTCTGTTTTCTGAACGAACTGTAGACAAGTGTGATTTAGGTTAAAACCTCATTTTGAAACTATAAGTACCAAAAATATGCGTGCAGATGCTTTGCGAACCAACGCTTGATCATTGATGAAGTCGCTGATGAAGTACAATTATATAAAATAACCAGTTAGCAGTAGAAGAAGCAACATCCCCGTGACGCCTGCATAATACCTTTTACATTAAGCTTGTTTCAATCGGATCATTAACACATTTCAAGAACTTAATACAAGCCATGATAAAAGCGAAATTAATGTGAAAAGCACTACAGTCCGTATCAAATCATCTTTTATGAATAAATAATAATGCGATGAATTATTTGTATCTACTAAATACGGGAGGTTTGCACCGTACAGCTTTACTGATGTAGGTCTCACTGTAAACTGCACACCACTAAAACAGCAGTTGCAGTAATATATCCGCTAAACTTAACAGAAAATATTCGTAGGAAACTTGAAAATGATGACGTCACAATTGGATGATTGATGACATCAATTAAAATCCGCTAATATCAGATAGAGCGTCTCTACGGATATTTTTTGTTCGGAGTGTAAAAACAGCAGTGAAAGTAATTTTAGCTGTTAATTTTAACAAATATTTCTTGTTTATAGTGCACTTGCATTAGTCACACTCGCTGTGACAAAGATAGTTTTTTTTAACTACAATACATCATCTCACTTGGCTCTCCTCCGAACTTCTATAGGGAATAGGAATGAACTCACGAGGATGCTGCTGCCTTCCCTGAAAACTAGACAAATTGATTTTGTTTACATCTGCATCAGTACCTTACAGTATTTCCCCAAAACCGCCGGTTAATCAGGGTTTGTACACCTAACGTCAGCCAGATAGCTAGACTCAAGCTAAAATTTTAGGCATGAAGCATTTCAGGAGAATGCAGTTTACTTTCCCTCCATAGAATAATATCCATATCAATGAAGAAATTTAAATATTGAAAGTAAATCAATCTCAAGATGACTGCAGACTTATGATTCTTGTTTTTTCCATGATTGATCATCATAATCCATTGCAAACGATCCTGAGCAGAGTGATATTTCAGCATGCCTATGAACGACTCTACAGGTGATTTTGTGATTTCATCTTTATGGTGGGACATGTCATTGATCTTCATAAATTGATAATGGGCAATTCCGTAAATAACGCAAGTACGTTCTGACACACAATCTTCATTTCTCATCATGAAGCAATGCGATTCTATCCATGAAAATTGCACCATACCATGCCAAAATAGCATTTAAAAACAACAATGAAATTAAATAAACAATAGATCAAATTGCCATACAAAAGATGTGCGGCTGGTAGGATTCGAACCTACGACCAAGGTTAACTAGACCTGTGCTCTAACCAACTGAGCTACGAGCCACTTACGCGACTCTGTCAGTTGGCAGGATCAAACCCTCACCACCACACATCAGTTGTCAAGGCAATAATAATCAATGGATAAATAACACGTCACAATTGTGACCGCCGACATTAAGGCAAGTAGCGGCGATCGATTGTCCATCAAAGCATCTTAAGCCATGTCGTGAATGCAATTAACAACAATGAAATTAAATAAACAATAGATCAAATTGCCATGCAAAAGATGTGCGGCTGGTAGGATTCGAACCTACGACCAAGGTTAACTAGACCTGTGCTCTAACCAACTGAGCTACGAGCCACTTACGCGACTCCGTCAGTTGGCAGGATCAAACCCTCACCACCACACATCAGTTGTCAAGGCAATAATAATCAATGGATAAATAACACGTCACAATTGTGACCGCCGACATTAAGGCAAGTAGCGGGGATCGATTGTCCACCAAAGCATCTTAAGCCATGTCGTGAATGCAATTAACAACAATGAAATTAAATAAACAATAGATCAAATTGCCATGCAAAAGATGTGCGGCTGGTAGGATTCGAACCTACGACCAAGGTTAACTAGACCTGTGCTCTAACCAACTGAGCTACGAGCCACTTACGCGACTCCGTCAGTTGGCAGGATCAAACCCTCACCACCACACATCAGTTGTCAAGGCAATAATAATCAATGGATAAATAACACGTCACAATTGTGACCGCCGACATTAAGGCAAGTAGCGGGGATCGATTGTCCACCAAAGCATCTTAAGCCATGTCGTGAATGCAATTAACAACAATGAAATTAAATAAACAATAGATCAAATTGCCATGCAAAAGATGTGCGGCTGGTAGGATTCGAACCTACGACCAAGGTTAACTAGACCTGTGCTCTAACCAACTGAGCTACGAGCCACTTACGCGACTCTGTCAGTTGGCAGGATCAAACCCTCACCACCACATGAAATATTTATCACTTTTCAAATATTCAACAGTAGTCCCTCTAGCGTCGAAAGGGGGACTGCCATTAAATTAATTAATTAAATTGTTTTTATTATATTGTACTTATTTATATGTTTTATATATTGTTACTTATTATATAGAAGGGACTACTATAATGTTTCAGAACGTTCGTGCGTTATCTTTGAAATTGTTCTAATCGTTGTGAATGAATTATCATTCAGGTTCAGACAAGACACTACTCATGTTATAAAAAAACCAATTTGCTCACCAGTTTATCAAGAGCTTTCTATACTGCTCGTTGAGCATTTCATGAGTAATCGTCCTAAATTCAGCTACAATTCATTGCTACGATGATGTAGCGTTAATGAGAGATGCTGTTTCATGTCGGTACAGCGCACGTCCAATGTAATTAAATATTGAATAGGCCTATTGAACGCTTTCCTTCTGATGAGTCCATAGAGTTAGATTTGCAAACTACACCACATGTGTGACACATTCACAGATGACTGCTTTGAATTTGTATCCGTTGCGAATACATGCTGGAAATGTCTCATGTCAGCTCAAGATGACATAGATATCTATCAATCCGAACTCTGTGCCCCGACCGCACTCGAAAGATAGGCTCTAATTAGTGTATCTGACATGCGTGTGGAAGTGACAACAAGCCACGAGGCCGATTATCCTCACAAAATCTGACAGATGAGACCACACTATGCCCATAGAGGTCTATATGACTATACTTTATTGATGTCACAAAGCAAAACACCTCGATGGAATGCTGCATAAAATCGATATGTTGCAGGAAGTATTGAGAAATTAAGCATGTTTATCAAAATAGCGAATGAAGATAGAACTAATGCATTGCTGAATTAGTGAACAGTGAATGACTACATGAATGTTGTTCAGGTGTTCTAAAGCATGAATCATTGCACCAGGGAAATCAGTCAAGCCACTGAAGTCAGCTGAAGACATTGTATGAGATTGCAATACATGGCTCGATAGAAAATGTGCCCCTCCATCTCAAAATAATATGAGCATGTTATGCTCCACTGCAGGTAAGATTCTGACTAACATTTGTTGCTTCGAAATTGCATGCATTATGCTATGAAATACTCAAGATGGCTAATAAAAACATGTTAGGGACATATTAATAATCAGGATTTACTAAGCAGGTGGGAAGTATTTTGGGATACCGTACATAAATTAACACTTTAGATATTCACGCAGTTTGCAACTGCACGGTCTATGTCCATTTATTGAATGATAATTGTGCTTTTTACTTTTATCTTTCCTAAGTCAAAATAACGCTCATGTTGTCATTAAAAGAGAATCCTCTCTTACTAGTACAGGGATTATTATTGGAAATTAAATATTGGTGGTCTACGTGGCACAGTGGCTAAGTGCTTGGCTAGCGATCTTTCGGTCCAGAGGTCGAGCCAAAGTGTCATAGGAAGTCGTCAGGAAGGGCATCCGGACCAAATGGTCACAGCCAGAATAAAGTCTGACTCTGTGTCAACACAGTCAAGGCCCAAGTAAGGTAGAGTAGACGTTGACCGTAGAGTCCACATTTTACTTCAATTAATTAAAAAACATAATATTGCATGAATTATCAGACTGAAATGAAGTTATATCACGTCATCATTATTACGTAATGCATAGGCTATGCTTAACCTTAATCGTGCATACATAAGCCTACAACGATCAAGGATGCAATCAGAACACTAGAACCTTCAGAGATGAAACAATACATATAATATGTCCGACATTACAGTTTAGCTGATCATCAGTCTGCAGCTGCGACCCCTATCCTGTTTTTCTGAAATTATCTTCATATGATATCTTAATAAACAATGAAAAAAGTAGTCCACTGCAGGGGAAGGAGAAAATTAGTTTATTTGAAATTGATTGCACTGAATTGATTGATGAACCATCTTCAATTCAATTAATTGATTGGATCAGCTGCCAACTATTCCAATTAATTACAATTATTCACAAGCAAAAAAGCGATTTATTGAACGATTACTGCAAGTTATAATGTATAATTAGTAGGTCTACACGGTCGATGATTTGATATTCTGTAGGTATACTCGTTTTTGAAGCGAAGAAATGTTTGATGTTAGCCTAATGCGAAGCTTGCTGTTAATAATCTACACCATTCATTTAAACTTTAATTTAAAAGTCTCTAACTAGTAGATATAAATGCTTCGTATTTACACTTAGATAAAAGTCAAATTAAGGTCACGATTGTCAGTGACAGTGTTTGAACCGAAAAATATTGCGCATATATATATTATATATTATTATAAAAATATAATGCATATTGATTATCAGTCATTGCTTGATATTGCCATCAGAACATTTTCATGTTTATCATGCAAATTAGTTCAACGAGCATAGTGATGCAGAAAATGCATGCTTGTGATTGCAAATTTTATTTCTGCAGGTGTTTTAGTGCACTTTCGTAGACCTGTGTGCTGTGGAACTAACGTTCTAAGTGTTAATCAATCAAGTGTCCGTCAACAGCGGAAAGATCTACCTAGATTTGGCAATTATAAAAAATAATTGCAATTATTGTCAACTAATTGATTGCTCATGTGATCCAATTGAGTCAATTGATTCTCAGCAAAAAAAATGAGACCACTTAAATTGCCAACAATTTTTTCCAACCCTAGGTTGTGTTCCAGTACCGTATGAACTCCATCTCAATTATCCTGCGTCTTGCGACATGTGATATAAATTTCAACAGTACTTCGATAGTTTCCTACAGAAAATGTACCCTTTAATCAATTGATATTTTAAGATCATACTCCCGCTATCTTGCATCGCAATGTAGCCACATGATTATGGGCTTCATAACCGTGCACTGTATTACAAACATTTTATCAATTGATTCAAATAAATTCACAAATATATACTTCAAGCATCATCTGAACACTTTCATGTTAAAATTTAAGATAGAAGTGCAACTATCAATTACAACTATGCTATGAATCTGTTCGGTTTAGCATCAGTGCCCTATCTAATTATAAAAAATTGAAGTACAGCCTGGAAACTAAAAATTAATTGCATTGCAATTTATTGGTCACAATGATTACTGTAACCCAAATATTCCAATTAATTAATTTCTGTTACAGAAAAATTGCAATTGATTGCTTGCAGTCTGTCAATAATTGCTATCCATTGATTGATTTGTAATGAAGTTATTTAGTTGAATGCCAACTTGCAATACCGCCTAGACACTCACCATCATAGGAAAAGCATAGCACATTCAGTGATTAAGATTATTAGTCTACCTATCTTATATTATGTCATTAAATCTTAAATTTATGTCAATCTAGGCACGCGACTTCTTGTCCTCTAGTTTGAATAGTCACTCCGACTAGGAATTTAGCAACATGTATTTCATGCAGAAAGTCACCGCCCAAACTGATAATAAGCCACTTTACGACTTGCACAATCTGCCGATGTATGCAGCCTAAATAGGTGCAGCACAAGTTTTTATCTAAGTCGAAAATTAAAATCAAGAATTAATCTAATCAAATTGTGATTAAAAAATTCCAATTAATTGATTGCTGACATCATGTGATTCCAAGTAATTGATAGCTGACATAAGATGATTACAGTTAATTGATTGCTGTCATCCAACTATTTCAATTAGTTTTTGGTGAATCCTGAACCTAGGTATAGAATATTTACTAGAAGATAGGCCAGAGTCTTCGAGCTCAGCTAGCAGTGGCCCAAAGAATTAATAAAAGGCGACTGCGCAATGATCCTGATGGTACTAAATGATGTGATTTGATGGCATCCTTTAATTGAAAATGGAATCCAATAACAGAACCTACGCAGGCCTACATCATTCTTTCAATTTATGAATTTCTTAGCCAACTAAACCTACATCGCTAGACACTGAGAAAGTTAAGCTACCAGATTGTTAATGTGCTGCAAAAGATGGCCATTGAGAGAAAACACCTTTTAAATATTAAACAACCAGAACAAAGTATATCAATGAAAATTGTGATCTATTATACAAAATTTACTGAAATTGCATGCACTAAGTCAAACCGAAAATATCACTGTCCAGTCAGTTCTTATTTATTATTCAAATTTCTGTGAGCCATGATCCTAAAATTCAAAACGTGAGAGATTTTCGTCAAAAAAGGTCATCCTGTCGAATCTTGCAGCGATGGACTTCCAAATTTGCTATGAAATTAAGGAAACACTTCCCGTTAGATCGCCCACCCGCGTAACGAGTTCGTAGCGAAGCTGGGTAGCGGGAAAACTTCGTGAAGCATGAAATGACTTCAGACGCATTCTGTGCTCACTAGGGCAACTTCCTTCGACAGCAGGTTGACACTGAAGTGCCTTTAGATCATTTTAAAACAAAAAAAATTGGTCGGGCTGAGGTCGGAATTTTATTGGGATAACGGAGATTGTGAGGGAGAATGATGTTGGTAAGGGTTAGTAGGCTAGGCATGCGGCAGATAGAACTGGGTTACATGGTACCAGTTGGAGATGACCTGATCTGACTTAAAGAAACCCGTTCCTACAGACAAGTAGTCTTTTGAGAACTGGAGGAACAAGAAATCATTCAATGTTGATGAAACAAGAGTTGAATGATTTCTTGTTCCTGTAGTTCTCGAAAGACTACTTCTCTGCATGAACAGGTTTCTTTTAGCCAGATCAGGTAATCTGCAATTGGTAGGCCTAACATGTAACCCAGCTCTATCTGCCGCATTCATAGGCTACTAAGACAATGTCATCTACCGCGGCGGTCGTGTTCTGGTGTACCTGATGTGAAAGTTAGATTATCCAGTATTATGGTAGCATAGTGAGACTGTTTGGTGATAAAACTTACATCATTGGATTCGTTGTTACCTCAAGATCACCAATTGCCTATTGCCTTCGCATTTTGTGCTCGATCTCATTCATTTTTTTGGGATTATTTCTCATTTGTGTCCATTTTGGCTGAAGACTGTTCAGTCCGTCGAGGCTTGTTACTTCGTTCCGTCGTGACAACACGCACATTCAGTAATCGATACCACGCAGTCTTTTTAGCATTTCTCGACTTATCTACATCATTCAACCTTTATTGCTGTCAAGCTTGTTTGGTCAATCAGCTTCGGTGTCCGATCTAGAAGCCCGAGGTACCTGGCTTAATTCCATCTTAATTTTTTTCAGATTGAATAACGGCATGCCTTCACAAGATGACCAGCATGTACGAAAGTCGGTGCGAAATACACGGGCGAATTCCAATTGTGAATTTGTAACGATTGAAGACATCAGGTCTCTAATGAACGACCATAAGAGGGAAATAATTTCTTGCCTGTCATCCAAAGTAGACGAACTTAACGCGACGGTCAGCAAACTGGTTGCAAAAATTGATGAACTTGAGATCAAAGTGTCAGACTTACACGATAAACAAAAGGATCAACAACGTGAAATCGATGAACTACACGACATTGCTGCTTCGTTTTCAGACCCTGAATCGTTGGTACGGGAATGTGAGGATCGCCTCAATCGCAAAAATAATATAATTGTCTTTGGGTTGCAAGAGAAATCCTCCGGTTCAATAGATCAAAAGAAAGAGCACGACCGACTGCAACTAAAGCATATAGTCGACTTTCTTGGTGTCTCGGATATTGATATTTGTCAATGCAATCGAATAGGTAGACCTCGTAAGGATGGAAATCGCTTACTTCGAATTCAAGTGAACAATATTGACTCCAAAAAAGAACTACTTCAGAGGGCAAAATCTTTAAAGAATTCGGAATTTTCTTCTGTTTTCTTGAAACATGACCTAACCCCCATGCAACAGGATAAGGAAAGGAATTTGAGGAGGGAACTGGAGATGCGTCGAAAGAACGGTGAAGATGTGGTTATATTTCGTTGTCAAGTGAGATCTAAGAGTGAATTGAACCATTTCCATCAGTGATTTTACCGACTTTGCATCCTCGCTTACCTTCATTTATGTCCACTAATGTTAATCGTGCTTTCCCTAAGCTTGATGAAATTCACGCTAGCATTTCCAGTAAAGAACTTGACATTTTTGCAGCTACGGAATCATGGCTTGACTCAGATATTGATGACATCACTATCGGTTTGAATAATTACAGAGTTTTTCGAGATGACCGTTCGGATGGACGAATGGGTGGCGGCGTAGTACTTTGGATTAAAGATTCCCTTCAACCTGACCGTTGGGATGTTATTGGTCATGATTATGGCTCAAACAGTATCTGGGTCGTTTTTTCACAAACTCAAATTATGCTTTGTGTGCATTTATCTACCTCCATCCTGCGTTATTAGGTCTACGTCCGATTTGCAATCATTCATATCGGATAATGTCGATAATGTTCTGTTTCATCATCCGGAATATAACATCCTCATTACTGGTGACTTTAATCGTCTAGACACATCTTACTTACTGAGTTCGTTTGACTTATGCAACGTAGTGAAAAGTCCTACTAGACTTAACGCTATCCTAGATCTAGTGCTCTTGTCTTCCTCCATATCCCCACAATATAAAGTAGAAATCGGTCCACCTATATCAACCAGCGACCATCGAACGATTTTATGTACTCCAAATAATTGCATTTTGCCTCCAAGTAGCAAAGTTTGTTGTACGTACGATTTGAGATCATCGAATGTCGACGCTTTTCTTCGTCTGTTGGGTAGTTGTAACTTCAAGCAATTTTATGACATGTGTGTTCCTCTCGAAGAGAAGTGTTCATTTTTTAACGATACCATCCAATGGTGTTTTGCCAAAACCATACCTTCGACTACCGTAATAATGAGTTCCAAAGACAAGCCCTACATAACTCCCCTGATAAAATCATTGATAAACTCAAGATGGGAGGCTTACCGCAACCGAAATTTTCATATTTACAAGCATTTGAGTTGCAAGATTAAATCCTTAATTGCAACTGAGAAATGGAGGTGGGCCCAAAAAGCTTGCTCCGGTTCAAAGGAGCTTTGGAACGTTGTAAATGAAGTGCGTGGGACAAAGAAATCTTCCTTCTCTATAATGGATCCCATTTTGAGCCAATTCTCATCAAACATTGATGCAGCTGAGTTCATTAACTCTCTTCTACAGGCTTCTCAAACTCAATGTTCGAGCACAAATATCAGGCAAGACTACGATGATGATTGGGCTCCGCTTGTTAATCAGGAAGATGTGGAGAAACAACTTTCATATCTGAAATCGAACAAAGCCTCGGGCTGCGATAATATCCCATCCGTAATTTATAAAGAAGCTGCACTAATTATAAGTGCACCGCTGACCCACATTATTAATGTCTCCATTCTTACCCGTCGGTTTCCATCCTGTTGGAAACATAGCGTCATCAGGCCTATTCCGAAGTCCTTACCTGCAACCTTGGATGAATTGAGACCAATTTCTCTGTTGCCCGTCCCTTCCAAAATCTGTGAACGTGTGATTTTGAACTCTGTTATTCCTATATTCCACCAGTCCTTCGGCAAATATCAATTCGGCGGTTTGACAAACTCCTCGACTACGGCTGCATTGATATGTCTACACGAGAAAATCACTTATGCCCTTTATCAAAAGACTGCTTTGGGAACCGCAGTCCTTGCATATGACTTTAGTAAGGCATTTGATAAGCTTTCTCATAATGTGATAATCAAAAGTTTGCAGGAAAATCATTTTCCGAAAGGGTTTATCAAATGGTTAACTGACTATCTCTCCCATAGAACTCAATCAGTTAAAATTTGTAACACTATCAGTGACTTCCTTCCCGTAACAAGCGGTATTCCTCAAGGATCAATATTAGGGCCTTTCCTATTTAATGCCGTGGTTGGTTCTCTTGTTCCTACACATTTAACAAGTACCATTGTAAAATACGTCGATGATTGCACATTTGTGATACCGATCTACCCTCACACCATAACCGCACCTTATGACGAGCACACAGGGATGGTTTCGTGTCTAGTTCCATTGGCCTTCCGCTCAACTTCCGGAAGTGCAAACTTCTTTGGATCCCTAAATCGTCTCAATGCGTCTGCCCTGCGATTTCTGGTATACTTCCTGTACAAACGATAAAAATTCTGGGAGTGACTTTCTCTTCAGATCTAAAATGGGATTCTCACTTCGACATTGTCAACAGAATTGCGTCACAGCGACTGTATGCCTTGAGGATTCTACGTCCTGTGCTCGGTTCGATGGATTTAAAACGTGTATACTGTGGTTTGATCCTCTCTACTATTGAGTACTGTTCTCCTTTGTTCGTATCATTATCTTCTCGTAACAAGATTTTGCTGAACAAGATACAACGTCGTGCTCATCGAATTGTGTGTAGTCAAGAGTGCAATTGTACGTTCTTTCCGGACTTAGATTCCCGTCGATTAAATAGTGCTGTTCGACTATTGCACAAGATCTCTACAAATCCTGACCATCCTCTGCATCGATTGTGTCCGGTCACATCTGCTCATTCTGGTAGATTTCTTCAACCCGTTTCTCGAACCACACGCCGGCTTAATTCCTTTTTTCCGTGTACAGTTGCTATTTCTAACAATTCTAATACATGATAGAATTACTTTCTTATAATGTCCTATAATCGATTCTGGATTAACGATAAAGATTAAATTCTAATGGCTGTGCTTCCTGTTAGTTCATTTCTGCTGTTGTTGCTCTTGTACGTTCATGTACAGAAATTTTATCGTGAAGTATTGTGTACATTATGATTCCCAATGTCTTCTGAAAATATACATTTACTTACTTACTTACTTACTTACTAACCCTTACTAACACTATTCTCCCTCACAATCTCCATGTGTATTCATGGATAGTAATATCCGGTGTCATTTGATATGCTCGTGATTTCTGAGCATAACTTTGATTGAAGCACTATCTTTGCCCCTGAAGATGATAGCGCTGAGCTATCGAAATGTATTGAACTTTCGCTAAAATACAAGTACTTGACCTTCCACAAAACCACAATAAAAATGTGTCTCCATTGAAACGTGTCTGTAATAAGCTCAGTATAATTGTATTATATCTCATAATTTTATATGATCGTTAAAGAGGCCGAATCATGCCAAGTAATTTCCTTGTATGTTATTGTTTGTTTCATTTGTTGCATATATTTTTTGGAAAAGCAAAAAGCTCTACAAATATCATATTTTAGTTTTACTGCAAGAGTAATGCATTTGTGAAGATTTTGTTTTACCGTGAATTTTTCAATCGTACTGTCTGTAAGGCAGCTTAATTTCAAAAGTTTTTCTTTTTAGTATAAATACTTTTTTATTATCACATAGGACCTTTTCGAGTTGCCAAATCGATGTGACCTTGACAACTCGAAAAGGTGATTATTTGCAAAAATTTTCACTTTTTACATGAACTTCGTCAAGGTCTCTTCGAAATTTTTAATCGGTCAGAGCTCGATTATTTTGGGAAAACCGGCAATTCTAAGTTTGAAAACAAATTAGTAAATTGCACTTGCGTGTAATTTGTGATTACGTTTCATCCAAAATATTTTGATAAAACCAATAGTTTAGATTTCTTTGTTTTACTGTATGGTCATGCACAGGAAAATTTAAAATGTCGAAAAGCCCATGCATACAGTTTATTCTTTTGATGTTGGTGTCCAAATTTTTTTTCCTATTCTCCAACTCCAATATCTAGTATAGTCTTTCTGTTAATGTCTACTCATCAATTTCAGCTAAATTCATAGCACGGTGAGTATTCATTGAAATATAATCATGTTGTCCTTATGAAATGAGAGAAGATTTCTTTTGAAATACCAGCTAGAGTATTTTTTCAATTGCATGAGCAATCCAGAGGAATGTTGATTGATGATTGATCCCATTGCCTAACAATGGGAGACACTGCATCTGAACCGACCAGAGAATAGCATTACTTGCGAGGAAATACTATTCCTCTCAATGATATATTAGTAGATATAGTATTTCAATGAATGCTCACCGTGCTATGAATTTAGCTGAAATTGATGAGTGGACATTAACAGAAAGACTACACTAGATATTGGAGTTGGAGAATAGGAAAAAAAAATTGGACACCAACATCAAAAGAATAAACTGTATGCATGGGCTTTTTGACATTTTAAATTTTCCTGTGCATGACCATACAGTAAAACAAAGAAATCTAAACTATTGGTTTTATCAAAATATTTTGGATGAAACGTAATCACAAATTACACGCAAGTGCAATTTACTAATTTGTTTTCAAACTTAGAATTGCCGGTTTTCCCAAAATAATCGAGCTCTGACCGATTAAAAATTTCGAAGAGACCTTGACGAAGTTCATGTAAAAAGTGAAAATTTTTGCAAATAATCACCTTTTCGAGTTGTCAAGGTCACATCGATTTGGCAACTCGAAAAGGGCCATAGTTTTTATTCAATGTGATTGATAGCAAAATTATTTTACATAGTTGTAGATAAACACATCAAAGTAAAAGCCCACAGGTTTCGAAACTAAAAGTTGTAGTTATAATGCGGATACTTATTCGTAGCATAAAAATGTTTAGCAGCTTAAAAAAGGATAATTCTTGTGGAGTTTTTATGACACAAAAATCTAAAATACATAGGATATGCTACTTTTAGCAATTGCTGGAGACCAATATTCGGGTTGTAGATGTCAATTATTGCTGCTTACAAATGTACTTAATAACATTTTCGAAGGTCTACAATAATTGTAACCTAAGCTTGGAAGTTTAACTGCCTTGATGAATAGGTTTTAAGTTAGAATATTCAGATAAATAAGTGAAGGGAGCCGATATTGAATAAATTACCGTAACTTACCGGATAAATTACCGTAACTTACGGTAAGTTACCCGAAAAAAAATTACCGTAATTTATACGACCCTATAGCCCTATTAGATAAATTATCTCGGTTTTTTCAACCCGGGAGGCTTTATCAAAGCGGATTCTTACCTAAACCAAATTAATTTGGAAGTTGAATGTAGTATCATAAAGTTATACCAGATCACTCTAGAAATTCATGTAGTGTTCACTGGAATTTGAAAAAAATGCAAATTCATGAATCACATTTCACTGACTGAATATAGATCAAATTGCCATGCAAAAGGTGATATGCACATTTCTGCATACCCTGCATTAGTGATGCTACTTGCTATGGAGTAAATTTTCTTCATTCCATCTATGCTATTCTTCACCAACCGCTGCTGACTATTAATCTTACACTAACTACTCCATCGCCTTGACCCGGAAAGAATTTCTTCTACACCTGGCTGGGTGTATGAAAAAGGCATCAGTTGATATACTGCATTTTTCAATGGGATATTATGAATTGATGTTTAGACAAGATAGAGTCTGTATACACAAATACAAAAGCTGCAATACAAACAATGGAAAGATAATAAGGTTTACTGATTTCGAGGCATTAATTAAAGATCTGACGAAAGTCTGATTTGATCTGTAATGAAAATAGTCGAGTGAAATCAGTGGAAGTCCATGTGAAAATAATTAGATGGCAATTGCTCCTTTGACTCTCACATTGTTCCTTTGTTCAATGGATCGACAACTTAATGCAAATTTTGCTCCACGAGTTATGTTCAATTATTCCTTAAACAGGCATGAGTTTAAGGATAAACGATTGGCAAATGTTTGAAATGTAGCATTATGCTGTAGGATGTATGATTTATGCTGCAAATGTAGGATTTATGCTTGCATGTGTTCACAGAAAAAAATTCCATTAAGAATTATTTCTTTGGGAGAATTCCGTTGCGAAAGTTGTTGATAATAATTCTCATAGCAGCTTCGAAAGCCCTCATCTTTTTTTCTCTGGCTCTACGAATGTATTCTTTGCGCATACAATGATAATCTATTAATCTGCAGTTGATCGAGCGTCCATAGCGGCCTCTATCGTGAATGAGTCCGTGCTCTTTCAAACACAGTCTATTTTTTTAACACTGTTTCAACAGTTGGTTCTTTCGGAAGAGGACAGGTCGCATCAATCGCCACCAGAAAAGCACAAAGGGAGATGAGAGCCAATAGAAGTTTCATCTTGATGTTAAAATATGCTTTTGCACAAAATTATCAAGTTCACGACTGAAGCGATTCATCATGTCAGCAACTAATTTTGAATTTTTATAGGCATCAGTGAATAACAACGGTCATAGAGATAACAGGAAAGTGCTACATGTTAGATATGGCTCTAATTGGTCAACTAACAGACATTTGAGTTCAACTAACAACTAACTTGAGCAATTGAAATGTACATGATTTTGAAGTCGATTATCTGAACGTTTAGAAGATAAAGTTATTTCAAGAGCTATTAATAGATGAGTAAATGATTGTCTTTCATGTACTAATTTTCAATTGGTATGTGTCTATGTAATTATATATCTGATGGTGGCTTGCCTTTTAGTTGTTCTTATATATGTATGTGCAAATGTCTGCGAGTCTCTCAGATGTAGCATTCTTGGCAATGTTCAGTCATATTGATAAACCAGGGAAGAGCGCTCTTTAAATGGAAATTTATCTTTATATTGGCAAAATGATCTGTGTTCTGTAATATTTAATTAATATTATTTTGGATTCTTTCAAAATTCTATTTATGCTTTTCACGTTTTCTTTTTTATTTCTTTGTACGATTCTTCTACAAAAGGTAATTTCCAGGGTGTCAGGTGACTTCGACCCCCTGACATTTCGACCTCATAAATTAAGTCATCTTGACCCCATGAAATGCGGTTATCAAATCTGCGCTCCTGCATAGTGCGTTGGTTACATATACGAGTATAGATCATATGCTCTATTCAATATAGATATAGATATGTATGCTCTATTCAATTTCCTGCATATTAGCTGGCAGTTACAAGCTTCATCTGTCTGTTTAATCGATTTTGACATCTATCAAAGATTTCAAATTCCGCGTGTTGTGGATTACTTTTCCTGATGGATATTTCGGCTTTAACTTGCATTCATTTGTTAAAGTACGGCTCATAGGGGTCTATTCTGCCTATCTGAAGTAGATTCACTCAGTGATAATCAAGCACTGACGAGGCAACAGGCATATTCGGCGATTGACAAAACGCAGCCAGAGTTAAAACAGCAAAAGTTATAAAAGATTGCCATAGTCATAAATCCTGAAAAAATGAGAATTTTCAGCCAATTTTTTTGACAACGTTTCTTCTAACGACTCTTAACCCCCCAAGACCATCTATCGTCCATGATCGTGCACCAAAAAAAACCTACAAAAAAGCCAAATTTTGAGAAAAAGAAAAAAATATCATTAAAAAAGAAAAATGTGAATTACAACCCGAGTCACACAGCCACCATTTCTACACCGAATTTGCTCGTTCATGGCTCATTGTGACCGGAGGGGCAATGCCAAGGCCCCATCAGCAGAAAGAAATTTCAAAATGCCTTTCTTGGCGCCCAGCAGTGTCCCCAAATCCATCCTATAGACAAAAACATCGCAATTCAGGTGAATGAGTTACAACCCGAGTCACACAGCCTTCATTTCTACACCGAATTTGCTCGTTCACGGCTGATTGTGACCGGAGCGGTATTGCCAATGCCCCATCAGTAGAAAGAAATTGCTCTTGGGCGCCAAGAAAGTCATTTTGAAACTTCTTTCTGCTGATGGGGCTTGGCATTGACCCTCCGGTCATAATTAGCCATGAACGAGCAAATTCGGTGTAGAAATGTCGGCTGTGTGACTCGAGTTGTGACTGGATATTCGCAAGTATATCAAATTGTACGCACAATCGGGGATTTTATGTTTTTTCAAAGGTGACGATCAGGGGCGACAAGGAAGGAATTTTAAAATTTCTTTCTGCTGATGGGGCTTTGGCAATGCACCTCCGGTCACAATGAGCCATCATGGAGCGAGATCGGTGTAGAAATGGCGGCTGTATGACTCGGGTTGTAACTCGAATTCACCTGAAAAGCGATGTTTTTGTCTATGCGATGGATTTGGTGCACTGCTGGGCGCCAAGAAAGGAATTTTGAAATTTCTTTCTACTGATGGGTGTTTGGCATTGCCTCTCCGTTCACAATCAGCCGTGAACAAGCAAGATCGGTGCAGAAATGAAGGCTGTGTGACTCGGGTTATAACTCATTCACCTGATATGCGATATTTTTTACATAGGCCAAATTTAGGGCGCTCTTGGACGCCAAGAAAGGCATTTTGAAATTTCTTTCTGCTGATGGGGCCTTGGCATTGCCCCTCCGGTCACAATGAGCCATGAACGAGTAAAATTCGGTGTAGAAATGGTGGCTGTGTGACTCGGGTTGCAACTCACATTTTTCTTTTTTAATGATATTTTTTCTTTTTCTCAAAATTTGGCTTTTTGTAGGGTTTTTTGGTGCACGATCATGGATGATAGATGGTCTTGGGGGGTTAAGAGTCGTTAGAAGAAACGTTGTCAAAAAAATTGGCTGAAAATTCTCATTTTTTCAGGATTTATGGCTATGGCAATCTTTTATAACTTTTGCTGTTTTAACTCTGGCTGCGTTTTGTCAATCGCCGAATATGCCTGTTGCCTCTTTGGAAAGAGATGAAATACGCAGGAAAAAGAAGTAACTCGAAAATCGCCCAGAGCTGGGGTCGAAATCAGTACATCGATGAGGTTATTGTCCACATAGGTTAATACGTGCAAAAAATTGTACTCAACTTATGAATAAGCCATCCTGAAGTTATGTTATGCCTATTAGGAAGAAAAGTACTGAGGTGCCTTTGCTGTACGGGCACTTTTGCATCTGGATTTTTCAAAATTAATTTCAGACATCTTTACTTTAGGTACAATTGTAGCTTGTTTGAAATTGATTCTACTTGAAGTTGCTACAGCTGATTTTAACTTAATTTCCAAAACTCATTCAATTTGTCTTCGTCTGAATCTTCATTTTTCTTTACTTTTTCGCATTCTTTGAAAATCTTTGTATGTAATTTCTGTTGTAGCCATTTTTCTCAAATATACGCTGAACAAAATATTTGTTTTCATCATGTTTTTGAGGCTTAGTCGTAAATTGTTTGGAGCTGCCGGTCTTGATATCATTCCGTTTGTGATTTTTAGGCTATATAGGTAGGCTAATGTAGACTCGCAGATATTTACACACACCAGGGATGCGGAGTCGGAGTCCTATCAAATGATAGGACTCCGGACTCCGGCCTATAACTAGACCCGAAATATAATACAAACGAATTATTTATCCTCGTATATGGCTGTCACTGTCTTGATGTCAACTTTCTCCGTCAAACAAAAGTATAGATACACTGCTGCATGCAAAGTTTGTAAAGTTGAGGGACTGAACCGTGATAGTGAAAAAGGATTGTCTTTTCACTCTGTGATTTAATAGAGAAGACAAACCTTCCTAGCCTCGATCGCACCTTCGCACCAAAGGTCACATCACAGACAAAAATGAAATACTGGCTTGTTTGAGAATATTGCCTCTTCCCCAAACGTTAATCTTGTGTGATGGCTCCTCCGAAGAGCAATTAGCATCGAAAGTGTACTCTTATTTTTTGAAGAAGGATGAGGGATTTTCCTGCCTGGTAGAGACTGGAGAAAAACCATGTGAAACACACATCAACAAAATGGGAGGAGCCGAGTCGCATGCATCCAATTTAAAGCGACATTTGATAAACTTTCATCGAAAATGATTGATAATTAATACAGCAATGATCACTAAAGATAGGTTCAGGAAATTGCCAGTTTTTTAAAAAAACCGAACTATATATAGTGGCCACCCGGAGTCGGAGTCCAATCAAAATGATAGGACTCCGCATCCCTGACACACACGCATAAAAGAACATCTAAAAGGCAGACCACCATCAGAAATAGAATTGGGTAGACACATACCAACAGAACGAAACACACCATTATTACAGAATATTATTATTAGAAACACTTCTAATCAAAGCTAGTCAAACGAATAATAAGGAACAGCAATCTTAAGTCAGAATCGCTGCTTTTGTTGTATATATTGTCATTTTGTTCGTCTGTATCATTATTTCATCATCATCTGTTCATGGAATTAACCCTTCAATTCATGACTTATGATACCTTCTGAGAAAAAATGCTTTGTTCCGTAATTTACATAATTATGGCAAAAACTATATGCTAGACAAGAAAATTATTCGTTGTGACCCTCCTTTGTTACATTTATTGATTGCTGCCATATGGCAACATGTTGAAATAGCATAGGACTGAGGTTTCAGAAATAACTCAGATATTAATTTTAAATGTTTTTGTACTGCCTAATTGCCATCAATGGAGAAAAGATGAATGATTAAGGGTAACGCCACATGACGAGCCGCGCTTTGAAGCTAGCAGCGAGATCGCGACGTCAAGCTTCGAACTTAGAGAGTCTAGTGGCCACATGATGAGCGGTACAGCTTGGTTACCGCTTGCATCAATCTAGCTGATAGTGCAGCTGTAGCTGATGTGTTCACATGAAAAGCGTTGACTGCTTTATCACAGCTTTGAAAAAGCTAACTATTATTATTAATTCTCAAGCATGCGTAAAAATCATTCCACGTCAAGATATGTCACTTAGAAAGGTTCTTTTGTTGAGTGAATTGATGGAGACATCTTCTATTTTGAGAAGTAATATTGTATTTGAAGAGCGTGATCATTGGGTTCATCAGATCAATGCAAAAAGAGACGAGTTGGGTGAATTTCATCATTTGATACCAGAATTGAAAGAGGATGCAGAGAGATTCTATGGTTATTTTCGAATGCTACCGAAGACATATACAACGATTTTCAATATAGTTAAATCGGATCTCATCAAAGAAGACATAGGTTTCAGGCGACCAGTATCAGCCGAGGAACGATTCGCACTAACTTTAAGGTAAGTATAATTGATTCGTCTAAGGAGATTCGTATTTTTTATCCATTTATGCGAAAACAGACATCACCCAGATTTATGCAATTACCCTAAATTTTCATTGGCCTGCATGTGCTGTATAAGTGTAAATGTTATTTTTCATCGAACAGTCTGACATATATAGCAGGTGATTTGAAATCAAAATACATGTAATTGTTGCAGTAATAAGTAATAATTTGATTTGTTGTCTTGCTTGATGACATATATTTTGCTGTAATTTTACAAGAGATATATAAACTTCAATTTAAGCGCTTATTTGGAAGCTTGAATATAGGCCTACATGTATATATACGCATGTTGCAATTGTATGTGAGAACGGCTTGAATACTCCAAATAGTGTTTACTAATGAAGTCTAAAATTACATGAAAATATCCAGACTTAAAAACAGTGTAATGAAGTTTTAAGAAAATGCTCTATTGTTCAAGTGAGCAAGGTCTTGGAATGCAGGAGTATCGTACGAACACATGATAGAAGATGAGATTTCTATTGTGGAGTCTTTGTTATTCTTTGATAATTGCTGGAAAACGGCATCGTTGATTTAACCTTATTGATCTCAGTTTTTGTTTTCATAATCAACATAGGGTCAGTCAATTTTCTCAAGTCATGCGAGATAGCAATGCAAAAGGTCGTCCACTCATCACTTGGCACGTTTGACTCTGCCATAAAGGCTTGTAGGTTTTGCATTTTCTCTCGTTCAATTTGCAGAAGCTCATCATTCAATTGCGCTTTCTTAGATTTTCGAAATTCCGTGTTCCGACATGAAGATGAGTCACGAGTGACAGAAGATTGGTCTCCAGAAGTATCGCTTTCGACGTACGTTGGCTCATCTGTGACGCTATCATGAAAACTTCCATGCAAATCCCGTCCTACAAATTGGTCCTTCATGTACAACATGGCTTTGTAGTACGGCCACCGAACGAATTCCTCATTTTTCTCAAATGCTGGTTGACCGGACGAAGTCTTCGGAAGTTTCCCGCAAACTTCCCTCATCTTGTCCTTCAATACCTTTAATTTCTTTCTGCACGCATCCGCTGAAAAGAAGAAATGGAAGTTGCTCAATTATTTACTTAACAATATCGAACATTCATACATTCATAAAATCAACACAAATATAATTGCCTGTAAAATGATCGTATAGAAATCATTAAGATATTATTAGTAAAATCTTTTAATATTAAGTAGCAAAATAGAACAGCACAATACGTGCATGTTGTCAGAATTATAACAAAGTCATGATCATAATCAATGTATGTGTAATTGTCTTGACAAATTTCGCTATTTTGCATTTATTTGTATCTCATCTTTATTACAGGTACTTGTCAACTGGTATCTCATTTCGATCATTGGCTCATTCATACAGATTAGGAAGAAGTACAGTTGGGAAGATTGTTGAAGAGACTGTCAGTGTTTTGTGGTCAAAGTTGAACCCAATATATCTTGCAGAACCGACACGAGAGAGATACCTTGAGATCGCGAAAATGTATGATGAATATTGCAATTTTCCCAATGTTATAGGAGCGATTGATGGAAAACACGTGCGGGTAGAAGCTCCGAACAACTCCGGCTCCAATTATTTCAATTATAAGCATCATTTCTCCCTTGTTCTCCAGGGTGTTGCAGCCCCGGATTTGAAGTTCATTTCAGTGGAAGTTGGGGCCTACGGAAAAGAGAGCGATGGAGGCATATTTTCACGATCAAAGACCAAACTTCATATTGCCAACAATTCAGCCAAGCTGCCGAGTACTTCTCGTTTGCCCAATTCAAACAAGAATTCACCTTACTTTTTGATCGGAGATTCCGCGTATCCCCTGAAACCATATGTAATGACACGAATCAACTCAGGTTTAAGCCATGACCGACGTATTTACAACTATCGTCATTCGAGAGCGAGAAGGTGTGTTGAATGCGCGTTTGGAGTCCTCGCAGCCAAATGGCGAGTTCTCAAATCGGCAATTTGCACCAAGGTTGAAACCGTTGAAAATATTGTCATGGCTTCTGTTGTACTCCATAATGCGATAATACATCATGAAGGTGCCAAAAATGTTGATGATATTGAAATTTGGAATAACAATCCAACAAATCCTGCGGAGGCCTCCGATCATGATAGCAACCGTGTCGGTCGTCCTGGTCACTATGCTGCATGGGTCAGAGAAGAACTCGTGAGATATTTCAACAATGAAGGCGCTGTCAGCTGGCAGGAACAGTATATTTGATTACACACTTTGACAAATGATTCCATATTGAACAATATACATCATATTTTTTCTATTAATGTCAGATATTCTTATGTTTCTATTACATACCGGGAGATAGGCATCTAATCAACAGGACGCTTATGTAATTTGATAATTCTACAAACTGAAGAATCTTAATTTTAAAGCTATTACTAATAAGAGAAAAAACCGACAAATTCATTAAGTCACTGAAATGCAACGTGCAGAAAATTCACCTGTCATTCCTGTCAGCGAGGATAATTCTTCAAATGCTTTCTGTCGCATACTGCGATTCATAAAATCTTTGTGCTCTTTCCTCCATATTTCTGGTCTATCTTGCACCAGACCAATAAATTCAAGGACTTTTTCTTCAGCCATACTTCTTGCAGTCATAGAGGTTGTGAAGTAAAAGTTTGTCTTCGTTCTCTCTCGTCCACTATACGTCAGATCTTAAAATAGATCACCCCCACCGCTAGAGCTTTGAGCTTTGATAAGTCAGAGATGACTTACCGCAGCTCGAAGCTAGCTGTGACAAGATGCCACAGCGCAGCTGCAGCTACTAGTGTGGCCACTCCGATTGAATCACATACAACTATTTTCACAGCGCAGCTAACAGCTTGTCATGTGGCCTTACCCTAATACGATGTTTAAAGTTGAAAGTAAGTATAATAGTGACATTCACAATGATGTATTATGATGTACAATTCATATCAAAGAATTGGGCTTACTATAAAGTTCGTCAAAATACGAAATCTATGAAAGTATTTATGTTAGAAGTCATATTTTCAGAATGGAATGTCTCTTGAAAATGCATGATTTTCCAAACCGGTGCGTGAATATAAAGGTTAACTATACACGTCCATACAATTCAAACATGAAAATCTCTGAAACAATTTGCAGCATCCCTTTGTCGAATGGATTGGGAGATGATCAACTCCATCTTTTTTGAGTATTCTCGTCCGGTACTTGTCGTCGTCTTTGGTGCAAACAATCATCTTTTGATGGGCGACCTGTTTTTTTTTTGGTTTCTTTTACCAATTTTTGTTAGGCCCTCGGCCACCCTTAGCATGAATTCTTTGAATGACAGTCGTTTTTCAGCTGTGTCTTTTTCGTCAGTCAAAGAATCTCGATATCTCAACCAGCAGTTTGAAATTGATAACCATATCAGACAGTTAACTATGCGAAAGTACCATTTTCTTGGTTTTTTGTTGGTTCCGATGGATCTCTAAAATCATATCGCAAATGTCAATACCTCCCATGTGAGTATTCTACATTTTCACAATGTTCGGGCGTTTTATTTCCACAATTTTCCTTGACTTCGAATCCCACCGTCGAACTTTGTCGATCGGCTCGGCATCCAAGTAAGTGGATAACTTAATATTTCGAAATCCTCATGGGGTAGTTTTGCATAGTGCATGAACACAATTTTTCATCGTGCTAAAATGAGGCAGTGGATCCATGGTCTCAGTGTTCTTGCCGGCATATAGAATAAAATCATAAATCAGACCAGATGATGTCCAACGAGTTATAAGTTTGAATCTCCATTTGTTGGGTTTGGAAGGTGAAGTACTGCTTACTTGAATACCGTCCTTTATAGTGGATGATCTACTCATCTATTGACTGGTACTCTGATTGAGGATGTTGACGGCATTTTTCTTACCGCATCAAATAGCTTTCTCACTTTGAAAAGGGGATCATAATCGTCCGATCCAATCGGAATCTGTTCACTGCTGTTGTACATAGCGACTCACTGGCATGACGTCCGACACACTGCCCCAGCGAGTTGCAGGGCTTCAATAATCGCGATACGAAGGAGCCGAGCAGATGTAATGTATCCATATAATGTATGTAATCCATGTAAAGCCATATGCCGAATAGCTGTTCAATTCCGAAGAAGTGCAAGTCACATTTCTACCTGACATTCCACTTAATATACCCGGTATATTAATTGGAAAATGACGAAATTGCAGAGTAAGCTTGGATCAAGTTAACATACCTGTGCACATTGAGTATTTTTAACTAGCACTAATTTCCACTTAATATATCCGGGTATATAAAATGGAAAACTCCAGCACATACTTGTCTGGTTAGCTAAACATTCAAACATTTCGTCTGAAATGTACTCCTTGAAAATATCATAAGGATTATAATTCAATTGAAACGAAGAAAGCTCCGGCTCAGGGGATGTAAATGGACCATGAAAATGTGCGCTTTTAGATCGTCTTCGCCATCCATAATGTCGCTCATCAGTTTCACATTCGGTAGTAGGTCTACTATCGCCCTCAGAATTCTCGTTATCACTATCATTCTCACTGTTACTATCTTCTGGCTCTTGGAAATATTCTTCCTCCGAAATATCTCCATGTGGAATTACTGTCGACCGTACGAAGATATTTTCATTGGCATTAGACTTAAAATCTTGTGGTAAAAATCACCTCATCGTTTTTTTCCTGAAATAAAAAAATTCCGATATTTTTCTCAGTTATTATTTGACTTTGTTTTGATATTATGTTTACAAAGACGATTTACATTATACGAGTGAGTTTTTAAGGTACTCAAGACCGTGCGTCCTGTGACATGTATAAAATCTCAGGTTTAATTTGATCGTCTGTCGTATTAGAACTTTGTGATTCACACATGCATTACCGTGCTCTGAATCCTCACTGCACTTTCCTAGAATCAGGAAAGCTCACTGTGCAGGTAGGAATGTCGCTGATTGGATGCTGTTCATCGAATATAGTTTATGATCTTGCAGAGGTCAGTTGTTAACGTATGACTGTATAGCCTACTGCAGTAACATGGTATGCTCCGAATCGGCAGGCAGAAGGTTCGGAACTCATAGGAATCAACTATACTTCTTCTATACACTTCTTTGGGATTTTTTGTCTAATTCGATTGAGAATTGGCGTATATTGCCTATTAAAATCAATTACCTGCAACAATAATTTGATTCAAAACCATGGACAACTGCACTTACAGTACCATGTCATGGTGTTGCCATTTGGAGCATAACAAATGTAGGTTATGTGTATTTTAATCAAGTAGTAAATATGTCTTGATATAACTAAGCTTGCTCGCTGTTATTTTCGCGTCTGCATTTTGATTCTAGCTCAGTATTTCTACTCTAAATACTATATTAGTATAAAAGAAATCAGAGTGATTAAACTTGCCTTCACGTTCACCGAAATTCATGCAGTAAAAACAGCTGATAATGCGAATCTCTGAATGAATGTAATCAGTTAAACAAAATGCCATCATACAAACAATTCACCAAGTTTTGATTTCAAAAAAAAAGAATTTGCAATAAATGAATGTAGACAGTCAATTATAACTGAAAAATGTAAGCGTTGCCATTCGGCATCACCATGAATTTATTCCTTGCTGATGTCACTGATGATGGTGAGTGTTTGACGTACTGAAACCGGTGTGAAATACATTTATGATTTTATAAAAAAAATATGATAAAAGTTGCATTAATTCCACGTTTGCTTTGTATCCATTTAATCCCCTGTAACATTCCGACTACTCGATCGACGTCGGATGTCGAATTTTTGGTGTTTCAATGAATTTGGCTTTCCCGCCATGTGTTTTAATCAAAATTCTAGCACTTGCTACCATATTACGATTTACGTAAGCTTCGTTTAAAATATGATTTCAAGATTTCTTGTCGGTCGATTTTTACCTAGATTTTCGAATAATCAAGCAGGAATAATTGCCTTGCCGAAGTTTGACATCGGTTGGCGTCGATCGATTTATAAAACTGCCATACATTGTCGACCTTACACAAGTTAAGGATTCTGTAACGAATCGTTCACGCCCCTAGGGTAATTTCAAAAGCTGTAAATTGTCATATATCTTATGTCTTATATCTGAAGATTGCAGAAGTCACTTTATTTGCAAAAACGCACTTTTTTGCGGAAGATCTATTATATATTACATTAAAATCGAACACACCTTAATTGATGCACACAGAGATAAGATATTTTTATCTTAAGAAAGCCAAAGCTGTTTTCAGAATATAAAAATTAATGACTTTCTTCTAATTGAATTTGCACTATGTTCACGATTATAAGATATTTTATGCGATCGCAAAATGAAGGCTGAAATGCAAATGGACATTATTTCTCACTCAACATTTCAGAACATAAGTATTTTCGTATCCTCAGTAAATACTTCAGTTCCTCTTGATGAGCAGAAAAAGTTTAAGTCTCATTCAGGCTCGTGGATTTATTTCTAGAAAACAATAGAAACACCTTGATAAAGCATAAGAAATCGATCCTCGAATTTCGTCAAGAATAACTGCTGGAATACCTATGCTTGACTAAGAAAAAATGTTCAATTGCATCTTGATCTTCATTTTGCGATGACTAATTTAGTTAAATGACTGCAAAATATTTTGTGGAATCGCGTGAGGATTTCACACGGAATGTCAACAACTGAAATAGGAAAATTCAGTCACTATGCGATGTGCGAATTTCGAGCAAAGTGATATTTTACAGTATAGTTTCAATTTTAACTAATTAATTAAATAGTTATCAAAATACAGTAATCATTATTAGTATATTAATTAATCTATTAATCAATTCATTTATTTATTTAAATTACTTTTTCCTTTGTCGCAGGAAATTGGAAGAATAATATTTTATGCGTGCAGTGTAATCAATCCAGGCAGGAGAGCATTATATTCAATTCTATTTATCAATTGAATTCAAACTTTAACTTTTCTTATCATAAAAATGAAACTCTTTGAAAATAACGGCTGCATCATAAAATGGCCGATGTAATTTCCTGATGTCGAGAAAAAATGTGATAAAACAAAGAAATTAGATAATTCAAGTTCATGATGAATTTTGTTAGGCCACGAGGTCTCATTTCCCGCGACTTCAGAGTTTCGGAATCACAAGGTGAATATGCATACCCTGATCTTGCTCCTCGTGCTCGAAACACAGAAATCGGCAAAGAAACAAAACCAATGGACAAAATTGAAAAAGTACAGCTGCGTCATTTCAAGCTCATGGGATCCATACGAAAGTTATTTTCAGCATGGCGGTGGCATCACAGAGAGACTACTACTTTTTAAGTTGAATAATGTCGAAATGCTGTCGAAATGTTGATTTTTTTTGTATAGTGATTTGTAGATAGCCGTGGCATTACTGCGAATTTTTCTACATTTCCGGTTGTGCTCAGGCGTTTTAAACGACAACTAAAAATACACTCTTCCTTTGTTAAACGGAATTTTAAAAGAATCAATCAGAGATCCGACCTTACGTCCACCACTGATATTGTAATTTATTCATTGTAACTTTCAGTGGCGTCGCGTGCTCCCAGACCAAAGGCCTTCGCTCCATAGTGGATTCCTATATTTCTGCAGCAGACAGCATGAACTGCATAATATAATTAATATGACACTATCTTAATTTCTGTGAATTTTCAAACACTTGTACAAGTACATGAACATTCAAGTCATGCTGGCATCCATTACTACAGAATAAAATGAAATGAAATGGGAAATAGATTCTGATATTTAAATGAAAGGTACACTGAAGTCCATGGACTACCCAATGTAGACTATTCTGCATGTGAATTGTGATTCACTATGAGTCCTATGTGACAGCCTCTTTTTCTGAGCAGCCTCATAAGCATGCAATCCTAAGCTGATTGTTCTTCAACGCGACTCCTGTTTTCCCAAGATTTTAAACGTTAAATGACAATGAAAATGTGATGTTGATTTCTCACATGACGCTTGATCGCCTTGGTGAGATTACTATAGAGAAAATTCACTCTCGAGGAAGTTCTCGCCAAAGCAAGACTCTGTTGTGTTTATTAAAGCGTGTCAATCACTTACATGTTTCAAATTTAGGGCTGCTAAATTGTTTTTTGTGTTCCTCCTGATATTCTATCTCTTGATATTGGTTTAGTTTTATTTCAATGCCATGGACTTCGTGTACGATGTGTTGAGTTTTCTGCACAATCCATCGGACGACTGGCCGGTGTAGAAAATAACCACTGTGGAAATCGTCGCCATAAACATAGTATCACCAATATGCCCTGAATCATTATCTCTGATTGAATCACACATCAATCATGGAAACTTCATCGCTGTATCTTTCAGCGGCTTCTCACCTTCCGATCCGACATTCAGCCATTGGTGAACGCAGACACGACGATTCAACGCGTCATCATCTTCTCCAAAATTTGGCGAAGCCACGAATAGGGAAAATTTCACACAAACACACAAATCTCTGTGATTTGCTGTGCACATCTCAGCGCATTGTGTGATCGCTTGAAGATCCCTGCAGTCAGCAGCTGAGCGCTGACGCTCGGAGCGGATTTGAGAGTAGTGACTTGAAACTGTAAAGTATATGTAGAGTTGTAAACGTAAAGATGTTCTCAAAAAATGAAAACTATTTGAACCTTTCTTTGTTTTATGAACGTAAATAATTATTTTTGGGTATGCGGCGAAGGCCTCGCAGGCACGGAGACGACGCCACTGGTAACTTGATACCATTTTTTGTTGCATATCTACTTGATTTCTGCTTAATTTTTAAAAATTCCATTATTACTATGATAGAGACGTGCCGGTTAAGCATGATGAGAGTCGTCTGCAAGTATTGGCAAAATAAAATTAAAGGAGAACTATGTGTGTCTGTCTCAAATTCTTTAGCACCAATAGAATTTTCCTAACACAACATAGATTCTCATTAGTTCTAGAAAAATGTGGACATCTATTGTGAAGGATAGAGACCCTCTACCTTCAAGATTTTGAGGCTTTAATTGACCGTCACATGACAATCTAGAGCGCGAAGCAAATTACCTATATCTCGCCTATTCCGTTATAAGTGTTTTAGTGAAACCTTTATCATATCGGTGTATCGTTGCGAGCACCGTTGATCTTCACCGATCATTGACATACCTTGCAATTATCATGTGGAGCATAAAGTTCTGTAATGTGCATTAATCATAACATTGAAATGTAACTGTCTCCAATGGTTTCCTGTGTAGCTCAGTGAGTCTGATTTACAAATAAATTTGAAAGTTCCCGTTTATTAAAAGACTAATTAATTACAAAGATAATACACATTAAATCCTTAAAATTCAAAATGATGTATACCGTAGAATGAAAATCGAGGAAATAGGTGTGGCTAAGATTTTTGCCCATGTGTGCATTTTTCAACATCACTATGTTGGTAACTTCCTATTTAATTGAGTAAGAAAGTCTGATTTTGCTTTTGTTGTGGAGTTTGGAGCTGACACAGCCTCGCCTATGTCTGATATTACTGACCTAAAAATCCATGATATAATGCTACATTATAAATCATCAAATAAAGAAATATAATTATTATAATAAATGTTATCACCGGGTGTCCCACCCAAAAATCGCGCAAAACTTTAAAAGGCACATGAGATTTTTTTAAATGTACCTCAGATCGGAGACTTTGATGCACCACTGTTTGATTTCTTCATTGTATTCTATTTTGTCGTCTATATCACATGGAAAGAAAGTCTATAATTTCATGATTCTAAATCTTGCTATTGACTCGATATCAATGCATTAAGCTAGCTAAATTCATCTTGCACCAAGCTATTGTTGTGTGCGCATAGTACTTCGATCAGCCAATTATCGTCTGGATGTAAATTCTATTCACACGATGAGTCATTTAGATACCTTGCACATTCAATGAATCTTTACACTAGACATGGATCTCGAAACTCGAAACACGCATTGAATTTGCTGAGCTTTTCTTCACAAACAGCAAGTCATCTTCAGCGGCACTGCGCGCTTACAAGATATCTCATGGTTATCATCGCGACCCTTTTAGCGTTTCTGCCATCTCACGCTTGATTCAGCGGTTCAGAGAGACTGGATCAGAATATCAGAAACGCATATTTCCCATGAATGAAAACACGATCAGGTTATAACATAAGTACGACAGGTTATGCGATGACAAGTAAAATAACATATTATACTCAGTGACAAAAAGAATGAAACAAGTCCTGATATGAATACTTATGACTTAAACTTGGTTGTACTGTACGTTTGTTTGTTGTTTGTAAAAGGAGAACTCGAATGCTTTACTCAAAAACATTTAATTTGATACTCATGATTTTATCAACTTAAGTTAGAAACGGGTGTGACCACCGCGAGCATCCAAACAGGCATCGATGCGTGAGGGCATGGATGAGCACAGTCGCTGGATGAATGCCAGGTCTAAGAGGTTCCACTGCTCGATCAGTCTGTCGGCCAACATCTTCAAAGACACTGGTGGGTGATTGTACCTCTCCCTCACTCTGCGACCAAGTTCATCCCAGCAGTGCTCGATGGGGGAGAGGTCGGGAGAACGTGAGGGCCATTCCAAGGTTGGGATTCCACTGCTTGCTATCCTGTTAGAGACCACTGAAGCGCGATGGGGCCTTGCGTTGTCATCCTGAAAAATCAATTGATTCGATGTCACTGCTGGAACCACGACCGGTGTCACGATCTCATCGGCATATCGCTGTCCTGTCAATTTCCTTTCACTACGATTGCTGGTGTTTTTCCATTGTGCCAGATACCGGCCCAAACTTACCGCCGCCGTACCGGTCGTGTTCTTTGACGCAACATGGAGCAAATCGTTCACTTGGCAAGCGATGAACACGGATCCGACCATCGTTGAAATCGAGAGTAAACCTCGATTCATCAGTCCAGAGCACAAGTTCCCACTAACTGTCACTCCACGACTGATGACCCTGACACCACGTCACTCGTCTCCTTCGATGTTCCAGGCTCAGCGGAATTCTCACAGCGGGTCGTCGAGACTGTATACCAGCTTCTCGCAATCTTCGATATGTAGCTCGAACGATACAGGCAACGTTCCCAGCAACCTTCCAGTACACAATTAGCTTCGGGACGGACACAAATCTGCTTCTTTTAGCAGCTAAAACTAAGCGTGCATCTGTCCGCTTGGATGATACCCTTGGTCTTCCTGATCCGTTCTTCTTTTCCACATTTCCTTCTGCTTTCCAACGACACCACCAACTCCATACAACGACCTTTAAAATTTTCAATTCTTTCGCAACAGTTGTAGAACTTTGCCCACAACGCATCATCCCAATTGCCATTCCTCTGGTAAAGTTATCGTGCGCCATTTCATAAGTCAAATCTGGTCAGCAGTAGGTGGTGATTCTGTTCAACTTCTAGCTGTTACTGTGATCAATATCAAACTTTGAAATTTGATGGTCCTATATCATTTCCCTTATCATATGGAGTTCAATGGTGATACATAGAAAGCGAGATATCATCTCAAACCATAGAAAAAAATGAAACAAAGTTCCATTCAAGTCAATGATAGTTGGTTTCATTATATATGTCAGTGAGTAATATTTGTAGAATGACAATGAAATCAGTAGTGAGATATCTACAAATTATGATTTGAAGTGAGAATGATCATAGACTTCTAAATCTCTCTGGACAGATAGGTTAGCAAAATTTGAAATCATTCTATACATGGTCAGGCCAACTACAATTACTGTACTCCATTGCTAGCATCATGTACGATTCATTCCAGCACAAAGATGCCTAACAAATGTGTCGCTGTTGGTTGTCATCCTAAGCGCAGCGAGAATGCAACATATCACCGTTTTCCTCTACAGAATAAAGAACTTTTGAATTTGAGGTACAATACGTACGTCGGGCAGACAAGTCGCCCTTTTAAATTCCGCTTCAATGAACACAGTCGGTCTTTCAATAGTAATATCAGCAGTGCTTTGGCTGACCACAGAATTAATTGTTATCAGGTTTCCTCTATTGACGACTTCACATTAGATATCTTGGAAAAATGCAAGAGTCCGGTGGACACTCGGTTGAGTGAAGCTCGTTTTATTAAATACCTGAAGCCTACGATAAACCGTAAACACGAATTGATCGATTTCTGATGTCTGATTCTCACACCCCGCACCAGAACGTATAAAAGGACAACGCTCTAAGATAGAGCGCTCTCCTGTGCTGTACTGACGTTTTTAGCCTTAAATCTTATCTGTTTTGCCCCTGAGGAAGCGTGAACACGCGAAACGTTGGGCCTGTACATATTGTTTTTAGTAATTCTTTTAGCCAATAAACCTAAGAAGACACCCCCGTTCTTTTGAATCACTTGCGAAATGAAAAGCCTTCTGTATGCGGCTATCATGCTCATCAGAAAAGACATCCATGCTTCAGAAGCGTGTGTATGGTTCGCTTATTCTTCGCATGCTTCGCGATCATGTCATCCCACAACTTAGAAGGAGACGGCGTGTGAATTCCATAATCTTCTAGCAAGATGGAGCATCACCATATTTTTCGATGCCTGTCTCGAATATTCCCTGATGATCTTATTATCGCCAGAGGATAACCGAACCGGTGGCCAGCTCACTCACGAGATTTCGCACCTCTGGACTAATACTTCTGGGGTACTGTGAAAGACAGTGTATACCACTGATTCACTCCAAGAAACCTCCACAAGCTACAAGAGAGGCTGACGATGGTGATTGAGAACATCGAGTCAGATGAATTGAGACGATCTGTTCCGACTCTGCGCTCGAGGTTGGAAGCGGTGATCGAGTGTGGAGAAGAAGCAATTGAGCAATGCCTTATGTGAACCTTTGTGAACTTTTGTAAATTGGAGTTTGTTGTTTCTTTTGTTGATTGCATGCTTCGTTATTGGCTAAGTAAAATGTTAATTTGTAATCAGTATTTTTTACTTGTCGATAAACATGGTTTTAGTTATTAAAGTCTCAGAGACAATAAGTGGCAAAGTTTTGATTGTATAAAAACAAATATGCTACATCAAATTCCCCGATCTGCGGTACATTTAAAAAAAGTCGCATGTGAATATGACTGAATTGAAGCAAAGGACAGCCTTTTAAAGTTTTGCGCGACTTTTGGGACACCCGGTATATGTATATACTGTGTTATTTTGGTGTCTTCCCATTCCGCAGAATATTATGTCAGAAATTTATTTTCTCATACCGCAGATAAAATAGACAAATTAATGCAGAATTGAATTATAATAGAATTAAAGCATAACTCAAGCAGAACACCAGCTGCCGCAACTAACACCTATGTCACCATTTTCGTGACTGCTTTTCAATTTCAAAAGTTTCTGAGTAACGCGTCGATGTTGACTTAACATTGCATGAGAGGTGAGTACTTGCTTTACAACATCTTGTTCCGCAGCAGCCTTTTTGTTCCTCTTGAATGAGCTAGTAGATATTTGGGTGAACGGAGGTGAACCTTCCTTTCACTGCACGATTCCACGCTTCGAGAGAATTTGTTCATTGAAATGGGATGTTTTCGTGATGTCTCAACATTTCCTTTTGGGAATTTTGTAGCAGTATCGTCAAACCAAGTGGAACTACATGTAACGTAGTCTTCCAAACGATCGATCGCTATTCCGCCAGATTACCTGCCTGGCAGGAGGAAATAATTTGGATATCAGTTTCAATTATAATTTTGGCATGTGCTAAAATGGGCAAGTTAACAGCAGTAACCACTTGATTTTTTGCTGATAGAAGGCGGGTCGATTTTTTCCATGATAGCTCGATTCAATCAGTTCATAACTAGAGTTCAAAGAAAGCATGGCTTGCTTTAAAGCCCCTTTTTTAAAATTGCTTAAAATAATTCGCTAAAACAGTAACGATGTGTTTCGTAATTGTTTAGATACTTCAAATAATGACATGCGATACAAGTTCCACACACGTATGTGAACTATACCGAAAACACATCAGCTTTCGTGTGTTTTTGCTGTTGTTTGGATAGATTTGAAAGTCACTAATTTTAAATTGATTCAATGCCGTTTATTGTCAAATAATGCATTTTTCTAAATAAGACGAGGTATCTGACATCTGTTGAATGGTTTTGTTTTGTCAAAAGTACAAAAAGGAACAGCTTTAAAACAATGGTTATACAACGTACTTCGTGCATTTACGTATCAAAACCATGAGGCAAGGGGTGGAATTTCTGAAAACGGCGGAGTTGGAAAAAGGTAAGTTTTGGTGGTTTTGGGACGAGAAAAGTCGTTTTTCGGCATGAAGGAGGTCTCGGATGGGAAAACGGAGGGCAGATCCGGAATCTACGTGAAATTTTGGGTTAGGAAGGATGCTTCCAGCGACATCGGAGAGAAAAAGTTTTTTGGGACGTCCCCCCCCTCCTGTCAGACTTCCAACTTTGGTTCTAGAGATCGTAGAAAATCGTGTGATAGCTCATTTGAAAGCTAAGAGTGAGAAAAATGCAGTGGAAAGCTCAGTTTGGCCCTATTTTCCTGGGTTTAGAGAGGAAAATGGCAGGAAAAACGCCAGAGTTAGAAAAGGCAGGTTTTGGTCGTTTTGGGATGAGAAAAGTCGTTTTTCGGCATGAAGGAGTGCTCGGATGGCGGCCATCGCTGCGTCCCCCCCCCCTCTGGCACGGCAGAGTGTCGTGGTCGGCCGCCGTGGTGCTTCGTGTCTGAGTCCCCCCCCCCTCTGGAACGACAGAGGTTGTGGTCTGTCGTGGTGTGCCGGCCAGGTGGGTCCACGTTCACAACATGTTCGCTGACGTCCCCCCCCCCTCTGCAACGACAGAGTGTGAGACTCGGGTGAGTTGGTCCGACCGCCTGGTTGACGTGGGCGACCGTCTAGGTTGACGTGGGCGACCGCCAGGATTAGTCTTGAGGCTATAGTGTGTGATGTTTTTGGTGCAATCTGCTGAATGTTGGGTTGTAAAATGGGTTGTTTCGAGTGGAAGGAGTGGTCGGATGAGAAAACGGAGGTCAGATTCGGATTCAGCGTGAAATTCTGCATCGGTAGGGTGAGTTTCAAGGCAATCGGTGAGAAAAAATTTTCAACATTTTTCGAAAAACGACAGAGTTAGAATTTGGGACGTTTTGGTGTGTAGCGCCCAAACGAAGCATCGGATGAGAAAACGGAGGCCAGATTCGGAATCTACGTGAAATTTTGGGTTAGGAAGGATGTTTCCAGCGAAATCGGAGAGAAAAAATTTTCGGCTGACGTCCCCCCCCCCTGGACAGCTTGCTTCCAGTGGACGGATTTTGTCGTGCGATAGCTCGTTTGAAAGCTAAGAGTGAGACAAATTCAGTGAAAGAATCGGCTTGTTCCTATCTGTCTTCGTTCAAAAGTTAGAGCGGTTACAAGATTTTAGGTCGGAGCTCGCTCACCTGAAAAAATCCTAAGTGTCAGAGTGTCTTTGTATGGGTAAAATTTTGAAAATTTTCCAAAGTGTGGAATTTCGACCTGGGACCGTCACCAAAACATTTTTCATCAAATTTCACTGACCCCCCCCCCCCCGACAGCAATCTTCTAACTTTGGTTCTAGTGGACGGATTTTGTCTTACAGCTACTCGTTTGAAAGAGGAGAAAAAACTGCTCGACAACATTTTTTGTTGCGAGTCAATCGGACCAGCCGTTCACAAGTTAGAGCGGTTACAAGATTTTAGGTCGGAGCTCGCTCACCTGAAAAAATCCTAAGTGTCAGAGTGACTTTGTATGGGTAAAATTTTGAAAATTTTCCAAAGTGTGGAATTTCGACCTGGGACCGTCACCAAAACATTTTTCATCAAATTTCACTGACCCCCCCCCCCCCGACAGCAATCTTCTAACTTTGGTTCTAGTGGACGGATTTTGTCTTACAGCTACTCGTTTGAAAGAGGAGAAAAAACTGCTCGACAACATTTTTTGTTGCGAGTCAATCGGACCAGCCGTTCACAAGTTAGAGCGGTTACAAGATTTTAGGTCGGAGCTCGCTCACCTGAAAAAATCCTAAGTGTCAGAGTGACTTTGTATGGGTAAAATTTTGAAAATTTTCCAAAGTGTGGAATTTCGACCTGGGACCGTCACCAAAACATTTTTCATCAAATTTCACTGACCTCCCCCCCCCTGGACAGCTAGCTTCTCTCTTGGCTTCTAGTGGACGGATTTTGTCGTGCACTAGCTCGTTTGAAAGCTAAGAGTGAGACAAATTCAGTGAAAGAATCGGCTTGTTCCTATCTGTCTTCGTTCAAAAGTTAGAGCGGTTACAAGATTTTAGGTCGGAGCTCGCTCACCTGAAAAAATCCTAAGTGTCAGAGTGACTTTGTATGGGTAAAATTTTGAAAATTTTCCAAAGTGTGGAATT